>JAJMJB010000032.1:0-154195 GCA_030568895.1 Casaregolazyma suthepensis
ATGTGATCCCACCACACACACCTAATTGGGAACCTCCCAGTTCTCAATCCTAACAGGAGAACGCGTAGATGTTGGGAGTGGTAAACAGAAGTGAGATAAGTGAAGAGTAATTAATTAGTTGAAAAGAGTGATTAATTATTAGTTATTAGTTATTAGTTATAAGTTATAAGTTGTTAGTTATTAGTTATTACTTATTAGTTAGTAGTTATTAGTTAGTAGTTATTAGTTAGTAGTTACTCGTTATTGCTAGTCTCAGTTATTAGTTGGAGGTTAGAATACGAAAATATAATAAAATAGATAGTAGATATTAGATAGTAAACATTAGATAGTAGGTAATCATGTATATATTGTAATATGCCGCTATGATAAAAGATAAAGTACTATAACCAACAGTCTAAACAAATTAGCTCTGCCAGGGCTAAGACTGGATAAAGATTGAGGGTGCGAGTTCGTGCCGGTAGTCAGTTATCGTGGAGCAGTTACGTGGAGCGGAGCAGGTACGAGGAGCTCTTATGTGTTTACCGTCCGTGTGCATTGTGTGCTGTCCATGTGTATTGTGTGCCGTCCGAGTGCGCTATGTTTGTGTGTGTCGAGTGTGTTGTGTGGCGAGTGTGTTGTGTGTGCGAGGTTATCCAATCTTAGCCCTAGCAGAGCTATTTTGTTCAGGCTGCTCTGGCTGATTGACCAGGGAAATTGGCTCTCCTTATATATTAGAGGGAAGAAGAAAAAGAACTTCCTGGAAACCTGCATGCAGCCCAGTTAGACAACAATCTCAGACACTTCACATCCAAACCAGCCACAAACTTTAATGTAAGCATAACGTTTGAGACACACTCGATCTGACATGCTCTATAATTGAGTTATTAGCTCACGCATGTCAGAAGTACCGACTCTCGCTCAAAACAACGGCACTCGGTCACAATCCATCTCGCTAAGAAGCATATAGCGCCGCCTTAGTGCCTCTCCATCCTCGTGCTCTCCGCTTTCCAGCCAGTTCTTCAGCGTATCTCGAACTCTCTCCAGAACATCTATCTTATACCGAGATAACAAGATTTCATGCACTTCAATCATCCTTTGACAAGCATTCCTAAATAGGCCATCTGACTTGTCTACTGTGCCAAAAAGGGCAAGTAAAACACTCGCATACTTGAAGAAATACATATTGTATAGCATTGGCGCTGCATCCATAAGTGGATCGTGCTCTAGAACCTTCTGCACCCACTTGGATGCCTCAATGCACTTGTTGTAGATATAGACGACCTTTTTCGATTCAAAGGTCGACACCTGCTCCAGCAAAAGCGTGCAATCCCATGGAGCTTGGATGAATATAGATATGCAGTAGTAAGCAAACATGGCATAGTAGGCAGTGAGAACATTGGAGTGCGACTGGTTGCTGTTCATGATGGAAAACACCGAGTATTTCAGCGTGTACATGTTCTCCTGAATCCCAGCTTTCCATGCGTTGATGCTGGCTTCCGTGGCTCTCAGATACGGATGCTGAGCCATGTGATGAGCGTCCATGATGAACCCTAGAGAACAGGAGAGAGGAATGAAGCAGGAGAACTTGTTGACTTCTCTAGGCTCAAAACTGACTCCAACAGATGCAAAAGAGTGTTCATGGATAGGATCCATTGAATTCCATTCCTTTTCCCCACACGGAGACAGAATGTTGAGCGAGTCTTTATCTAGCATGACCAAGGAGCTATCGAGGAGGAAAGCCAAATGACGATCAACAATGTACAGAATCCACCATACACGTCGTCGCTCCTCTCTGCTTTCATTGTCCATATGGTCGTCGCCTTCAATGTTGATCTCCAGCTGCCTGGCCATGTACATTGCGCTTCTCCATAGTTTGACGGCCACGGCTCGACTGTAGCCAGCCTGGGCATAAATGTCGGCAACAACAATGCAAGCGAGAACGACGTCGAAGGATACAAGCGTGGTGAGTTCAGCGAGCAAATACGTCTCGAAAAGACCTGAAAGCTCGAGCTTAGCGGGCTCGTTGACGAGGGCCGATCCCATGACGGATTTCCACAGCAAACTCAGCACCAACGCCTTGGAGGAGTGCCTGTTTTGACGTCCGTCTATACCGTTCGATAACAACGATTGTTTTCGAATCAGCTGGAAAATAATGTCCCCGTTGGAGCGTTCGCTGTGCATGTAGTCCCCGAAGGTGTTTTCAGCCAGCCGGGTGGACATTTTTCCAGCCAACAACGGCAATATCGGGTCCAAGCACGGATATCGGATACTTCGTTCGATCCGTATAGGTAGGTGTTGTGCCGAATTCGGCTGTGTGCCATTATGTTGTGTGGAATTGAACTGTTGTGAATTCAACTGCTGTGAATTCAACTCCATTTTGTGCGACGTCCAGTCCAACGGCTCGGCACTGACAGCCGGGTACTTCGCATAAGCTAGAAACGACGGCGATTTGGTCTCTCGGTCGGCTCGTGGATATTCCTCGGTGTGAATAACCGACACGGCGACCTTGGACGACGACGGCTTATCACCATCTCGAGCCTTCTTCTTATAAACCGGTGAAGCTTTTCCTCGTCTTAAAGCCTTGCGATGATAAGTACAATGAACATGGGATTTCCTCGAACAATGGGAGCACGGATGTAGACCATCACACTTAGTTCTCAGCTGGCTGCATTGATCGCAGGCCCGGGTGATTCGCTTGCGCACCTTCTTTTCAAGTCCATTGAGGACGTCCATGGAGGGATGCAAAGTTAAAAGATAACAGTTAGTAAGAATCTTGCAAACACCTAAATATTCTTCCAAAAGGTTTTCCTTGTCTTAATTTAAGTTTCTGTGGTTACGAGCCACACGCTAAGAGGATGCAGTGGGGGGTCAAAGATGGACGGAGAAAGCCGGGCACTGGCGTTGAGCAGTGCTGATATTTTATGCTTTATATAGTTTAAAGCATGGTCGACTATGTTGGAAATGATTTGCACGACTTAATAATGTAAAACATGATGCCGTTAGATTGTGACCCCCACGGAGACCGACGGCTAAGGCGGAAACGAGCGGAAGTAGGGTCCGCAGGCGGAATGTGGTGGTGAAAAGGGGTGTTAGAGATTTAGGATTATTTATAAGAGATTTATAAGGATTAGTCAGGGGGGATAGGGAGGGCAGGGGAGGAGAGGCTAAAGTGCAGGGGTTACATGCTTGTTCAAGCCTTGTTGTATGCTTGACAGGGCAGCTAGGAGAGGGCTAATAGCCTAGATCTAGCAGATAACTCCAACAAAATTGCAACAAGCAAAAATCAACAATTCCCAAATAAGCATTTATGACTCTGAGTCACCCAGCCGAACCACCCCATTCTCTCCGCTGCCTCGTTATCACAAATTCGCCCGTACAATCACCCTGGTCGCCTTGCCCAATATCTCAATCGTTTCTCGCTCCAGTCTCGCAACCAGCTCCTTGCACGTAGGAATATCCTTGATCAAACCTGCACTCTGCCCCAACGACCATATTCCAACCTCGACATCCCCCGTCTGATACACCTCGCGGCCTCTGGCTCCAGTCATTAGGCTCGTCACGTCTGAAAACTGGTACGAAGGGCCCTTTTCCCTCTCTATCTTCTCGACCTCTTTAGCCACCGAATTTCTATAACATCGAACTGAATTCTTCAAAGGCTTCAACAAAAGTGCCGTGTCGGTTTCCTCGGCATCTACAATGGCTTGTTTGACTTTTGGATGAATAGGGCATTCCACTGTAGCCATGAACCGAGTGCCCATATTCACGCCCTCTGCGCCCAAAGCAAACGCTGCAGCGGCTCCACGAGCATCGGCAAAACCCCCTGAGGCAATTACCGGAACCGTGAGGTCTCGAATACACTTGGTAAGCATGATTAACGTGCTAACACCGTCCTCACCGGGATGTCCCGCGCATTCCAAGCCCTCGACGGAAACAAAGTCCATTCCGATATCTTGAGCCTTCTTGGCATGCTTGAAAGAAACACATTTGTGAATTATCACCGATTTGACCGATCTGAGCACCGGAAGAACCTTCTGCGGAGGACCCGAGGTCTCAAAGATACGGATGCCTTCATCCACAGCCACCTGCGCGTAGGCAGCGTAATTCGGCTCCTTGATGGACGGAAGCATTGTCAAATTCAGCCCAAATGGGTTGGAAGTTAAAGCCTTTGTTTTCCGTAGCTCGGCTTGAAGTTCCTCAGGGCTATTAAACGAGAAAGCAGTTATAAACCCCAAAGCACCGGCATTAGCAACAGCAGCAACTAACTCAGCCTTGCTAACAGCCTGCATTCCTCCTTGAACAAACGGCGTTCGAACGCCTGTGGCTCTGGTAAGCGCAGTGTTGAAGATTCCCGACATGATGATGAGAGTGTGGAGAAGTTGAGTATGGGACGATAACCGAAGGGTAAGCGATGTGGGGTTGCAACTTAAATGGGGGTGGGGTAGTTTAGAAACGGATTTGGGTGATATTCTGGTTTATGGTAGGCGTATGGGAGGACAGTGAGAAATAAATAGGTCGGTAAGTTGATAAAAGAGATGGAAATTGGTATAAACCGGGGATTGCCTAAACGGGTAGGTGGGGATAGCCGAGAGAGGAGGAGAAGGAAGAGAGAAGTGTTGTTGAGAGGATATTTAATGATTTTTTGAGGAATTTATATCATTAGAATATATAGGAAAGTTGGCTATTATTTTGTTAATTTTAATGTTTCCTTTCTGTTGCTGTTCAGCGTGCTTATTCCTCGCCGATCGACTGGCTGATTTGGCTTAGCGGACACCGTTGAATGTTTTGTACGCCAGCCAGGCAGCTTATTGAGCTCCACGGATAACCAAACTGCCGGTCAGGAGGAGCAGTAAAATCCAACAATGTAGGCGGGTGAGTTCAAAATATATTTGTTCTATCTGAAATAGATCCGTAATATCGATAAATATAAAATTCTTCAAAATCAATACCCAAAATGTGGGTTTTGACTGCTGATAGATTTGTTGAGCTCATGAATTCAGCCGGGTCATTCTGGAACTGAGAAGCACAGTACAGAGCATTGTTAAAGTATGGCACAAATAAATGCATTTTATGAATTTCAGTTAATTAAATAGATATTTCTCTATATTGCTTATTTTCCATCTATCTACTAAATTAAATTTATCAATATTCACAAGTTCATAGTACTTGAGTGCTCAGTGCTCTCTTAAGTACTCTGCCGTTTTGAAAAATTTAAATTTCAATACCAATCTCCATTTTTCACGAAATCCTCCTACCATCTACCATTTCCCAAATAGTCCCCAAACAAATAGATCAACTGATCCTACTGATCAATCAGATTATCTGATAACTTGCGACTTCGGCTTCCCGTTTTCAGTAAACCTACCGACTATATCCCACGCCTCTCTATTCTGCCTATTTTGCCGAGACTTTTTTTAGGCAATAATCACCCTTGTAAAAAGAACCCCCATGCATGCCAAGGAGAGTAAAAAGCCGTTCTAGTATTGCACGGCGCATTAGGGTTATAACCCATGTAAAGAAGACAATGATATTTTATAGCTGGATGCCTGAATATTGAGCTATTTTATTGCTAATAAATTATTTATCATGCCATATTTACTATTCTTTCAATTCCCACAAAAAATCCCTCTTTTTCAGCCTTTTCTAATCTTTTTTCAAGATTTTTTTCTGGCTGTACTGAAATTTATACTATGACGTTGCAACGGTAATCAGATTATTTAGACAGCACGGCTTATTCGGGTAATAGGTAGTAAAGTTTTAGATGAAAAACCAGTAAAATATATGAAGTAGCATTCAATAATCAGACTAAAATAAATCTAAATGATCGTCTCATGATAATATTTCAAAAAATCATAAACGTTGCGTGATATACTATTTCCCCTCACCGTCAATGGCCGACTATTATCTCATCACTATCTGATCGGCTAGATTGATATTATTCAATCGGCCAAATCACACAGGCAGTCACTGCTAACATTATGGGAAATTTCGCCAAGTTCCTGTAGTCTGAAACACTTGCTTTTTTGCGATATAATGGGGAAACCCGCCCGATCGCGCTATTGTCGCTTTAAGGCTGATTATCTGATCCAACCCTGAGCCCTTGCAAAAAGCCGACGGAATATGAATTTCACACTAAACAATTGAATAGAATAAACAAATCCATAGCTGAAAAATATGAGAAAATTAGCGGGATTCATTAAAAATTACTTAAAATAGCAGAATACATATCTTTTTCAAAAATCTCCTACTCCTTCAACCGTTAATCTCTCTTCTCCATATCGGATCAATCTCTCCGAATGTTAACCCAAAACAGCCTAACTGCAGCAACATTACCGCTTTAAATATACCCTACTACCCTTATTTTACTCTAAAATACCCTGCCATTTCTCAACTGCTTATAAACGGACCTTTGCCTGCTGCTCATCGGCTTTTTAAAATATAATGGCTACTGTCACGGACAAATCCAATTCGCCGACGGATTCCCTGTCGGATAAGCGAGAAATCGACCTCGACTATGACGAGAAAAATCCTGCTCACCAAGCACTTTCGGACGACGAGGACTCTGCTGAAGCCCAAAGCAATATACTAGCTGGCTTCGACGAGGGAGATATCGAGACAATTCTGCCTGGAAGTGCCGACGACGATGATTTCCCTGCTCTGACCATCCGTATGTGGGTCCTGGCTGTCGGCCTAAGTTCGCTTATTACTGGTGTCGACACATTTTTTGCAATGCGATTCCCTTCGGTTTCCATATCCACAGTGGTGGTTCTGATAGTCGCATGGCCCTTGGGCAAGTTTCTGGCCCTCGTCCTGCCTAAATGGTCCATTCCACTACCTCGAGGTTTGCAAATTGAGCTGAATCCCGGCCCGTTCAACTATAAAGAACATGCCTTGGTTTATATCTTCAGTGTCGTTGTGTCCAGTACTGGCTTGGTGAATGATCTGGTTATTGAGGACGTCAAATTCTTCAAGGCCGGGACCACCCTTGGTCGTCAGTTTCTCATGAACTTCTCGTGCTTCCTGTTCTCCTTTGCACTCATGGGTATTTTTATTCCTTTGCTGGTGACCCCAGAGCGATGTGTGTGGCCGGGCCAGTTGAGTAATATCGCCCTGCTGAAGGCCATTTACTCGACGGAAAACCCCATAGCCAACGGCTGGCGTATGCCCAGATTCGCCTTCTTCACCATTATCTTCATCTGCTCCTTCGTCTGGTACTGGTTCCCCGATCTTATCCTGCCTTTTGTCAGCACCATCGGAGCCTGGATCAGCTGGATTAGACCCGACAGTGCCGTGCTGTCCCAGGTTTTCGGCGTCAAATCTGGCCTTGGACTGTTCCCTCTCACTCTTGACTGGGCTCAGATGTCTTCTATCAATAACCCTCTGGCCACTCCGTTCTGGTCGGTCGCCAACATGTTTGGCTCCTTCGTCTTCTGGATCTGGATCCTGGTTCCAGGGCTGTACTACCAAAACCACTGGGATACTGCATACTTTCCAATAATGTCAAACAGCGTCTATACCATGGAGAAGAAGCCTTACAACTTCAGTAAGATTGTCGACTCTAGTTGGCGTCTTGTTCCAGAAAAGCTGCAGAAATACTCACCGCCAATGCTTCCGATCACCTTCATCATTCCGCTAGCATTGGGACTCGGTGGATTCGCTGCTATGGTCGTTCATTTCATTTTGGTTATCCCCGAGGTCGTCATCAAGCCCATCAGGAACCGCAACACAGTCAACCGATTCAACCACAACATGGACAAGTACCCGGACTTCCCAATGTGGGCCTATGGAGCTGTTCTTGTAGTTGGCCTGGCGCTCGGCTTTGGCTTCAGCGGATGGGACGCGACTCCAATCAGTGCTGGTGGATACATTGTAGCCACAGTCATCGGCTCCATCCTGTATGTGCCTATTTCACTAGTCGAGGCACGGGCCAACGCCAACATATCCGTTGAGTCCATCTTCTACATCATCAGTGCCAATTGGTACTCCGGAGAACCTCTGCAGCTGCTGTACTTCTACACATATGCAACCTCGACGATCCAGCACGCCATGCACATGACCCAGGGCGCCAAGGTGTCGCATTACCTGCGCATCAAGCCGCGTCACTACATGACAGTGCTGTTTTTTGCCTCCATTTGGGCTGCCTTGGTCACGCCAGCTGTATGTTGGTACATTCTGCACCACCTTCACGATGTATGCGAGCCTGACGCTGCCAACCACATGGTCTGCCGAAAACAGCAGACGACCTTCAACATGCAGGGCATCTGGGGCCTGTTTGGCTCAAAGTTGTTCGTTCCTGGCGGCCGTTACGGCTGGGTGCTGTGGTTCTTCCTTGTCGGCAGTCTCGTGTCCATTGCACACTTCGTGCTGGTGAAATGGCGCGGCGCAAAGTCGCCGTTTGCAGGCTTCGACCCTGTGCTTTTCTTCGCCGGAGCAGCCAACGTACCTGGTGTCACTGGGTACAACTTCTCGACGTGGTTCTTCGTAGCCTTCATCTTCAACTACCTCGTGCACAAGAAGTGGACCCCCTGGTGGCGTAAGTACAACCTGGTGACGTCTGTGGGCCTAGACTGCGGTGTAGCCATAACAATTATCCTAGTGTACTTTGCCGTTGTTTATACAGGTGCGTCCAAGCATTACAATTGGTGGGCCACAGAGGTAGGCACCACGGGCTGCGATGCTAAGGGATGCCCGTACAAGACAGGGCCGATTCCGCCTATCAATGCGGAATATTAGAGCGAAAAATTGTGTTTTAGTTTGCTACGAATGTTGTGTTGAGGTGATTGTTGAAGATGATCTGAGATGAATCATGTACAACGTCTAGAAGAGTAATTTTTCAGCATGTGAGACAAGTAAAGAAAATAGAGAAAATAGAGAGAAAATAAATTGAGTTCCGGATTTTCGAAGCAGTCGACGTAGTTATGCAATTGATCCAGAGGGCCATGCTTAAGACGTCTGATCGAGCATTGACACTGAGCCCATAACTAATTTACAGCGAAAATTAAAAACATTAAGGACATAACAAATTATAATACTTTTTCACAGAAATACCTAATCGTGTAAATACAACGCTAAGTTGATCTCCACGAATCTCCCCATATCTGCATCTGCGCCGGGTAACCCCCCTCCCTTCCTATTTAAGCTTCCCCACCAATCTCAACTTAGCATCTTACCTGCACGCGCTTAAATACTCTAATTAACAAAGCAACGTCCAACCTGTTATTCTTTTATCCAACATGAGCATGGTATTCAGCTGGGTCAAGTCGTTCCCAGCCTTTCAATATGCTTCGTCTTTTTTCCACCAGATTGTCATCTCGGTGATTCGAACCGGTCCAATCCCCAGGCACATTGCCTTCATCATGGATGGAAATCGACGATATGCTCGAGAAAACCAATTGCAATTGCACGAGGGCCATTATAAAGGTTTCGAAACTGCCGTAAACGTACTGTTCCCATGAAAAGTCCCCACTTCCTTAAACTTCCGCTAACCCCAAGGTCCTTGAACAATGCGCGCGGTTGGGCGTCAAAGCCGTAACCATCTTTGCCTTTTCCATTGAGAACTTCAACCGAACGTCCCAGGAGGTTGATATTCTGTTTGATATGATCCGCAGCAAGGTTCTTCCAGTGTTGAATGACAGGTGAGTGGAACAATTGGGCCTTGGCGCCGGCGTTTATTGACCTTTAGCACTCTCACCCGTAACAACGGTATCCAGGTCCGCATCATTGGAAATAGAAGCTACTTGCCCCAAGATATTAGAGACAAGATTGTCGAGGTCGAGGAAAGCACCAAAATCTATGACCGTATTATTCTCAATGTGTGCTTTCCTTATACGGCTCGAGACGACATCACCCATGCTATTCGAGATCTTTCTGAGAAGGTCCAGACTAACAAAGTGAATATTGATGAAATCTCTCCAGACATGTTGGAGAAAGAGTTGTATACTGGCCATTCTCCTCCTTTGGATATTCTGGTTCGTACTGGTAACGTCACCCGACTGTCTGATTTCATGCTGTGGGAATGTAACCAGAATTGCAACATTGAGTTCATCAAGCCCATGTGGCCTGACTACTCAATTTGGGATACGTATCGTATCATTTTGAAGTGGAGCTATAAGCGCACTAAGGAGTTGGCGTAAGTAGAGTCGTGTCGTAGGTGGTGAGTCGTAGGGTGGTGAGTCGTAGGAAGTCGTAGGATTTGGTGAGTTGATCTAACAGGACAGAAAATTGGACGCCAAGAGTGATCTGCCTTTGCCATCGCCTCCTCCTGCAGTTTCCGTTCAATCTGACGCTGCGCCCGAGTTGTCAAAGCGAGGACGAAAGCCGTCGAAATGAGCGGGGAGTCTGACTGAGGAGTCTGACTAACCAGTCGATAACTAACGAGATGTTAGTTTTAGGGAGTAAGATAGCTAATATGATAATACAAGTTTAAGCAATTGAGAGTTGTGGAAAGTAGAGAAGAGGGCGTAGTAGTCCTGAGAGCCAATCGTATGTTTCAACAGATCGTATGAAATGCGTGAATGCGTGAATAGCTAAAATGCGTGAAAAATACTCGAAACGCTCGATCGCTAGCTTGTAGAAGTAATATCCTGCTGCTGATAACATTTCGAAGTAACAATGCTTGTAGGCAAGTCAGCGCACACTGTAGAGCACTCATTCCTGCTTTTCAAACTCTTCCTTCGTATCTTTCGTCTTTCCGTCTCTATGCTTTAAACCTTCGTTTCTCTCCCCTTCTTTCTCTCTACCCTCGTACTTGTAGTCCCTTCCCTGGTACTTGTACGTGTTCTTGACTGATTTATGCTCCGTCTTTGCCCTTTCCACACTCCGAGCCTCGTCGATTTTCACATGATATCGAAGATAAATAAACACCTCAGCTACCAAAATGACCAGAGAAGCAAAAATACTCAAAAGTGTTTTGGCAGCGAGGTCCATGCCTGCTGACGAGCCAGCCCAATAGAAGGCTGCAAAGCCCACAGAAACAACCGAAATTGCAATATTTAAAATAGTAGAAAGCTGTTCCTTCACTACCTTGGTCTGTTGCAAAGGCGTAAGTTCCTGCTCCAGGTCTTTAACAGAAGTCAAATTCATGTTAGGATTCACAAGCTGCTGATACTCTAGTTCATGTTGTTCAGCCCTGAGTCTCTCCATCAACTGCAAGTATTCCTTTGATTTCGGAGCAGGAGGTGCTTTTGGCGCTATAAATACAGAAGTTCCTCGAAGAAGGCATGCAAGAGAGTAGTTTTTAGGTGATTTTTGGCCGTTTTGGGCCGGTTTGTTGCGCAAATGCCTGGATATCTTGATCAATTCATTGTGAGAAAGAGCATCTTTTGCATGAGGATCATGTAGATTTCGCTCAATTCCAATATCCTTGTAATATTCATCTATTGCATCTTGAATAATTGGTGTTATTGTTAGTTTGACCATGGTAGGGTAACCGATACGAAGAAGATAAGTCTATGCTGGTTCACTCCAAGCTGGTTCACTCCAAGTACTGTGAGATCACTAAGTAAATGCTCGTGAAATTCAATTTTCCATCATGTCGGATCAGGAAGATATACCCGATTTGGTCGAAACAATAGAACCCGCAAATACCCCCGCCAATATAGCATTAAATAGCGATTTAAACAATGATCTAAACGGCGTAAAAGTTCCTCTAACCGTCTTCACAGGCTACTTAGGCTCCGGTAAAAGCACTCTTCTCAACTACATTGGCAGACAAACCGACAAGAAAATCGCCATAATTGTCAATGAGTTTGGAGATTCCGCCGATATCGAGCGTTCTCTAACTGTCAGTAATGGAGATCAAATGTATGAAGAATGGCTAGAGCTCGATAACGGCTGTTTATGTTGTACGGTGAAGGATAATGGAGTTACAGCTATAGAAAATCTCATGAAAAAACGGGGAAAATTCGACTATATTTTACTTGAGACCAGCGGAATTGCAGATCCCGGCCCAATAGCTAATATGTTCTGGTTGGACGAGGCATTGGCTGCGAATATTTATCTGGACGGTGTGGTGACGATGATGGATGCGGAGAATATCGTCAAAAGTTTGGATGATACGACGGTGGATGATGAGCATGGTATTGAGAAGAGTGAAAATAATATCTCCGAACTATCTACTGCTAATATCCAAGTTGCTTATGCTGACGTGCTTTTACTGAACAAATGCGATAAAGTCACCGATATTGAACCTATAAAACAACGCATTCGAGGCATAAATGGCATTGCTCCGATATACGAGACTATTTATGGCGAAATTGACCTGCAGAATATTCTGGATTTGCATGCCTACGACGCCAAAGTGCCGGATTCTCTGGAAGATCACGCATCTCATGGCTGGCACGATCATCGCATTTCCACAGTTGTATTGTCATTCGCAAGCGTTAATGAGGAACTAGAGGCTAGAATTGAGTCTTGGTTACAGAAGATATTATGGGAAAATCAAATGGGTGACCATACGGTTGAAATCCATCGAACGAAGGGCATCTTGGTGCATGCTGATGGTTCAGTCAAGGTGATCCAAGGAGTTCGAGAAACGTACGAGATTGTGGATTCGGAGGAGAAGAGGGAGGGCACGGGGTCGAAGATAGTTTTGATCGGCAAAGGGCTCGAGAAAGAGGTTGTGCAGAGGGATTTTGTGCAGGATACGGGAATAAGTACGGTTTAAGCACGAGACGAGACGAGAACGAACACGAGCATTTTGCTACGTTAATACGATCATAACATAACGAAATATGATAACACATTGGCATGCATTCCTGCATTACGCCGCTTGTAATAATTTACTACTTCATCATGAGCTGAGAGAGCACCCAGCTAGACACCACCAGCACATTTCACCCTTCTCACCATTACTCTCTCCTTACTCTCTCTCCCAATTCACCCTTTTCTCGTATGCCCCTCACCCCTCCATCGTTACATCCTCCCCCTCCTTCGTAAACGGCTCGTTATCCGCAATGATCTGATCATTCTCCTCATCAAACTCCCATTCCTTCGCGGTCAAACAGTACTTTTCCGGCGGCAATCGAAGCCCCCACTGCTGCCCAATAACAGGCAACGATCTTTTGTTCTTTTCTTGTGCTAATTCCAATAATAATTCCTTAGGAGGTGCAGGCTTGAACTGGTAGTTTACTCGAGCTCCAACAGCCAATCTAATATCGTCCACGCTCAGTGCATGATGCGAAGGCCCTACGCCAGCAGGCATTGCAGCCTGAGAACCGAATGCATGGTCACTGTATTCTAGAGCATCCTGTAGGATTCCATGAGTATATCTGAATGCAAAGTCCATCAGCTGCAAGGGGACTCGTTCCTGGTACGAGCTGACGCCCATCGACGCAAGAATCAGATGCAGCAATCGGACATCTCGAGGCGTTGCACCGGAGATATCTTCGCCAGAGGCTGCAGGATCACTCATGGTAGATGGAAGAAAGAAGATGGAGAAGATGGAGAATCAGCTTTGGGTGTTGAGTTACCCGGCCGGGATCCGTTTCTCAATACTCTGTTACCCGGCCTATGCCCAGAAATGGCTGAGACTTCCCCACCGTGTTCACTTAGTGTCTAATAATCCCGAAAACTTCACATTAAGCCACGGAAACAGCGATACGTTAAGCTACGATGATTTTGAAGGATAGTAACAGCTCGTGGACATTGCTGGCAGTGCTTTTTGGGCTTTTTGTGCTTGTTTCCAACGTGCTAGCAGACTCCCCCAGCTCTCAGGACCCCGTCATCACCAATAAAGTGTACTTTGACATCAAGCAGGGCGATGAAAGTCTCGGTAGAATTGTTCTTGGGCTCTATGGAGAAGTTGTGCCGAAGACAGCGGAGAATTTCAGAGCATTGGCCACTGGAGAGAAAGGTTATGGGTACAAGGGCTCCAAGTTTCACCGAGTCATTCGACAATTCATGATCCAGGGCGGTGATTTCACCAATGGCGACGGTACAGGTGGAAAGTCCATCTATGGGCCCAGATTCGAGGACGAGAACTTCGAGCTCAAGCATACCAAGCCGGGGCTGCTGTCCATGGCTAATGCCGGCCGAGACACCAATGGATCGCAGTTTTTCATCACCACCGTTGTGACGTCGTGGCTCGACGGGCGACATGTGGTTTTCGGCGAGGTCGTTGAAGGCATGGATGTTGTTAAAAAGATCGAAAAGACCAAGACTTCGTATGGAGATGCTCCTGTCAAGCCTGTGGTCATAGCTGATGCTGGAGAACTTCCAGTGGAATCAGCCAAGAAAGCCAGTCCTGCAAAGCCTGATTTGTGACTATATCGGGATTCGGGAGAGGTGCTGGATTTGTTTTTGTAGAGAGATGGGTATGGCTGAGATGGATATAACTAGACGGTGTGATCCGGACTGATATAAAATAAGATAGCGTTTAAAGTAGAGAAAGAAATATGCGTGTTTGAATAGTATTGTAAAGCGTATTGTAAATAATATTGTAAAGCGTATTATGAATTTATTGTGCATTCTGTAGGTGTTAGAGTTTAATTGGCTGGGGTTGCTGGAGCTCAGGGCAGAGTGAGACAACAGTAAGAACAGCAGTTAGAATACAGCGAAAAGAAGGGTTCTTAGCTATCAATTCCTTTCTAACTATCAATTCCTTTCTTTAACCAACTTTCTCTCTCTTAAAACCACCCGTTTACCCTGCCTGCTTACCCTGTCTGATCGCCGTTGCACCTTCCCTTTTCGGAACACTGCTTATCACAAGGCGTCCGTAAAATCCCGATGAGATGAGCAACGGGAATGGCCATAGGCAGGGAGAAAGAAGAGATAAGCTGTCAAAGGCGAATTAGGCAAGTTTCTAATATATTGTAGAAGAGTACTATTCTTTCTCATCTCCTTGTTCTGCTAAAGAACAACCGCTGAATCAATCGTAGGCTTGGTTCCCCACATTTTGGTGGGCAGCGCAACACCATGCGGTGGACTGATAGCGGGAAAGGCGAGTTAAAAGAGCAAAAGTCGAAAGAATAACCATCGTCATCCGTAGCCTCTATCGCCTAAATATCCCTCATTTATCATGCCATTCCTCCCCTGTTTCCAGCCGAGTTGCCTGACTTTTTATCGGCCGAGGATATATCGCGCACTGGTGCGGCTCGCCTAATCCTTGTAGATAAACAGAATATATAACATTGCCACGCTGCAACTCCCACGACCCATCTGCGTAGGCTTTGAGGGTTTGCAGGGGGGTATTTCGAGGCGGTTTTTTCATTTGTTTTTATCCAATTTCGCATCATGGCACCCACTAGCCATATCATCCAGCCTCTGAGCTCTAAGCACGTATTGCAGGCTCTAGACCTGACCAATGGGCTTCTCAAGTTTAATTACTCAATTGCATTTTTTCTTCAGTTTTTATATAGTCCTGGCTTTGTGTGTTTAGTTGCTCTTGACGACAATAATGAGGTTATAGGTGCTATAGCCGGTAAAATCGAACAGGAGTCCCCCGGTATCTATTCGGGCCATATTTATACGTTAGCGGTAGTGCCGAAATACCGCCGAAACGGGCTTGGAACCTCGCTAGTGTCTGAAATAACGGCCAAATTCAACGCCATGTGCCGGAATTCCTTAGCATCTCTTAGTCTTGAGGCGTTAATTGCTGATCCTGTGGCCAATAGCTTCTATCAATGCCTCGGCTTTGCATCGTTGGATCTTCCAGCATCACCACGAGGACAGCAGAAGTTGCAAAAGGTGTTGGAATCTTTTTAGTTGGGAGGGTAACGAGATGATGATTTGGTGTAGGTAACGAGATGATGATTTTGGCGTAGGTAACGAGATGATGATTTAGTTCTAGGCATAGAGCTTAATAGTGCTTATGTTCATTGATGACAGTGTATACGTTCGTTAGACTTCTGGGCATGATATTATTTATATGTTTTTATAATTTATTTATTAATTGAACGGTTAATAATTTATATCAATTGAGCGGTTAATAGTTTATATCAATTGACGGATAATAAGTTAATTGAGAACTTGCTGGCTGCCGAGAGTCTCAGGATGCAGGTGTAGGAGTGTCCGAACTTCACTCGTCCATTTCAGTTGTATGCTTCCGATCTCCGTACGCCTCTCATCCCCTCCCTCACTGCATCCCCTCCTCCAATGCCCTTCTCCCCCGTTTAGCCTCAATGCTCCTCCAAACATCATTGAGCACCTGTTTGCCCTCGTCACTGTCTTCTTCTTCAACCTTTCCTTCTGCTGCCTTCTTAAAACACGGTGCCCACATATTAACCGACCCGTCCATACCTCCACTGAAGTACTGCATGGTTCCATTTCCTCTAGCTGTCATACAGACGGTTCTGGAAGTGGCTGTCCTGTTGATTCTCTTGACAGTTTTACCGTCGACCACTTGAAACATAAATATCTCCCCAGAATCAGACGGGAAAAACAAATATGGAAATTCCAGGTCTCCAGGACTAGTCAAGCATGGATCCAATGTTTGCCTGTTTCTGTTTCTAATCAACGGACCATAGTTAACCAGCATGTTCTGGCCTCCAGGAGGATACAAAGACCAAAGTCGCACTCTTTCGTCATTACCTGAAGATACCAAATAATCTCCAGTATTGAACCATGCAAGTCCATTGACCGATGACCGGTGAGCTTTCCTATATTCCATTTTAGTCGATGTAGGAGCAGATCCTGTTTGTTGCATGTCCAAGCTGCATAGGCAAGCCTTGGACTGTCGAATATCCCATAACTTTACTGATCCGTCAGAACCACCAGACGCAAGAACATTAGCATCGCTCGGTGACCATTTGACTGTAAGAATTCGACTAGCAGCACCTGGTTCTCTGGAGGCTAGAACATGGCTTGATCCCGTGGTTCGTAGATCCAAAAGCCGTATAAACGGATGATCCAGCGCTGTGGCAATGAGCGTATGCTGACCGACACGAGAAAGATCAATATTATAAATATTAGGACCAATATCAAAGGTGTATGCTTCTTCTCCAGACGATAAGTTGTTTGGGTCCCATACTTTGACAGTTCCATCGAACGACGACGACACAAACAGGCCGTTATCAAAGGGCCACCATTTGACAGTCGATATGCCAAACTTATGAGCACCTCCTTGAGGAATATGGGCCACTGGGTCGGGAATTTGGTCGGAATCAGTGATGTTATTGTCCAAATCAAATATGCTCAAACTAGCATTTGCACTTCCAATGAGCAGATATCTGAATTCCACCTGTTCAACTTCAATACTATTAACAGCAGCATGGAATCCATTTACTTTGAAGCGGGAATCTCGATCGATTTGATCATATAAGTCTCGGGCACATCGCCGATTAAGCTTGGCTTTATTTATTTGAAAAACTGCCTTCATAACATTAAAAAACCCATCCGTTCAACGTTTGTTTCGTTGCTCAGGGCGACAAGTCCTTCCTTAAAATGAATCTCAGGCATACAAGCAGAAGTGCTGTAGAGCCCAGAGTAGCCGCGAAAGAAATAAGTATCAAAAAAATGGAACCCACTTCATGGTCCTCTGCACGGCGCGCAAGCATGCAGCCCAAACCAGCGCATGCACACCACCAAAAAATAAAAGCTATGACCGACAACAACACCAGTATATTGATGCCAGACATGTATCTTCTTCTAAGGCAGGCTCTTACTTTGGCCACATCTTTTAGCAATGGCCAAACCTCTGGATACACTTCGACCCCGTCCACACTAAACCCATATACTTCCCAGTCGGGTTCGTACTTTAGACAGTCTTGTAGTTTTTGCTTCACAGCATCATAATCTGGACCTGGATGAGGGACAATTTTTGCTTCTCTTTCAGGATATGTTAGAACGAGCATTTCTGGGCTGTCTGTAGAGCAAGGCATTGTCTATGTCAAAAGCAAAGAACAAGAATGCTTGACATTCTTATGTGGGGAGGGTTCCCAGATAGGCAATAACAATAAACAAGCAACACCTATCTTTCCTTCATCTCTTTGCCATAAAATTATATTCACGCACCATCAACTACAATATACTATGGGGAGAAATCCATATGCACATAGAATCTCGGCTTCATTTCAATCGGTGAAAGATATATCAATGAAACAGCCGCCCCAGCAAAACCAACAATTACGCAGGGAAACACTAACATCATGGACATGCCCATAAGAAAATGTTCTGCGTTAGTGACACTTTCAAAAGTAAAGGACCACATAGCAAGTCTCATACCTGCGATAATCAGTCCTACCATTAACACCAGTTGGATCACTGCGGCAATTGAAATGCGCTTCTTTCTGATACGAGCTACTACTCTTTTGCGGGGCGGAAGCGAGTCCCATAACTCTGGAAACATACGGACAAAATCACCTGTACCGGTACCTGCAGTGAATCCATATACATCCCAGTCTGGGTGGTATTGTTTAAATCTTGTGTCCAGTTCTTGGATCACTTCGTTGTAGGATCCTGGACGAAGAATCAGTGCCGATGGAGCCATATCTTCAGGATACTCCAATAGTAGTAATCTATTGTCTTCTAACCTTTCCAGTAGATTAGACATACTTATCAGTTAATGTTTATACGTGTATGGCAGATAGAGTTGTTGTGTCGAAGCTGGGAAAAAAAAAGTTGAAGTTTATTTTGTGGGGTTTCCTAGATAGGCAATATTGTTGATCTTTTCTTTTTGAGACAATCATAATCGATTGTTATGGCATTCCCATCGCCATTATTGTATATTATACTGTTATATAATTAGAATCTATTTTCTAAGCTATTTGTAAAGAACGTGATGCCGCTTAATAAATACAGTGCTACTGATTGTTCCTTCAAGTACTAAGTTTTCATGTACCTAGTGCTGCACTTATATCTTATAATTTAGGTCAAACGACTCCTTAAAAATTTCATAAACCATGCGAACAGCAAAGGTCCCAGAAATCCCACCATCAAGGGCAGGAACCCACCACCTTTTTCTTTCATAGCAATTGACCAACCAAATGCTACAATACACACAATAATACAATATATGGTATAGTCGTGAGTCAGTTGTAAGGCTCAAGGACTTTAAACTGTCCGCTGCGAATTAATTAGTTCAGGACGTAAACTAGGATAATAATAATAATAATAATAAAACTATGTCTGGGTAAGATATGTACTTCCTTCTCACACAAGGTCAGACTTCAGAGACATTGTCTGGCAAGGGCCAGGCTTCTGGATATACTTGGACCTTGCCATGGCTCCCTTTATTAATACTGGACCCATATATTTCCAATTGTTGAAAGTAAAATACTTTTTTGTATTTTTCTATGATATGTATAAAGCGTGGGCCTGTAAAATAACTAATAGAGGATTGCTGCGCTTGAGAATAGCATAAATAGCCTATGTCTTTACTATAACGCGAGAAGAGATAATGTCAAAATCAGTATTATCTTCCAAAAAAAGAGAAATAATTTAAATATATATTATTTGGTGATTCCCAGTTATATATGTCTCAGTGTTAGCCATAAATAGTCAAGAATACCTATCATTCGATAACTGATATGATAAATATTTTTGATTTATGTCTTCAATTAATTCTTTGTAATAAGAGATCTTAGTATAGTCAGTGCTATAAAATATCAGGCCACCACGGTACACACGACCTAGAGCAAAGTAAAGCAGTAGTAGACCGTTGATCGTGCAAGGGAAAAGCAATGACACAATCGTTCCCCAAACAGATCTTTTTCCATAGCTATCAGCTTTGTAATTGACGACCCATACAATCACGCGAATACTTGCGATAAGAAATCCTATGGTAAGCAATAGTCGGATAAATTGGCAGACTCTTCCTCCTAATACGAGCCTTACTCTTTTACACTGCGCCAACGAGTCCCATATCTCTGGAAACATAGTTATCATGCTTCTTTTTTCGGTGTGAGCAGTGAAGCCATAAACATCGCAGTGCGGATCGTATTGTTTAAATCTTTTGTCCAGTTCTTGGACTACTGCGTGGTAAGAGTTTGGTTTTATTATATGGGGTTTCCCAGATAGGCAATATTATTACCTAGTTGGTACTTAATAATTGTACAATTTCCTTTAAGAACAACTATCATATACTATAAGAATAATATTTCCGTAGTCATATCGCATCTAATAATTCATAACTCAGTTGTTAAAGAGAATGCGACCCCTTTAAGTAGACTAAGGGTGGAAAACACAGCTAAAGCCCAGTAAAGTAGATCTATGTACTGGCTTGCCCACTCTTCTTGAACTACATCTAAGCGTGAAATACCCCGGCACATACAGCAAGTAATAATAATGCCTATGAGGACGCCCATAAAACTTATATCCTTGGGAGAAATGTGTTTCCTTCTTATACAAGCTTTAACTCTGGAGACGTCGTCTAGCAGCGGCCAGACTTCTCGATATACTTGAACATATCTCTTGCACGATGCTTCAATACTGAACCCGTATACTTCCCATTCTGGATAATTGTTCAATCCTTTTTGTAGATTTCTTAGGACAGCATCATAATCAGGACCTGGATGAGGGATAACTATGGAGCTCTTCTTCCCTATAGGATAGCTTAAAACGAGCAGGTTCTCAGTATATGCAGCAATAGACATTGTTGAAGTACGAAGGAAGGAAAGAAAAAAAGTTTAAGTTGAGTTATTATGTGGGGATTCACAGGTGTTTCCGAGTAGAATGCTTTGATATTAACCATAAGTGTTAAAAATATCTTTCATTTGATATTAATGGTGATTATGTATTTTTATATCTGTATTTAATTTCTTCATAAGTTACGACTTTACTGTAGACGATCACAATTCATCTGTCACCAGCTATAGTTTATGACACTTAAGTATTATGCCGCAGAAACTGGCACTTGTACTCAACAGGGTTAGGAATTGAATACAATTTGGTGTACACGTGGGATAATCACTGCCTTCGAGATAAAATATTATAAGAGCGTCATAATATTTTAATCCTAATAAAGGTTTCTATTGGAGGCGTAGTTTTTTTCCGTACTTGTTGTGTTAAAACCTTCACTACATTATTGGGCCCAAATCCAATTTGTGTTTTAGAATTTTAGAATCCGTATCTATCAGAGATCATGTATGGCATATACAATCTCATATAGAGCAACTAGCGCGCATGGGACTGAAAAGATAGAAACCATGCCTGCAAACACTTTTGCCCCGTCACTATCACCTTTATACAAGAAGGCGTGGACGCCCATTAGTACACTTGCGATGAAAAATGCTATCTTAAGTACCAGTTCTATCATCCCAGAGATTGACGGGCGTTTCCTTTTAACACGAGCTTCTACATTCCTGCTTCTCACCAGTGACTCCCACACCTCTGGAAACATAGGACGCCAGTCTCCTGTCCCGGTATCAGCAGTGAACCCATATACATCGTAGTTTGGACGGTATTGTTTTAGTCTCTCGTCGAGCACTTGAACTACATCGTGGTAGGATTCCGGACGGAGAATCAGTGCCGGCGGAGCTTTATCATAAGGATATTTTATGCTTATATACTGTTTAGGCATATCTTTCAATCAAAGCTGATACATATGATAGTTAAGTTTTGTGTCGACGTAAACAAGGAGTAGGGCAAAATGGAGTTGAAGTTTATTATGTGGGATTTCCCAGAGAGTATTATTCGAAAATTATTACCCCTTAGTGTGCATTGAGATAACAATTATTGCATATATCGTCATAAGTTTTATTTATGTTTAAATCCTTTTAATTTTTTTTCTATATTTTTTATGATATTCAGTAGGAATTTGTACATATGCCTTGGTTGATGCCTAGATACATGTTCTAACACTTGCTTAACATCAAAGCAATATAATTACATGAACAGAGAAAATATATATATTTCTTATTAATATGGCTAACATTTATAAGTCATGCTGAAAAAAATGCTGAGAGTTTGATCATGGAATCTAAGCCGTTTCCCAAATAGGTAAATCTTATCTGAAAAATATACCTTTTTTGTCTTTGAATACTACCCTTTAGTCTTTGTAAGCTCCATGACTCTATTAACATTGTTATCGTATTATACCTTCTCCACAACAACTTTAGCAGTTTATTTTCCTTAATTGCTTGATTGGAGTATTATCAGCGTCTTGGTGTGTAATGTGGTATAATTTAAATCATATCTGCAAGATCTGCTATTGTAGTACGTGCCGCTGTGCTCTATGTTTTAAAAGAAGGTGACATTTTCATTTTGAATATATCTTTAAAGGTCAATAAACTGCAAAATTGGTACTGAAAAATATAAAAAAATAATAGTTGTGCAGATAAGAACAGTTGACTACTAAGATATCTATCTCAACTAATAAGCTATAGAATCACATCGCATCCGAGTTTCATCTTATTCAATCTTTATCAGTACCTTTCCCGTAGTTTGTCCATTTTCTAATTTAGTTACAGCCTCAGTGTATTCATTTATCCGATACTCTTTGTAGATGTTGATGGGAATGCCACTCCGAATCTCTTCAAATAAAAGATTAGTATATCGTTCAAACTCTCCAGGAGGAGTCAGATATAGAAATAGAACCGGGCGGATCATTTTGATAAGTTTTTTAGAAAGATCAAGAGGACTCACCGGAGCAACGACACCGGTGGCATTACCATAGGTGACATAAGTTCCTTTGAGAGCCAAAGAATCAATAGAATGCTTATATGACCAAGCACCTAGAGAATCATAAGATGCTGCAACACCTTCTCCATTGGTGATTTCTTTGACTCTGGTCGCTATGTCCTCGGTCTTGTAATTTATGACAAAGTCAGCACCAGCAACCTTGGCAACTTTGATTTTTTCCAGAGAGGAAGTCACACCAATGACAATAGCTCCTGCCCGCTTTGCCAATTGAGTGACATGAGCACCAGTACCACCAGCAGCAGCATATACAAGAACATAATCACCCTTTTTGACCGGATAAGCTTCTTTAGTCAGAGTCAAGGCTGTTAACAGCTGCAAGGCAGATGCTGCCCATTGTTTTTCAGTAATATCTTCAGGTAGTTTTGCTGTGAAGTCGGCCTTCACGGTGGTATATTTGGCCAGTCCGGGGTAGTTGACAAACCCAACCCTATCGCCAATAGCCAGTTTGGTAACGTTTGAACCAACGGCAATGACCCTTCCGGCACCTTCCCGGCCGAGAATCACGGGCAAATCCGTCTTGTAGACACCTTTTCGAACATAGGTTTCAAACATGTTGACCCCAGCATAAGACGTCTTAACCAAGACGTCATTTTCTCCTGGATAGGCTATTGGGAAATCTGCATACCTGATAACTTCAGGTCCACCTGTTTGTTCAATAAAGATTGCTTTGTCTTTGTTTGGGACTGTCATGGTTGCCAAATGTCGGTTCAAACTCGAATATAGAGGCACGGTTGGTTTGCAGAGAGATTTTCGGTAGGCGGCAAGCATTTGCACCAGAAATAGTGGTCCTTATATGGGAGTAGCGCAGTTCCGATTGATTTTGGGTACGGAGTTCCGCTTCCGTTGATATTAATAATGAGGTACAAAGGCAGCCTTTTTCCAAAGAGGTAATAAATATTCTTGATAAGCGCAGAAGAAAAAGTTAGTCAGAGGTTAGAAAAAGAGGTGAGCCGGCGCTTGATTCAGAATATTTAGCAAATATTCCTGTTGTAACTTGGAGATAACGAAGCTAGCCAATGTATCCGTGTGATGTGATGCCTAAACGTACGATTTTTGTTGCTTTCTTTTGCTATCTCCGTCGTGTTTCCCGTGTGCCAAATTTTTCGTAGTCAAATGACTCAAACACATAATGACTTGGTTTAGGCCATAGATAACGGGCATCAATCAAATAAAACCCCCTGGAGAAAGCCGCATGCAACAGTTTGTCCTTGAATTTCTATCTAGTTATCTTGAATCTTTTCTTATATCGTCAAACCTCTCGGCGGAGTTATTACCCCGTCGGCCGCATTGAGCGAGCTCATCAGCATAAATGTCGCATAATGATAGGCGACATGATTGCCTTAGCCAGACATTTCATGCATACTAACGGGGTTCAGCGGGCTTTTGTTGGGTGGTAATAGCCGTTTTATTTCCGTGTTTTTCACATCCCAACGAGGCTTTTCCGTATTACAACACTTTTGGGGAAATTTTAGTCAGCTTGAAAAATTATTCTTCAGGCTATTCAAATGAACGCTCTCGACGGCATTAGTGCCGTATCGTCTGAGTTGTATAGCAGATTAATAGAGCATGGCGCTGGGACTATATTTTCTCAGGATGATCTTGGAAAATCCGCTAATACCAACGATGTTAGTGAGCTTTTGCAACTAACTCAAGAGCTCATGAATCATTACCTATTAAAACCTCATCAAGACAATGGATCTTTGAAGTTCGAAGTAGCAAGTACGACGGAAGCATTGATGATGAAAAGCATGAGTGGTGATGAGGTCATGGTCTATTCATGTATTGCCAATTCGGGCCGAGAAGGCGTATGGACGAAGACCATTAAAGTGCGAACAAATCTTCACAATGAAGTGATTCGGAAATGCATAAAGTCGCTGGAGTCGCAGAATTACATCAAGCAGGTGAAAAACGTCAAATATTCTACTCGAAAGATATACATGCTTGCATCGCTACAGCCTTCTGTGCAGGTCACTGGAGGCCCATGGTTCACTGACAAGGACAAGGAGCTTGATAGCGAGTTCGTCAATGGATTGCTGGACATCATTTGGAGATATGTGGTGTCTTTTACGTTTCCCTCGGCATTCGATGAGAACACAGCTTCTACCAAAGCCCAGGAATCGCATTATATCACCTATGATCAATATCCTACAGTTAACCAGATTCACCAATTTGTGGAGAATTCCGGTGTTTGCAGTGCCAATATCTCGTTAACTGTTTCGAATATCCATTCGTTGTGCGAGGTTTTGGTATATGACGATAGGCTTGAATCGGCCGGTAGTGAATACTCATACAAAGCTACATGGCACTCGTTGTTGAGAGCAGGAGGAAGTGGATTCAAGAAATCAGAGCTTTCGTTGTGGCAGAGCAATCCCGGCTCGAATTGGGCTGGAGTGGCAGACGAGAATGCATATTACGATGAATGGTTAGCGATATGAGGGCGTAGGGGTTTAAAGTTGGTTTTAGAGTTAGCATGCATAAGTCAGTAGCCATTGGAATAAGCTAACATAGCATTGATATAACACGGCATTTCGTAGGTAATACGTTGCGGTAATACGTTACTGTAATACGTTACTGTAATATGTTGCTGTAATATGTTACTGTAATACGTTCCTAATACGTTACTGTAATACGAAACATGAATATACAACACACGGACCATATTTTCTACCCGTAGTAACCTCTTATCTCAATCTCCTTTATTCAATATCTGCCATAGAAATACATATCAAGTAATTTCAATTATACAGTTCAATACATTCAAAGTAATATCAATGACGATGCCTCGCTCGTCTATTTTTTCATCCTCAGCACCAACGCCTCATATTCCTGCTCCAGCTCCCGCACCTGGGTATGCGCTATCTCAAGGTCCTTATTTAACTTATCTCGCTCAACAATGAGGTTGGCCTCCCATTTCTTGAATCGAGCCTCTTCCTGCTTAACTTGTTGAGTAAGCGATTTCCTCAAAGCCGCTTCCTCCTCCTTGAATTTGGGATGCTCAAACGATCGATCCGATCGAACTGTACCTCCATTGGCCTTGGTCTTCATCTGCTGGCCTCGGAAGTTCTCATAATGCTCTTCTTCTGTACTCTGGATCAAGTCGAGCATATGTTCACGAATGAGAAGCTTGTGAAGTTTTCTGAAATCACAATGTTTCTCATTGTCAACTTCCACAGATCCCCAAGGATAAACACGGCCCTTTCCAGTGCTTCCGTCAGCACGGGTGATCTCAGTCTCCGAGCCAATCACACTGTAGGGAAAACTGTTATCAAAGGACGATTCCGCGTCACCCTCTCCAGGAACCTGAAATACCTTGATGTTTTGGCTTCGCAACACCAATCGGATTCGTTCCTTGAAGGACAACATTTCACTGGGAGACAAAGTATCGGCCTTGGCAATGACAGGAATGACATTGACACGCGTAGAAAGAGCTCGCAGAGCCTCCACGTCCAAGGGTTTGATACTATGACCAGTGGGTTGAATAAAATACAGGCAAGCATGGACTCTCATGTCAACCTTGTCCAGACGGTTGGGTTGATCCTCCTGACGCATATAAGAGGCCAGTTGATCGTCAACAAAGTCCACCACGGATTGCCAAGCGTTCTTATTATTGACATTATCGCCAAAACCCGGAGTATCAATGACATTGACGCGAGTTACAAAGTCCTTTTCCTCAATCAGAGCCTTTGTGATTTCGATTTCCACAGTCTTTTGAAGAGGAACACCATGTCTAGAACTGTTATCTTTATAAGTTTTGAAAGGCATGTTCAATAGAGTGTTAATGAAGGTGGTTTTCCCGAGCCCGCTTTCTCCTGCCAGCATGATGGTGAAAGTCGCGCCTCGTTTATAGACAATCTTGTACCTAAAAAGTTAGCGAAATGGAGAAAAATTTGGATATTTTATTCTTCGAATACTTACCTTTGATTAGGCAGATTGCTAATACCAATCTTGAAGTCTTCCTTTGGCCGTCGATCTACTTTCGCAGCTGCCATTGTTGTTGAAGGGATGGTAAAGGTAAGAAAGGGGGAAAATCTCCGGATTGGGGCTTTTTAGCCAAAGGGGTGCTAAGGGCATGTTTCATGGAAAGCAAACAAAGTTAAAGATGATACGAGTTAGAAATAGGAATTGAGACAAGTATTGGTTAGAGAATCGGTGGCATGTGTAATGAAAGGGGGAAATGAGGTGTTTGGGGGTTGGTTGGTATGAAGTGTGGGATATGTTCGGTGACAGGTCGAGATGTTTGAGTTGGAATGAGTGAGTTAGGTTAGAAGGATGAGTGAAATAGAAGATGGGTAGTTTGAATATATTGATGAGTGTTTGAATAGATGATGAGCTTATTTTTTATTTATATATCTATTTATTTGATGTAACCGATTGTCCTAGTTGATATTTGTTATCGTATAGCTAGTCTCTACCAAGGAGTAGATAGCCTACACTAGTTATCTATTATCTCTTTTAATCACTATCATAATCATAATCATATCTGACACGTGAATTAGCACATAAAACGATATCATATCACCAAACCGTCTTGAAACCATGCAAACTCCTCGTGGTTTCGCATTGTTCCTTAATGTCAAACAAGACTGGGCCGAGCCCCAAAGCATGGGTATCAGGTAAGTATACGAAGAGGAGAGATGGGGAAAATCAAGAAATGGCGGGAAATTATGTGGGCTTTGTGTTCATAGTTAGATCCTGTGTATATAGAAGTATTAATATATCGCTAAGAAAATACTCCTTTTCTCTGTCATAACTCATTTCTTCATTCCTTTGGATGAAATGTTCAAGTGTGTCAAATGGAGATGAACAAATGCCCAATTAGGAAAGGAAGTTATCATTTTTAGATCTTAGGTTAAGGCCGGGTAACGGGTTATTTTTAAAGCATGAAAAGATAAAATTGATGATAAAGAATTGAATGAGCTGTATAATGATTAAGTAACCGATCGGCATAATATAGTACGCGAATAGTGTAGATCGGGTGGTTGACATGGGGTCGAAGTCCGGGGACATCAGACGTGCCGATGCCCTTTGGAAACGATGCATATACTAAGGAATATGAATGCGGAATATTGGTGAAATACACGATTAAACACGCAAGAAATGTTGTCTACAACACGTACTCCTAAAACAGCCTTTTTTATTCCAACAACACCCTTCTTTCCTCAACATCTCGCCAACCCTTAATTACCTCCTCGGCCATATTAGGAAGAGCCGAAGAAGCCATGCCACACCCAACTAGCGATACAAACGACGGGTGGATAGAATAAAAGCGCCATAAAGCCATAAACACAGTACATAACAAATATATTACTTTTATTTACCCAATTGCTCTTTCCTCGCCATCCCACCCCCCTTCCGCTCGCTTTTCCCGCGGCCCCGCTACGGGCTTTTTGTGTCATCCGATTTCCCCCACTAATTTTGGTCCAACAAAAAACAAACCTTGCTTTCTCCATCCCCCACAATGTTGCAAACTCTAACAAAAACAACGGCTACTAGACGGATACCGGCAATTGTACGCTCTGTGGTATCTGCGCGCTTCACGTCTGTGTGGAGCTCCGTCCAGCAGGGGCCTCCAGATGCCATTCTCGGAATAACGGAAGCCTTTAAGAAGGACTCCAATGCCAACAAGATCAACCTGGGAGTCGGCGCCTATCGAGACGATAAGGGAAAGCCCTTTATTCTGGAGAGCGTCAAGCAGGCCGAGAAGCAGCTCATTGAATCCAACGCGGACCACGAATACGCTGGAATCACCGGCATTCCCGCCTTCACCAAGGCTGCTGCTGAGCTGGCCTATGGCGAAGGAGCCGAGGTTTTGGACGAAGGACGCGTGGCCATCACTCAATCCGTCAGCGGTACCGGAGCGTTGAGAATCGGCGCCGAATTCCTCAGCAAATTCTACTCTACAAAGAAGATTCTGCTGCCGACTCCCTCGTGGGCAAACCATGCTGCAGTGTTCCGAGATGCCGGGCTGCAGCCTGAGCAGTACCGATATTACGATAAGGAGACCATTTCTCTGGACATCGACGGTCTTTTGGAGGATTTGAACAAGGCTCCTGCCGGCTCGGCCGTGCTGCTGCATGCTTGTGCACATAATCCTACGGGAGTTGATCCCACTCCGGAACAGTGGAGAAAGATCGCCGAAGTCATGAAAAACAGAGGCCACTTCCCGTTTTTCGACATGGCTTACCAGGGATTTGCTAGTGGAGATACTGCTCGAGATGCCTATGCTGTGCGATACTTTGTGGATCAGGGCTTTGAAATTGCGCTCTGCCAGTCGTTTGCAAAGAACTTTGGACTGTATGGAGAACGAACAGGAGCATTCAGTTTGGTGGTAGTCAGTCCTGAGGAGCGAGTCCGTGTTGAGTCGCAGCTGAAGATTCTAATCCGACCCCTGTACTCCAACCCTCCTATCCATGGAGCTCGAATTGCAGCCAGTGTTCTGGGCTCTCCTGAACTCAAGGCTCTATGGCTAGAGGAGGTCAAGGCTATGGCAGATCGAATGATCTCAATGAGACATCTTTTGAAGGAGAATCTCGAGCAGTTGGGTTCCAAGAAGGACTGGTCTCATATCACCTCTCAGATTGGAATGTTTTGCTACACTGGACTTAGTGGAGAACAGGTGGATCGATTGGCTCAGGAGTTTTCGGTGTATGGTACTCGAGACGGACGTATTTCTATTTCTGGAGTGAATTCGGGAAATGTCAAGTACTTGGCTCAGGCCATCTATGCCGTAGCCGGTTAGGAGGAAGTTTAAGAATAGATATTCAGATAATCATAAATAAGATTGAGGAGTAAAGTGAGGAGGTTTGCGGGTACTTCGGGCCGGTATAAGCGGGGTGGAGTGTGGAGTGGTATGATGGAGGTGGATCGTACGATTTAGGATGGGGTATTGAGATAAGGAGATAGGATAAGGAGGAGAGGATAAATTACAAGATAAATTATAAGAATATAAGTATATCTATACGTATAATGAATATTGTGTTTGCTCATCTAGTCTCACTAAGAGAGAAACTAAATCAACTAAGTCTTATCCCTAGTTCTCAACTAATTCACTAATTCTCATCTTAGTTCTCTAAGTCACTAATTCTCATTTTAGTTCTCTAAATCACTATTCTCAACTGAGCGAATATAAATATCTATACGTATAATAAATATATTATCTATTCAACGCTTTTGCTCATCTAGTCTCACTAATATTAAACTAAATTTCAACTAAGTCTCATCTTAGTTCTAAGTCGCCAATTCTTCCTAATTCTCACTAATTCTCATCTTAGTGCCTAATTCTCCACCTAGCCAGCCACAACTCCGCAAACAACAAAACATCCACACAAAACACTCCACAAACTCCCAAAAAACCACCCAATTCCCGCCATTCCACGCAATTTCCCATCTCCCACCCCCGTTGTTTTGTTCCTGTTTTGCTCTCATCACATGCTCATCACCCAATCATCCTATTTAAATCTCCCATAGTCAGCTAATTATTCACCAACCAACCACCCGTCAACCATGGCAACCACCGTTCCCACCAAACCGTTCGAGGGCCAGAAACCCGGCACTTCTGGGCTCAGGAAAAAAGTAAAAGTCTTTGAGCAGCCGCATTACGTGGAGAATTTCGTCCAGGCCATATTTGATGCCATACCTGAAGGAAGCAACAAGGCCACTTTGGTCATTGGAGGCGACGGCCGCTTCTACAACGACGTGGTCATTGAGAAAATCGTCCAGATCGGCGCGGCCAACGGCGTCGCCAAGTTCATTATCGGCCACAATGGCCTGTTATCGACTCCTGCCGCGTCTCATGTCATTCGAAAGCACAAGGCTACTGGAGGCATCATCTTGACTGCTTCTCACAATCCCGGCGGTCCAGACGCCGATTTCGGTATAAAGTACAACCTCAGTAATGGTGGTCCTGCTCCCGAGTCGGTTACCAACAAGATCTATGAGATTTCCGCCAAATTGACCGAGTACAAGATCGACACGAGCCTCCCTAAGGTCGACATCACCAAGATCGGCACCCAATTGGGCGGCAAGCATCCCGAGGTAGTCATTGTCGACTCCACCGAGGATTACGTTGAACTCATGAAGGAGATCTTTGACTTCGACCTCATCAGGTCATTTCTGAAATCTAACTCTTCTTTTAAGGTCCTATTCGACGCAATGAATGGAGTCACTGGAATATATGGAAAACAAATCTTCCTCAACGAGCTGGGTCTTCCTGAATCCTCGGTTCAGAACGCCGTGCCAAAGCCCGACTTCGGTGGCATGCACCCCGACCCGAACCTCACCTATGCTCATTCCCTCGTGGAAGCCGTCGAGAAGAACCAGATCCCGTTTGGCGCGGCTTCCGACGGCGATGGCGACCGAAATATGATTTATGGAGCAAATGCCTTTGTCTCCCCTGGCGACTCCGTTGCCATTATCGCGCATCATGCATCCAAAATCCCATACTTTGCCAAACACGGTGTCTATGGATTGGCCCGTTCCATGCCGACGGCTGGCGCCATTGACTTGGTCGCCAAGAAGCAGAACCTCAATGTTTACGAGGTTCCCACTGGCTGGAAGTTCTTCTGTGCTCTGTTTGACTCCAAAAAGCTGTCCATTTGCGGTGAAGAGTCGTTTGGAACCGGTTCAAACCACATTCGCGAAAAAGATGGACTTTGGGCCATCATGGCTTGGCTGAACATCATTGCTGCCGTCGGTAAACAGGATCCTTCCAAGGCTTCCATTGCTGCTATCCAGCATGATTTCTGGAACACCTATGGTCGAACCTTCTTCACTCGTTATGACTATGAAGGAGTCTCCTCAGATGATGCTGCAAAGGTTATTCAAAACCTGACTCATCTGATTGAATCTCCCGATTTCAAGGGCTCGAAAATCGGCGATACTGTCGTCTCAGAAGCGGGCGACTTCTCCTATACTGACTTGGACGGTTCCGTGTCGGCTCACCAGGGTCTCTATGTCAAATTCTCCAACGGTTCCCGATTCGTCGTCCGGCTGTCAGGAACAGGCTCATCTGGTGCAACCATACGTTTGTATGTTGAGCAGCATGAGAACGATAAAACCAAGTTTGGCCTGGATGCCCAAACATTTTTGAAAAACACCATCTCGTCGGTTGTGTCTCTGCTGAAACTGAAGGAGTATATCGGTAGAGATGAGCCTGATGTTAAGACGTAATGTCATTACGTCGAGATTTCTTCCGTTGGCCTTATCTTTACTGGTTTCATAGTAACATTCAGTCCTGTTTCGTGCTCTTGGGCCATTTCCCGTTCACAGCAAATCATCCACATTTAGTCCCGTCTTCCTTGCTTTGATATGCTCCTGACCATCATGCTCGTCTGCGCTACGTTTTTCTCCGGCCGTAACTTTCTCCCTCCACGACAGCTGTAGCAGCTCTTCCAGCTTGTTCAGCTGTTCAGAACACTTGACCAGTAATTGAGCAGGAGGATGTTGATATTTGGTGTGAATCGGCAGCATTGGTGGTATTTCAGCGACGTTTTTCGGCTGCGGAATCGCCTTATGCTTGAGAACCTGTTTGATACGATTATCCAATGGATGATAAACATCATATGGGTGAGCGTATTCACAGGGATCTCCTTCCCCATTCACCTCAGCTTCCATTAGATTCATTCCGTCGACAATTCCACTCATGAGATCGAGCATTTCATCTGTTGGTACTTCTGTACTATCAGACGGCAATGGCTTCCCAGATCGTGTAGTTGGATGAAGCAGACTGGGAAACTCATATGGACGCTCATCCTGAGCTAACGGCAAATCGCAGATAAGCAAGCAGGCTCCTGAAGTAGCGCTGTCTTCCTCGTTATCTTCTCCTTCCGCTTCTTCTCCTCCTCCTGGAATAAACGGAAACAAAGCGACCATTCTAGGATCCGCGTTGGGCTTGAATGCCAAACGAGCTACATAGCACATCTTGTCTGCCGCTAATGCACGGACTCTGGCGTCGAAATTGGCCAGAAGTTTGGCGTCCGAACTGTTTGGAATCATGTAATCAATATGAGACATAAGGAACCAGCGTGCAAGCCGTTCAGGGTATGTCTGGTTATCTTGGCCCAGATCCATCTCCAGAGTCCCAAGAACCTCAAAGCCTAGTTTCGTAGCCGAGAAGATTTCCACTTCGTCGGAAACAGGGACTACTTCGTGACCATATATGTAGCCAGCCGACAGTTCTTCTTCGCCAACAGGGATGAACCGTTCCTCATCTTCCAAGTCTTCTGGTTCCTCGCCTTCCTTCTTTATAAAAGCTGGATTGGGCCGTAAATATTGTACATGACGACTGACATCTTCGAGCTTGTCTCGGCGGATTTCATGGACCATCGTAGCGGATTGTGGTTGTTCCTTTCTTGTGCATGGATATAGCTTGACGGGAAACACCAATGATCGGTCATTTTCAACACCAGCAGCATCGCCAATGGAGAAATTGATTTCGGCCAGTTTGAAGGGCTTCTTTCGAGCAACGAAGGGTTCCTGTAACGCTTGTATAATGCCATTAGATCCCTCGACGATACAGTTATCCTCAGAATCTTTGCGTATATTTTTCCACTCAGCCTCCATACTACCGTCAGGACCGTCATCATCTTCGCTGAACCCAATGCCGAGGACTTTCAAAGTGATATTTTGTTCGAGGAGCTTCGAGATCAAATTTCCACTGGGTTTTCTGTGCTCTCCTTTGCCGTCTGTCACAACAACAATGGACTTTTCGTACTTGCGTTTTCCGCAGAAATCGCGCATTTTCTCAATTGCGTATCTAAGAGATGCAAACACGTCGCGAATGTCGCTGGTGCTGGGCTCCAACTTGTCCATGAGCTCCTCGTTCAGTTGGCCCAGCTGGATATTGCACAGTTCCAGCACCTGAGCCGTATGATCAGGACCATCTGGATCCTGTTCGCCATATTTGGCTATAACGATGCCATTGTAAAGAGTTTTCCTGTTTGTAACGAGCTGATCGCCGACTCGTTCTCGAAAGTACCGAAGCCCAAGGTCAATTGCTCGTTCGTCTCTTCCGGGAATATACTCCCTCATGGACTTGCCGAGATCAAATAAATAGATAGTCGCCTGTACAGTTAATTGTGTGGTAGTTTCGTTGTTGTGGAGTTGCACTTACTTCCTTCGACGCCATGTTGTGTGTAGGAGGGAAGAAGCATAAGAAGCAGAAAAAGAGATAAGGGAGGGGTAAGGCGGCGAGAAGAAGGGGAATAGTTTTGAAATCTGATATAAAGAATGTTTATATGATTTTTATTAAGAATATAGTATAATATTTCTAGAATTCAAATATTTCCTATCTTTCTTAAAATTGCCCATAAAAAAGATGCGTAGAAGTACGTAGGTAAATTAACCTGCATATTAACAATGGCGATTCAACTAGGAAAATGTTTAACGAGAAAAACGCGATTTGTTCGAGAATACCTAAATATTCCGATTTAAAATATTTTATTTCTCGTTTTCATTTTCCCAAAAAGCGTTTTTGTGGGGTAATTCGTGCACGTTTGTAAAATCCGGGGTAAAGCAGAGCAGAGCGAAATAGTTCAACAAACAAGATAATCACCAAAAACAAATAACAACAACAAAAAATATTGCAACAAAACAGTTTCTGCATTCACAGTTACCCTGAATATACAGTACCTGCATTCTCACTATATAAAATACACCACAGACCTCTCCTGTATTCATCTATATCTATCTCACCACTTCCCCCCTTACCAGTTATCATCCCCCTCATCATCACTGTCCACCCTCGAGCTCGCTGCTCGGCTCTTCAACGCCTGTGCCAAACCGCCAGCAAAAGCCTGGTTCTCCTCCTGCCTTTGCTGCAGAGCTGCTGCCAATCCACTGGCCAAAGCTGGCGACTGAGAGCCTCCTGAAGATCCATTTGGCTCCGGAGGTGCTGCCTTCTTCTTCTTCGGAGGTGCAGGTGGTGCCTTTTTAGCCGGTCGTGCACTCTTAATCTCCTCTACATAGGCTGCTGGAGCCCATCCTTCGGCAGATCCATCCTTTCGTTTGGCCAAAAACCAACCACTACCATTCACTTCCGGCTCAACAATAATAACAATCTCATTGGTAGCCAGAGACAGCTGATCACCGGATCCTGCAGTAAAGTCATATAGTGCCTTGGCTGTTGGCTCTGAAGACACTGGAGCTTGTTCGACCGGTGCTACCGGAGGAGGAGGAGGTGCTGCTCGAGAAGTACGCTTCGGTGGAACAACTGCACCGCCATTGGCCTGATGAGAGCCTGAAGACGGAGCTCTGCCATGTCCGAAACCAGCTGCACTGCCATTTGCTTGCTGAGCGTCTGAAGATGGCGTTCGTCCATGTCCAAGAGCAGTCTGAGCCGCCATAACTGCTGTATTGTTGCCGTTACTTGGAGGACTTGCCGCATTCTCATGCAAGGGATTCGCCGGAACACTTCTTCCAGAGGGCAATGGCACAGCTTGAGGTGCAGGCTTAGGTGTAGACTTTTGTCTGACAGGTGCTTGTTTTGGTCGACTAGTAGCAGCAGACTTGGCCGGTCGCGGTTTAGCCGTGGGAACAGGATATGACTCCGAATTCGCAGGTTCCCCAGGTGGTACATGAACTGTTCCACTCTTATAGTAATCATCCCGAGACACTGTGGTATCTTTCTGGAACTTAACAGCACTAGGCTTGCCTGGCTTCTTGTTATATGAAATAGTCGGACCAATGTTGATTGGAACGTTTATCACTGTAGCCAACTCTGTCTTGAAAACGCACCACATCAAGGGATCTGGCTGAGACGATGATCCAAGAGAAAATGAAAACCAATCATCCCGGAAGTTCGACATTGACATGCTCCTGATCGAAGAGACTGGTATAGCTTGCTCTATACTGTAGGAGAGCTGATTTTGAATAATGCTCTCGAGGACAATATAGAACTTACTTTGCGTCAAAATAAACACTCGATCAAGTCGCTGAGAAGATCGACCAAATTTCGCTTGCAGAACTTGCCCTCTGGCCGAGAATTTCACCTTGTCGTTGAGTCCAATTGCCCGAGCTAGGAAACCTCCAGGGGACGAAGCAATATTGCACGACAAATAGTCTCCCCAAAACCGTCTATAACCCAGCAAAGAAAATCGTCGACGCTCCTTTCGTCCAGCAAGAATCTTTTGGCCCTTCTCACGTAGATCAACATACTTCTTCGAGCCCTTATGTTCACGCCACGCACGCTGGATTTTAGTAGCAGACTCCGCCTTGTATCTGAGATACCTTCTCCAAGCTCTTTGGATCCTGGCTGCCATGTTATGCCAGTACATATCTCTCATATGTTCCAAGGCAAAGAGCGTCTCAGGAGTTTTAATAAACACCATTGTAACACCCATCTGAAATTCCGACGCTGGAATGCCTGTGTCCTTGAGAATCTGTAACGAGGCTGATTTTTGATCACCAGTCCAAATGAAATCACCGGCATACGACGTCTTTCCCGATAGCAGATAGAATCTTTCCACGAATTTCTCAAACGCCTGTCTATAAGCAAAACCGGCTCTTCTAATTCTGACATTTTCGTTCAAACCCAGGTACTTAACTTGATGAAGCACAGCCTTGGTATCGAATTCTGAAGACGAGCGATTTTGGTTGGGTTTTATGGTTCGAATATAAGAAGGCTGAGCTCGCCCTAGCTTCTGCGTCAACTCGTTAGCAGATTGCTTGATTTTGTCAGAAGCTGTTTGTGGCTTTCTTCGATGCCCGCCTGAACGGTCGTTTTCAGCATCCTGGAGCTGTTGATTGAAAATGGATACCAAAAATTCGTTGCTTGAAGATCCAATCAGGTCAATCAAATCTCGCGACATTTGATCCTTATTTTTATCGGTCATTCCTGGGTTATCATAAGTGACATCTCCAGCATAGTGCTTGATGATGAACTTGCTTTGACGCTGTTGAAGATGAGCGTTCTCAGTGAGCATACCAAGTTTCATAGAAAAGTTTTGATCTGCTGCACCAGAATCAGCATGGGCTGTTGCACAGGCATCATTAAGCACTGAGAAAATTCCAGGGGGTCGTCGTTCTTCAATCAAATCACACACAACCTTGTTATTGAAATATTTGATTGGAGTCCATTGAATTTTTTCTCGAACATATTCGTCCTGCTCGGCCTTGAGAGTTAATTCGATGAAAATCTGCTGCAGTTTCTCATTGACGTAGTTGATGCAAAGCTGCTCGAAACTGTTGTTTTCAAAGATTTCAAAGCCATAAATATCCAGAATACCAATTGACTTCTCAGCACCGGCAGCAGTATAGAGGGACTCGTTGACTCGAGAAACAATCCAATCAAATAGGTTGTTATAGATGCCTTTTGCAAGAGCATCCCTTACAGCTTTGGCTTGTACTGTGTTAAGCGGAGATTCATACACAGAGCCTCTTCTGCCTCCACCTCCACGGAAAGTTTCCACGACTCTAATAGTGAGGGCTTTTTCCAGAGTAGGGGCATCGACATCCAGCAAGTAGGCGACAAAGTTAGTTACAGAGGTGTCTTTGATCTGAGTGTTTTCCGAGTCATCTTCAATGAAATCAATGTTTCCAATCCACAGAATGGCGGCCAAAAGCTTGAAAATGCGGTCTTGCTCCTCTGCATGAACGCCAATAGTTTCCATCGCTTTGAGAGTCTCGGCGAAATCCTTGACGTCGTCTATTGACGAAACAGCGGTACATCTGCTGGCCGATGTGTAAACATAAGTTTCTGGGGTCTGAATTCCAAACATTTCCCGTTGATGCTGCGATGCACCTTTGGTAAACTGATAGAAAATGTGGAAATTACGCTCGTTGCGGATTTGACCGACCACACGGGCCTTCTCAAGCAGATAGTTGGTGATATTTGCACCGACCGGCTCAGCCTGCCTGTTGAAAAGAATCTCAAGGTACTTTCCATGGCGAGACGAGTTGTCGTTTCTGAGCGTTTTGGCACATCCAAACGATTCCAGAAGGGGATTTGTAGCCAGAACCATATCCTTGATCTTCTGGATATGAGACGACGATTGGCCCGACACAGCAGCGACATACTGCATGATTCGCTTAGCAGCCTCAGTCTTACCGGCACCGGATTCGCCGGAAATAATCACACACTGACTGTCTCCATAGGCTTTCATGTTATAGTACATGGATTCAGCTATGGCAAACACATGAGGAGGCACCTCGAGTCGGTTCTTGCCTCGATAACTCTCGACAGTCTCATCGGTATATATGCCCAGATCTCTAAAGGGATTGACGGAAATCAGCACATGGCCAATATACGTGTATATCAGGCCGTTTTGGAAACGTTTCTCCAGGTTATCGTTGATAGCTTCGTCGGAAACCTTTGATAACAACGTCAAATCGGAAACACCGACCTCTTTCTTCTTGGCGACATCGAAAGTGGCCTTTTTGACGCCGCCTCGTTTTGGCGGAGGCGCCTTCGCGTCGGTTTTGGCCTTTCGACCGGCCCGTTTGGTGATAGCCATGGTTGTTGGAGGGAGAAATGTTGCTGGGAGCGGTAAAACGGTAATGAAGAGTTACGTAAGGAGAGGCGAGAGAGAGAGAGAATTAGAGAATAGACGAAAGTATGCTTTAAAGAGGTGAATTATTTAAAAGAGTGGAATTATAGATGGTAGTTAAAAAGCTATTGGTTATATAAAGTTGATGTTATAAATATGATTTTATAGTTGGAAAAAAGGGCTTATTCGACGGTTAATTTGGAGGCAGTACGAGAAATGAAGGTTAACGAATCTATAAAAAGAGATTTAAAGAATATCAGGAGTGATAGAAGAATAAACAGGATATTTGATAGAGAATAAGGAAGATGAAATATAGATGATTTTATTATTATTATTAGATAAGAAATATAGATAAAAAATAAATAAATACTAAATAAATATTAGATAAATATTAGATAAATATTAGATATATTAGATATATTAGATACATTAGATATCCATGGCATATTGGAATAAATGGAATAGACATCACTATTCATCACTGGTACTCTACTCGTGCTGTACTTTTACTGGTACTCCTACTGGTACTTACGCCGTTGACATCTCTCTCATACTTAACCTTTCTATACTACCATATTATATCAATATTATACCACTTAAACAATTACCTCTTCTATCAACTCAGAACGACCGTTATTTCTCATTCTGGAAATATGACACATTTGGCTTCGCATCCTTGGCTGCCGCTTCTCCCTTGCCATTGAAACCTCCACCGAGCTTCTGGGTAACCTGGTCAACCTTCTGTGATCCTTGTCCAACCTTGCCAGTCACCCCGCTAACTTGCTGAGATACACCAAGCTTCTGGGCTGCTGCATCGGCTTGCTTTGATCCTGCTTTGACCTTCTGGTTGGCTTGATCAACATTCTGCGTGATATTGCCAAGTTTGCCGGAGGGAGCTCCGGAACCAGCAGCTCCAGAACCAGCACCTGCAGAACCTGCGCCAGCAGCACCGGCACCAGCAGCACCGGCACCGGCAGCACCAACACCAGCACCAGCACCAGCACCGGAAGATCTACCACCGGCCGTACCAGTACCAGTACCGGCACCAGCACCAGAAGTTCTAGTACCAGCACCAGTAGTTGCAGCACCATAATCAGCCCCATTGGAACCTCTAGTACCAGTAGTTGCAGTACCAGCAGTGCCAGAGCCCCTTGTTCCTGCAGTTCCAGTACCAGCAGTGGCAGAACCCTTTGATCCAGTGGTTGCAGTACCAGTAGCAGTTCTGGGGTCAGCAGTTCTAGGATCAGCAGTTCTGGTATCAGTAGCCCTAGGATCAAGAGTTCTAGGTTCAGAAGTACCAGTACCGGCAGTTCTAGAATCAGCGGTTCTGGTACCAGGAGCACCGGAACCCTTAGTTGCAGCACCAGTATCAGAAGTTCTGGTACCTTGAGCACTGGAACTCTTTGCTCCAGCATCAGCAGTTCGAGTACCCTGAGCACTGGAACTCTTAGCTCCTGAACCTTTACTTTCAGCACCTACTGCACCGGCAGCTCCAGCACCAGCAGCTGCAGCGCCTGCAGCCAGACCTGCTTCCTCACCGTGTGAACCAGACGACGCGGCTTGAGCCGCATCTCCAGACTTTCCACCAGATCCTCGCTTGAAAGTACCCTTTGCACTGCGAACGAGACTGTGCACAAATCCTGATTTCTCGTCAGACTCACTAGAAGGCGGCTTCCTGAGGGTCGGGACGGAACGCGTATCAGTGCTGGAAGAGTCTACAGCACTAGCACCCTGCTTGCCCGGGGAACCTCCTGAGGCAGGAACACCCTGCTTGCCCGGGGAACCCCCTGAGGCAGGAACACTCTGCTTCGTGGAGTCACCAGGGACACTCTGCTTCTTAGCAGTAGAGTCAGCAGGAACACCCTGCTTTGAGTAGTCAGCAGGAACACCTTGCTTTGTGGAGTCAGCAGGAACACTCTGTTTGCCTGTAGCATCCGGGACACTCTGCTTGCCCGTGGAGTCGACTGGAACACCCTGCTTGGACTTGGTAGAGTCTGGCACACGGCCCTGCAAGTCTGATGCCTCACCTTGAGCCTTGCTCTTGACATCAGAACCAACACCCTTTTCACCTTGTGGCAGACGGGCATTGGTGCTGCCAGCAGGGACACCTCCTCTGTCGGCCGATTTCAAGTTCGAACTAGCTCCAGAGGCATCCTGCTCCAAACCTGAGGTAGTCTGTCCGGCTGTTTGACCTGGGACACCCTTGCCAGATACGCCAGTTCCAGATACACCAGCTCCAGATACACCAGCTCCGGATGCATCAGCTCCAGATGCTGTACCAGCTCTGGATGCCGGACCAGTTCCATCTGTGGCGCCAGTTCCAGATGCCACACCAGCTGTGTCTGATCCACTGCCGCCATTCAACTGGCCAAGAAAAGCTCTGGCATCGTCGGCAATCTTCTCAAGGAAACCAGGCTCATGACCACCAGAAGCAGCTTCGCCAATTGCAGCACCGCCAACTGCGGCACCAGTACCGATTGCAGCATCAGTACCATAGCTTCTACCAGAGCCGCCAGAGGCCTTGGTAGCATCGCCAGTTGCAGCACCAGTACTGCCAGTACCCTGGCTGGCACCAGTAGCTGTGCCAGTAGTACCAGTAGCAGTTCCAGTAGTGCCAGTAGCAACATTACTAGCATCGCTAGTGGCCTGGCCAGAGCCAGAAGCGGACTTGCCAGCACCACCAGCAGCGGCTCCGCCAACACCACCGGCAGCACCTCCACCGATACCACCAACAACATCCTTGGCGTTTCCAACGGCAGTGTTAGCGCTGCCCAGAGCACTCTTAGCGTTACCAACGGCAGCGTTGTTACCAGCAGCTCCACCAATACCACCAACAGCCTGCTGGGCACTGCCAACTGCAGAATCAGCGTTGCCTACAGCCTGCTTGGCGCTGCCAAGAGCGTCGCCTTTACCACCGATAGCGTCCTTGGAGTTTCCAACGGCAGTGTTGGCACTACCGACGGCACTCTTGGCGTTGCCAACAAAATCGCCTTTACCAGCGGATCCGCCGATACCACCAGCAGCTCCTGCACCACCAGCGGCTCCTGCAGCACCGCCAGCAGCAGCACCGCCAGCAGATCCTTGGGTACTGCCGTAAGAACCTTGGGTACCGTCATAGGATCCCTGAGCACCGCCATAAGATCCTTGAGCGTCGCCATAAGATCCCTGAGCACCACCAGCGGATTGAGCACCACCATAAGAACCTTTAGCATCACTAGCAGCTGCCTTAGCATCACCAGGAACTCCCTTAGCACCACCAGGAACTCCCTGGGCACCACCATAAGAACCTTGAGAGCCACCAACGGCTCCTTGAGCATCACCAACGGCAACGGCATCAGCACCAGCAGACTTCTGCTTCAACGGATCAACACTATCTGCAGAAGACTTGCCAACACCGCTACCAGCGACATCAGTTCCAGCCTGGCTCTCATCAACAGCGCCAGTGTCCGGTCCCTGCTTGCTGTCTGACTTGGAGCTCTCAACAGCAGAAATTCCAGTGAAACCAGCCAAAGTGCCCACAGTAGAGCTGATGATAGTGGTCACTAGACCTGGCCCGCTGCTGCTAGTGCTGTGGCTATCATCTGGAAGAACACCAGGAGCATCAGCCTTATCCTGCTGAGAAACACCTCGGGGAGGCACGCCGTCGGCAGCATTGGCACCCGAGGCCTTGAGATCGGCGTCCTGAGCAAAGCCGCCGGGACTGGCATTCTTGGCATCGGATTTCAACTTGTCGGCGTCGACAGCACCTCCAGTAGGCAAAGCGTCGGCTGAAGAGTCAATGTTCGAGCCGGCCTTGGTGCCGTCAGCAATTGCCGATCTGTCGGTTTCAGAAGAAGGCTTGGACTCACCCACAATGGCGTTCTTAGCAGCCTGAATCCATCCACCGCTGCTTCCGCCAGCCGACTTGCCGTCGTCAACAACCTCGTCGGCTGGGTCCGAGCTCAAGGGCTGTTCTTGCTTCGAGTCCGAGTAATAGCTCTCCTGAGAACGCACAGGAGAAATAGCACCGTCATGCGGTCCAGTAGCAGCATTCGGTCCAGCAGCAGCACTTGCACCGCCAGCAGCAGTTGCACCGCCAGCAGCAGCTGCTCCTTCAGCGGGATCAGCCTTGGAGCTATCAACAGGAGCATCACTATCGTCGGACTTCTTGCCGCCAAAAATACTCTTAATGAGACCCTTCTTCTTGGGAGACTTAGGACTGTCAGGAGTCTCCGGGGAAGAAGCTGCAGAATTGTCAGAAGCCAAGTTCTTCACGTCACCTTGAGTAGCCGAAGAATCCTTAGCCGCCGGGTCCGCAGAATCAGACTTGGCAGCACCGGCCTCGGAGTGCTCGTCAATTGAAGGCTTCTCGGGCTTGCTGACAGACAATTGCCTGGACTTGTTATAGGTGATCACAGGGCCCTTTCTGACATCAGTGTTATAGGGAAGAGTAGTATGAGTAAACAGGTGCTCTTTATAGTTGGCGCTAGAGTTGCCAGTACTTTCGGAATGATTATTATCAGACATTATTGAAATTTATAACTAATGTCTTTGGGGGGAAAAGAAAAACCAAAAAGTTTACTAATAGCAAAGAAAAAAATTATAATGGAGACTTTTTTTGGGGGGCAGTTGAGCTTTTTATTCTATAGAAGAATTGCTGCCGAAGCAAGCAAAATCTGGGGGGGACGATAAGATAGGGCACGTGATTGCAGCAACAGTCGCAGCATGGTAGATTGGCCAGAAAGCCGGCAAATATCGGGCAAAAATGAGGCGAATTTTCATATTTACGGGGATTTTGCACTTGTATATATATTAATATATTTATTTTAAAGGAATATTCCATGGTAATTTCTCGTCTAATTTCCTTTTCTTGCTAAATTTGCTTGTGATTGCACAATGATGCGGCTCAGCGTGGCAATGCGCAAACTGGCCTCGACGGCATGAGTAACACAAAGGAACAATGGCAGGTAAACTAAGCTAAGTTTGGATAGAGAAAGTAGATTAGTTGTAATTTAGGGTATTTTATTAATTGGACAGGAAAAAAATACTAGTTACCCTATTTATTGGTATTTAATTACCCCTAATGACTAGTTTTGTCCTATAGCAATTATAGGTTAAGGTACCTTGTTAGCTAGGCATCACGAGTCCCGAGAATTGCAACTTAGGATAATTGTAATTTTAGAATGACGAAATGTAGAATGACGAAATAGTTAATAGTGGCATAGTGAATAATGGAATGGAATAATGGAATTGAATATGAGTACTGGAATAATTCAAATAATAGAATAATTTCAATAATTTATTTCTGTATAATTTTCGTTTAATACTCGGCCTATTTCCCGAACCTCTGATCGTATTTTAATGACTATCGAATTGTATGCTACCATTGGTTTATATCATATATTACATTCAAGCCTTCTTCGCCTTTGCTCTTTCCTCCTCAATCTGCCTTTGCTTGTCATCTATATATTGTTGCCGAATCTCCAAATATTTCCCTTCACTTCCCCAGTATTCCACGCAATCCAGCATGGCTTTCTTTTGCTCGGCACATTTCCAGGAAAATAATATCTGATGGTTTCGACAGCAATTTCCAAAATCCAAAAACGTCTGTGAACATTTTTCATAGGCTTGATCTTGGGTTTTTTGGCGCACCAACTTATCCTCATAGGGGGCCAAAATCCATGCTGGTACCAAATGCGTATTTTCATCACTTGGTAATACTTTTCTATCATGCATTACTCCTGGATGAGTCGGTTTAACTACTGTTTCGTTGAGTGCCATTATAGATGATGTTAGTGGTGATCTAGTTGGATGATTCCTGTAGATTAGGCTATTGGGGAGAGTATTATATGAATGTTGATGAACCAGACAAAACTAAGGGTAATTAAATGCTCAATTGCAATTGGATAAATTTAATGGAATTATATTCTAGAAATCTGGGGATTTTTCTTTTAGTCAATAGTTAAATGGCCGAAATTAGAGAGTTTCAGTTACGTCACGTGATCCGGTATTTGTCGGCCCGAAATTCTTGCTTCTTAGAATAATTAATACAAAGGTATTCTAGAGAAATGATATAGATACTCTTTTATACTCAATTGATATGTACAAATAAAATTGTCAGACATCCAGATAGCCAAGCATTAGGGTAACCTAGCTCAATTACCAAATTGGGATCATCCAACAACTATGTGCTTAGACTCGTATCATTTACTCTGTTAATAACTGAATTACCTAGTAAAAACATAAATTTAACTAAATACAAAGCTCAAACAAAGCACCTTAGTCAATTGCTTTAAAAATAACTATAACACTAGACATCCGGGTAAACTTGTAACTCTTAACTGAAATTCAATTCTCCCAAACTCTTCAACCTCACTTATCATGCTGAATCTCAATACAAATCAATAATTATTGCATAATGTTTATACACAGCGTATAACATATTCGAAGCTTTCTCTTCCGACTGGCATGGGCAGCAATGCACTTTTCTAGGCTGTTCACGGCGCTAAAGAAACTTCGGCACAAACGTCACGTCAAGCTGGACCACAGTTTCTCACAAGATAAGTACTGGGAGAGCGTGGCAGGCTTATTGGACGATTATGACGATAACGCTGGTTCAACTGTACGAGAGTATCATGATAAAGTGTCAAGCTGCCTAGAGGAGCACCGGAGAAGGCTGTATGGCCTTTGTGGGAAATATGAGGATAAAATGGCCAGTGCCAAAAGCATGCCGGAACTGCTGTGTCTTAAACAAAGCTTCGATGTGGAGTTTAACCGTGGCCAAGATCTTTGCGACTTTGATCTGCAATGTCAGGTCAATAAGCGTTCTTATGTAGAAGCAAATATCCATTCGTTTTTGAGTGGATACCCCCGAGATTTGAAAGCAAATTTCGATGAGTTTTTCCCGGAAAGGACTTGGCCCTCTGGTGAAGATAGAAGTGAATTCACGCGCAAATGCTATGAGGAAGCAGTAACAAAGTTTTTGAAACTGAGGGATAAGTGGCTCAAGGAATGCAGAGAGTTCCATAGCCAAGAGCCGAAGCGACGCCTGGTTTCCAAATCTGCGACAAACCGCATTTACAGAAAGAGAGCGGCAGAACTGGTTTGTAATGAGAGCCAGTATTGGTGTGATGTACTCGGTGGTACCAAATTCTATGAGGGGTGTACAACTATGAATATGGCAAGTCCTCTGTGTCGGGCTTTGAATAAGCAACCAGCTACTTCCTTTCGCCCATATCCTAGCGAATTCGATTTTCCCGACTTTCATGGAGATCGGCATGACTCCACATATAGGTGGCGTGCCACACTACCGGAAGATCCATCATTAAGGTTATTTTCCCTCTATGCGTACATTGCTTCAGTGGTCAGGGCCGTGGTTATCGGAGTATTTAAGCCGACTAGGGCAAATTTCCAGCGCATGCGTCTATATGGTGAAGGGTTTGCTTTAGATGAGAATGTTGATGAGCTTTATCCAGCCATTCATAAGGTAAGAGATGCTGAATTTATAACCCAAACAACTAAAAATATGGAGGAGCTTGTTGAACGTGAGAATCAACGATTAGAAGAGCAGATTTTAACAAATATTGGCGAGACTCACTTATGAGCGCAAAGCGTACAAGTATACGTTGAAAGAATCTGTTTCTGATATTAGATATATGATCCTCGGAGTTTTGATAAGGAGAAAACATATTGAAAGCTTTTGTGGTGATATCGCATAAACATAATGATTCTGCTTTGCATAATGAGCGACACGCTATTTATATCGGACCATGCGCACTAAATGATGGCTTATGTCGAGCTATGGAGGAACTAGATAATTTTGATTATGACTACTGGCAACAACTCATGAGAGATAAGGGTCTATCCCGTCCAGTTGTGGAGCGCCTAGAGAGCCATTTGAAAGAAATGTTGGATTCTGCTTGGCAAAAATCTCTGGATGACGTGCAGAATGTTTTTAATTCTTTTACGGGCCAATTTTGCACTACATCACTCTCTCGCTATGTTGCGAACCTGGCTATTAGCAGATGGCATTATCGCCGAAATATTGGTACCATCGACAATATAAAGCAGCTTGTATCTGAAAGACAGAGGTGTGTGGCGGATTCTTTTTATTACTACGCAGAGTGTGTTTCTGAGATCAACGCAGATCTATGGCGATTGTCTGGGTTAATTGACAGTACCCAGCAAAGTTATCTTACTACAGCGCGACAGTTCTATGAAAACTTCGATAAAGAAGCTGAAGCTGCTGCAAAATTTAACCATACTTCTGCGGACTATAGCAGCCGAGTGGAAAAGTCATCAAGGGTTTACGCTATGGTTTTGGCCACTATTTCGGCAATATTTGATAAAGAACTGTCATATGCCAAGGGAATACACGAGAAAGAGCTTGTTGATAGTATCAAGTTTTATGATCGAGAGGCAGCTCGGCGATTCACTGAACAGGCTGATAGCTGGAATTCACATGACGAATCAGAAAAAGGTAGCGGATCTGGTCATGAAGACGGAGATAGCCTGATAGCTTCGACTCTATCAGAGTACGACGAGCAGTCGGGGCTTAATTTTGACGAATTTTTTCTCAAAGTAAGCGACAGAGCAGAATTATTACATCTGCTACGAGAAAAGTAGTTTGAAACATTGGGGCACGCTGTAAACATGAGGTTGAAGGGCCTATTTTTTGGCTTGTGGTTCAGCGCATAAACATAATATATGCGCTCCACATAATTTAGTGCATATCAACTCAAGCCATTGTATTATATATAATGCAGAGCGAGGAGATTGACTATGGCGGGAACAGAAAAACATGGAGTTATGGCTAGGAATATTTGAAGAGGATGAAAATGATGAATGGCGAATAGCAATGCTGAATCGTCTTGTGGCTGCTGCTGAAGAGAACTACATTGATTGGTTGAAGAAGAGCCTGGTGTGGCATTACAAGTCTGCTACTGGAAAGTTTTTGCTTGCTGACAAATCTTCTACGCGACGTGAATCTTTCCTGGGCCAGTATAGAGCTATGGCAGTAAGCAGATGGCATTATTCTCGGAAGCTGGAATGGGCTGAAAATATGAAGGCGCTGGAGACTGAAAAGCAATGCTGCTTGAGAGATGATCTTTATTATTACCTGTCGGGCCTTAAGTCATTAAGAAGATTGTTTGAAATGCGGTACAAGATGTTTGGCAATCTTCGTAGACAGTCGGTTGACATGGTGGATTGTGCGTATAAACACTTCAGTAAGGTACTTGAAGAAGCTGGGCGCGGCGCTGAAGAGAAGCTAGCGGCAAAGGTTCGGCATGATGAAACATTGGATAAGATTTCCAAAAAGTATGCTTATTTGATTAGTACAACGTCGTGGGACTGGAAAAAAGAGGTTTCGCTTTTGAGAAATTCATACGAGGGTGAAGTGCAGAAGGTCAAAGATATGTATGATGAAAAAGCAGAGACATTGCTAGCTAGAGTCAGACGGGTAAGAATGGGGTTTGAATAATAGGGAGGAGGGAGATATCGGGAATATGGAAGAGTATTTATGAATATAGAAAAAGACATCAGGGATATGGAAGAGTATTTTATGAATATAGAAGATTTCATGAATGATATATTCTTATCGTGAGATTTCCCGAATAGGTAGAAACAGGAGTGTTACCCGGAAGTGAATCTATTTATTAAAGTCCGCGATTTGAACTGTATTATCTTATAATTTGTTGATTTATTATTATTATTGTTATTCTATATATTATTATATCATATATCTCATTATATCCTTACATTTACCTATTTTCGATTTCAGACTTGATCTAACAACTTCCATTTTCATAAACACCTCGAACTCTACACGAACATCTCCTTTTCATTCACAGCACCATGAGCGAAGAAGAATATCTTCCTCTAGTGCAATATACCCTGAACAATTTCGAAATACAAGAAGATGCCGAGAAATGGGAATTAATGAAACAACGCGCTCAGAATATACGTGACAAGAGGAAACAGCGATTGGATGAATTAGGAAATACCTTGAGAAATCTAAGCCGAAAGCTTCAAATAGCTAAAACCAATGCGGAAGAATTGGAAGGTCAGATGGCTCATTCGAAAATAACCAGTCAGATCAAACAGTTCGATAAGGATAAATACAGTCTTGCCAAAACCATCAATGAATTGGAACAGAGCAACGCGTCGCTGTTGACAGTAATGGATGGACTTCAACAAGAATTGATAGAATTAGAAAATCAAGATGCTGTAGAGGAGGTGAGCAGAGACGTGGACGATGCTACGATATTGAAGTTGAGAATATATAGATCGTTGGGGATTTCGCTGGAGGGAGATCCGCCTACGCGAGCATTGATTCAGAATAGCACATCGAGCAAGGTTCAGATCTTCAATTTTGACGATAAATACTCGTCGTCGTTTATAGCTAATTATTTATGGGAGAGGATATAGGTGGTGGGTTAAAGGTTAGAGGGATAATATGAATAATATGAATGAATATGAATATATCAATATATGAATTAATATTATCATGAATAATACAACATGCATAATACGAGTACTCATAATACGAATAAATATAATGCATATACTATAAATAAATAAACTCCTTCCTAACCCCAATTCTCGATTAGGTACATGCATGACAATCCCCTATACCGGAACCGGAACTTGGCTCAGAACATCGTCTATCACTATATCAACGTCCCACTTCTTTATCCATGGCCTTATGAGGGCTATATCTCCTCCGTATTGAATAGTAGGCTCATCTTCCGGGTCGCAAAGACTCAAATTCAACGGCAATTTGACCCTAGCTGCTCGAGCTGCTATAGTAGGAGTTACATATTGATAACCGTCTAGAATACTCAAAACCTTTGCTAGTAAATCATAGTTTTTCACTGCTCGAGGCGACACACCAGCTCGTATCAAGCGATGAGTTCGTAGAAATAGAATCACATCATGCATATAGCGACGAACAGCTGTGGAAACGAACACACTGTTTAATTTGGCTCGGATCTGACTACAATAAGCATCATCGAGCAGCGGCGATCGAGAGTTTGCATTTTGTACCGTCAAATTGGCTGCCGATTCCTCCAATGGATGCACCAATAAGAAGTACTCTTTTAGAAGAGAAGCCAAATCGTTAGATGCGTCGGTTATTCCAATGAGAAAAAAGCCGTCAGGCAAATCATATGACACGTCCTTCGAGACCAGTTTGCGCGTATTTATCAGGTTAATGATCATGGACTGCAAGTACACGGAACAACTGTTCAACCCCGATAATATCACCACCTTGGGTCTGTTTTGAATCAGAAACGCAAACTGCCGCCACTTGAGATCTGGCGTGCATTCTATACAAAGGCAGTTTTTGACGCCAAGAACCTGGTTGCAAAACAGCTCCAAATAGCGGTCTACGAGGGCTCGGGAATGGTATCTACGGTCTATCAACAGGTGCTGTTTCAGTACTATACAACTAACTACGGCCGTCAGCAAGTCCCTATGAACAGGAAATGATTGGTTTATCCTTGCCCACAAGCCTTCAAACGGTTGGTCCATTTGGTTAGCGTGCATGTGGGATGCTAAAGTTTGTAATGTGTGCAAAGCACAAAAGGGCCTGGATGGGCCCAAAAGCCATGCTTCGGGACATGGCGCTGGAGTCGAAACCAAAGTTTAAATTCTTTTAGTGTTGGGTTTCGGGGGTCTTGCCGTGAGCCGCCCGGGCCTTTTTATTGCTTGCTCGGACCAGAATAGGCTGCGCCGGGCCGAAGCCCGAGCCTGCACTTATAAAATCTGGGGTAATCTCATCGGATCCTCTAGCAATGTATTTCCGCCAAAAAATACCCACCGGCTGGACGCCGGACGTGGAGTCGAAGTCTGAGGCTCATATAAACCTGGTTAATTCTCGGGATCACAAATTTTCCGTCCAGGTCGTTGACCATGGCTTGCTGAGAGTCGTGCACGAGCTACCGCCCGAGTATAAGGCTCAGCCTGTGGACTGGAGCTCTACTTCTTCTCTGCCGAACGTACATGCTACTTCAGCGTCTAAAAACGGTAAAAGGCTCTCTACCGATGCTCTGGACGTCTCTGTGTCGTGGGATCAGGTTCCCAGGGTCGAGATATGGGACAAATCCGGCCATAAGATCCACTCCGACATGCCTGTTCGATCGTACTCGTATGACGCCGGCTCTGGCGCCGTGTGGCATTACATTTCCAAGGAATGGCATACCCCCGTCAACGAGGACGAGGCCAGTGCGCACCGCAAGTCTCCCCGAGACATGCTTGATCTGCCCCCTGAGAGAAACGAGTTCATCTACGGACTCGGCGAGTCGCGCGGCCCTATCATCAAGAACGGCAAGCGGTTTCGAATGGAGGCCCGAGACGCTCTTGGTTACGACTGGGAAGAGGGCGACACTCTGTATAAGCTGAATCCGTTCTACGTTCTATACAATCGACGGGCCAAATCGTTCTACGGCATCTGGTACAATACGCTCAATGACGCCGAGTTCGATATGGGCGTTGAGACCGACGTCCAATGGGGTGCGTTCCGAACATTCATGTCCAAGAGCGGTCCTTTGGACTATTTCATCATCTACGGCGACGGAACTCTTCCTAGTATTACTTCGATTTACTCCAAGCTCGTTTCTCCTCGACAGAAAGGCTACAACGGTCAACCGGGCCTGGAAACCGCCGGCATAGCTCCTGATCTGCCTCCTGTGAACCAATTCGGTTACCTTGCCTCCAGTATGAGCATGGCCGAGGAAATCAATGCTCAGCAGTCTATTGTGGATTTCATCAAGACATGCAGGCAGGAAAACTTCCCTGTCGACGGGTTATATTTGTCCAGCGGCTGGTGCCAGAACGCCGATGGAGACCGTTTGTTCTTCAATTGGAACACAGCCAAATATCCCCGGCCTGCTGAGTTTGTCAAAACCATCGAGAAGGAGCTGGGAGTCGTCATCATTGCAAATATCAAACCGTGGCTTCTGACAAATCACTCCTCTTATGGAGACGCTGATAAAGCCGGTGCTTTTGTACAGGCTGCCGAGGATGGAGAGAAGTCTGCTTACAATTCATCCCTGACCCACATGTGGTCTCGCGACTTTGGAGAGTTTGCTCCTGGAAGCTATTTTGACTTCTCTGCCGAAGCTGGAAACCGATTCTGGCGTGACTGTGTGACGAAATCACTGCTGGCCCTTGGAGTCACAGGCATCTGGATCGACAATAACGAGTTTTCTTCTTTGGTCGACGACGAGGACATTTTCCGGGGAACAGAGCCCATATGGGATCTCGGCGAGGACTATGGCGGCGGCAAGGAGACTCAGAAGTTGCTTGGATGGAACTATGGCCAAGTTCGCATGGGCTCGGTAGGCAAGGCAGTCCAGACTATGGGAATGGCGAAGGCCACGTACCAGGCATATAAGGATACGTTTCCACACACGAGACCTGTGATTGTATCGAGATCTGGAGTTCCTGGAGTCCATGCCTGCGCACACGGGTCCTGGGGAGGTGACAATACAACCACATGGCAAGCTCTGCGATATTCCACGAAAATGACACTTTCTCAGGGAATCTCAGTCGGCTTTGGGCTCTATGGCCATGACATTGGAGGGTTTGCCGGTGCTAAAAACCCCTCGCCTGAGCTGCTGGTCAGATGGTCTCAGCAGGGAGCCTGGCACACCCGTTTCACTGTTCACTCGTCCAAGAAGATCTCCACTACGTTGTGGATGTACCCCGAGGTGAAGCCTATTCTTCAGTCTCTGCTGGCTTTCCGGTATCGCTTTATTCCGTCAATGTACTCGCTGTACGTGACGCATTACTTCCGCAACGGATGGTCTGTTCTGAAACCTCTGCTGTGGTATCATTCCCGAGACGAAGTGACTTTGGCAGTCGACGAACAATTCCTAGTTGGTGAACATCTCCTGGTCGTGCCGGTCCTGGAGAAGGGAAAGACGTCTGTCGAGGCATACTTGCCGGCTGTGACCAACAACTCAGATCAACTGGTCAGCTGGTGCGAGATCGACACAGGTAAATGGCACCTGCCTTCTTCTGACGGCAAGGGCAAGTTTGTCACGTTGGATGCTCCTCTGGAAAGGTGCCCAGTGCTGGCACGATCCGGCTACATCATGGTTCTTGGAGGTCAGTGCGTCAACACAGCTTACGACGGAGTTAACGAGAGAACAGCCGTTATTTTCGCTGAGCCTGGCGTCGCCTCGCACGGCTCCTTCACGCTGATCGAGGACGACGGCAAAACCGACGCTCACACGCGACTGGGCATCTACACGGAGCTGCTGCTCAGCTATACGGCCGACGCCAAGACGGTATATGTTAACATTCGTGCTGTACACGATAAGTACAAGCTGCCGTACCAGGACATTGAGTTCCAGCTTGCACCTGGCGACGACAGGAAACTAGTTGCTGGAAACAAGGTTGCCGAAGGCTCCATTCGAGTCGACGTGGACCTTAAAACACTCAAAAATGCATGATTTCTTTGCATAAATCGCTACATATTTCGTATACTACAAACACAGATAGATATACTCGTGTCGGTCACGTGCACTAAGTTCCATAAATCTCGCGTCCTAAACACACCATATTGCTGCCAAAATCTAATAATTTCGGCTAACCAATCGAGCTACATAAATCCGAGCCATGTTATGACCTCAATGAATGTAATTTCATCTTCTCCACCGGTGCATACTTGTCTGCAACACTCATTGGTCCTGCCGGTACCAGCATATGCTAGTTGTTCTACCTCTGCTTATACTCGCGCTAAGGCTCTCGGGAATCTACTGCTGGTCTCCCTCAAATGGCTATGCCCCTGCAAAATGCAAGTGCCCGTTAGGCAGCGACTCGCTGGTAAGAAATGCCGATAGCCTGCTCGGTAACGAGGTGTCGTACATAGCCAACCGGCGACAGGTAGTCAAGCCCCATCTACTTGATTTCTTGTCAAAAGCAGATTTGGACTTCGACTATACTCCTTTGGTGGAAGACTCCAACGTCACTGTATCATTAGCCTTCTCTGGAGGTGGTTATAGAGCCATGCTGTCAGGTGCAGGAACATGGAACGCAATCGATAGCCGCAACAGCTATGCAAACGCACCCGGAGGTCTTGGCGGACTGTTGCAGTCTTCCACCTACATCAGTGGACTGTCTGGAGGCAGCTGGCTCCTAGGATCAGTGTACCTGAACAATTTCACCACCATCGACGAGCTACTGCAATCTGACAATGTCTGGAACCTCGACCACTCGGTGATCTATGATCCAGAGGAAGACATGCAACAAACCTTATCCTACTATCAAAAGCTTGCCGATGACCTTAGTGACAAAAGGAACAAGGGGTACCCCGTGACATTGACGGACATTTGGGGAAGATTACTTGCAAAGCAAATGATTGATCACCCCAATGGAGCCCCAGCAATGCAATGGTCCGATATGGCTCATTGGCCCTGGTTTCAAAACTATGAGGCACCATATCCAATAGTCCTAGCCACGGCTCGAATGCCTCTTGAGGACATTGTGCACCAATACTCGACTATAGTAGAAGTCACACCATATGAAATCGGCTCGTTTGATCCCACACTGTATGCATTCACGCCGCTCAGATACCTTGGAACTACTCTGAGTAACGGCTCTGTTGAGGACGGCGATTGCTATACGGGATTTGACAGCACTGGCTTCATATTGGGCGTATCATCATCCGTCTTCGACATGTCGGCATACAAAGTATTGCATTATATCAAAGGCAGCACCGGCAGGATCCTGCAAAAGATATTTGAGCCCATAATTAGACATGTCTCGATGGATGTGGGGATCTTCAAACCCAACCCATTTGAGAACCACGAATCATCTTCCGTCTATGCAGATGATATTTATTTTGACAGCGACTCTCTTTACCTGGTGGATGGCGGCCAAAACGAGCAGGTAGTACCTATTCAGCCCTTGATTCACAGAGATCGAGAGATCGACGTGATCTTTGCTTTTGATTATGATACTGACACCGACTATGGTTGGCCAAACGGACACTCACTAGTCAAATCATATGGGCGACACCAGGCATATAGTGCCGTTGACAACAATACCTTGTTTCCAGCCGTGCCTGACAGTAACACATTCATCAACCTGGGACTCACAGAAAGGCCTGCTTTCTTTGGATGCTATGCTGGCATGGACCAGACATACGAGCAGCTAGCAGATCCACGCAACACTGTGCCCCCGTTGATAGTATACTTGGCCAATGCTCCTTACTCATATTGGGCCAATACGTCTACCTTCAAGCTTTCATATGACGATGACGAAGCACAAGGGCTTATACAAAACGGTTATCACATGATGACCCAGCTGAACGGCACATTGGATGAAGATTGGCACACCTGTACGGCATGTGCTATCCTGCATAGAGAGACAGAACGTCGTAATATGATGCCGTCACGAAAATGCCAGCAGTGCTTGAACAAGTATTGTTGGGATGGCACTCTTCAAGCAGACTATGACCCAGATGAGCCTCGACTCAATCCGTCAATAGTATGGGAGAACGATGAGTAACATATAAAAAACAGCGAGATACAGAGCCCAATGGCTATCAGCACTTCTGTGCTAAATAGCTTACGCATCCTCTTTTAGCAGTAAATACCCCTTGTTCAGCTTTGCGATTTTGCGCAAAATAGCCTTCAACTTCTCGGTATTTGCCGGATTAGCTTTGAGGTCAGGTTTCAAAATGCCCAACAATTCGTCCGTCTTAAGACGCTTTGATGCTAGCAATGTTCGAACTCTTTCCTCAGTAAGCAAATTATCGCTGGACGCAGCAGAGGAAGGCGCAGACGTTTCGGGCTCTGTCTTGATTTTTTTCTGTTTCCTATCAGCCTGGGAACTAGAAGTGTCTGCAGCAGGTGCTTCCTCAGGTTGTCGCCTCTTGGCATTTGGATTCCAAACTCCCTGGGGAAATCTGCTCAAACGATTTGGTGGCAGCTGAAGAATAGCCATGCCAGGAGCCAAATTCTTATGTACCTTTTTAACAAAAGGCCGCTTAGCAAGTCTCTGCTGTAGTGACGCGGCGGCTGCAGCATCTTTTGCATCGTTAGTTTGAGTCTTGTTCTCGTCGTTCTCGGCTTTAACAGGAACATCGTCTGAATCATCTGATTCTTCTTGAGATGCGTAAGGATTCTCATCGTCATCACTGTCATAATAGGTATTTTTCTCCAAAGATTTCAGATACTTTTTCAGTTTTCTTCCTTCTTTGTCAATACGTCTATCCTCTTCGTCTTCTCCAAAGAGGTCACTGACGTCCTCAGTTCCACCAAAATGAGCACCGCGCATTTCATTTTTCACCTTCAATTCCACTTCCTTCACGTCTTCTTCTGCACCTTCCATAATAGGAGCCTCCTCGTCATCGGCAAACTCCTCGTCGAAATCCAAATCATCTTCATCACGGCCTCTAGTCCGGGGCTGGGCCACACGGCCTTCGCGTGATCCCTCAACGGTTCGGAATCTTCTTCTCATGTTCGTATTACTCGAAGAAGCGCCGTTTTTGTCCTGTTCCAATCCAAGTTTTTGCATCACCCATCTAGGAGCAGATTGCTTTTGTTCCATTCTTTGCTCGGCTTCTTCCAATGTCAGAGTCATGTACTTGTTCCTAGGCGTCATTTTATACCATTTTCCCGCGGGAATCATGCGAAAGCCGTCGGAATCAAACACAAAAAGTACATAGGAATCAGACTGAGCAGCCTCGTAGTTGCCGACCCAGGTGTTTTTGCCGTCGAAATCCTCCATGATCCACGGGTAATACTCCTCATACCGCAGCTTCCTACTGGCCTCGTCACCCCGCTGAACCTGGCGAGTTTTCTTCTGAAACGGCATTCGATGCCGCCTTGCTCCGCCTTCCGGAGCCACCAGGGACATGTCTGCCTGCGGTTTATCGGGCTTGTTCTGAGAATCACCCTGCTGGGCTGCTCCAGCCTCCTCGGCCTGTTTCTTGCGCTCTTCCATCTCGCTGGTAGTCAGCTGGAACTGCAAATCACGCGGATCCTTCCTATGAAACCTGATAGGAGGAGTGAATTGCTTGGCGGGATCCACAGGGGTTCTTGAGTGGAATTTAAGAACGTGGTGCCGCGTATCTTTAACCTCGTCGTATTTGCACGATCTCAGGGTGAAATCCGTATACGAGGTACCGGGAGACGAGCTGGATTGGCCGTTTGTAGCGGGTTTGGGCGGCAACTGCGACGTAGCGCCGGGCGACGGGCCCACGCTGCCTGCGCGATCACGCTCATCAACAGCACTGGGATTCTGAATGAACTCTCTCCTCGACACGGGAGTGCGTCTTAACGGAGAGGAGATGCCTGTTGGCCGCTTGGGGCGCACAAGAGGATTGGACGACATGATGGGTGGAAGAAGGAGAGTTGTGGGAGGAAGGAAAACAAGCGTTTATTGGGAGAGAGGAAGGAGGGGGCAGATCGTTCGTTGGGAGAATACGCAGAGCTGCAATTAATTGGGTGGGAAATCCCTGCAATTAGGTGGGAAGTCTCCCATTTGAACCAAAAGTCCCAATGAAGTTAGGTAGAGCTCGATAAGTTCCAACAAGATCATCCAACTCTACTTCTTTATCATCCAACATGAATAGACGTCTGGATGCGTCCAACGCAACTATATATAAAGTCAATAAAGCATGGGCATTAATTGCGTTTTCTGCAATCTCAGTAGCCGTAGCGACGAAAATGTAAGTAGGAAAAACTGTAGCAACGGCTTTTTTTATATAGTAGCTGACGTTCAGATATCGTAATTATACCCGTACTAGCCAGGAAACGCCGAAATTCGAGCGATTACCGCCAGGCTCTTTTGTGGGGGAATCGGAAGTGAAGAGGAAATCGCCTTATGAGGGAGCGGGAAATTCGTATTTGGGTAGAAAAGGCGGAGATCGGTTCGGTTGAGATGAACATTGAACATTAAGGAATAAGCATGTAATTATAAATATTACAGTACTAAGCATGTAATTAGTTATGTAATTATTAGGGTACTAAACTAAGGATGAAATCATTAGGGTACTAAGCATGTAAATAATTGTAATTATTACTAAACAGTTACACTCAAGGGGGATGAAGTGAGATGAGCGTAGTTGCAAACTGCTCTATGCACGTGTATCGTAATGTCGAACTGATGATAATCTCACGTACGTAGCCTCGAACTAATCTCACGTATCGTGGCACCGTCTCGTAGTGCCTTCGTACCGACCCGATGATCTACAATCATCCTTTGCATCGTACTCAAACACACTAACACCCTCCCCTCCCTGCTCACCCCGCACATCCATGCATCTCCACCTAATTACCCGGCTGCGTCTTGATCAGCTTCTTTCCCCGTGAAAACAGCGAGCTGCTCACTGCTCGTCCCTTGCCAAATGCCTCTTTGGACATATTCTTAGCAGGCCTAATAAACGACGTACTCATAGTCCGTGACGGCACTGCAAGACGTGCCTCCTGCTGTGTAGGTGGAGGTGGCAAACCGCTGGTGTAGATACTTGATTTGACCGAAGAGTCGTATGTGGATCTAAGCCAGGTTTCCAGGCCCGAATTCCACGACAATTCCTTATCACAAGCATTATTAAAGGCATCCAAACGCGCAGAAGAGCTCTTCAACGAAAGTGCTGCCCCAAAGTCAAAAGCTGGCGGACGATTAAGCTTGTTGAGGAAATTTTGTTTGGTGACAGGAGCAGCGGTCGAAGAGCCTGCAGCACCATCTGCCTTAGTTTCCGGTTCTGTCTTGTTACCTTGGCCATCATGTACAGTAAGAGACGACGACGTGTCCTTTGCCTCGGGAGAGTCATAAGCTCCGAGTCCCGTACTATCAGACTGAAGGCTGGTATTCTCCGAATGATCAACGGGCCCGTCCTGTTCTCTATTTGTTGGATCTTTTGATTCTAAGCTTCGGTCCGCATGGTCACGGCTGTCCGCATTGTCACGGTTATCCACATAGTTTGAGTCGAATCCCCGGAACAAGTCGGGCTGTGCACTTGACCCAGATACTTTGACGTCTCTAGGGGATCCAGGTTCTTCATCTGAATCTGCATTGTCTACCGGGTCACGGGTATCCAGATCATCTGAGTCCGATTCAGCGTCTGCATGGGCTAGCTGAGTATCATCCATTTCCTCATCAGGTACTCCTTCAGGAAACGGAACAGCTTTTGAAGTCTGAGAGACACCACCAGCAGAAACACGACTCACAGCAGAATCGACGCTGGCCTTTGATTTATGCATAGACAATGGCTCCGTGCCATTAACAGCATCATAGCCGTATTGACTAACTGGACGAGTCAAAAACTGGCTGCTGTTCGCGTAAAGAGCCTGGATTTCTGCATCTGGTTGCGCCTCGTCAGCACTTATATCTTCCATTTGAGGGCTGGTAAAAGTGCCTAGAATCTCTTTAGTGAGAGCACTTTGATGGGTTCCCTCACCGGGAGAATCCAGTGAGGGATCGTGTGAATTGAAGCTAGCAGGCGGAACTTCGGTCGAGACTCGCGGAGCAGCGTCGGTGGGAGTAGTATCAGCTTCAATAGGTCTCCAACGGCCAACAACGGCAGCATCTGTGTCTTTTCGTGTTATGTCTACCGTGTCTCTGTCGTGGGTGTCGATGTTCCCAGAGCCGAAATGACCAGCACCGGATAGTCTAGGAGTTTGTTCGTCGTCCGATGCGACATGAAGGTTGCTGAAATCCGTCTCGACATTAGGAACAGGGGTGCGGACGTTGGAGTCGGCAACGTTAGGCTCAACAGAGTGCGTGTCTGGAGGCGTGCCTGGCGAAGTAAAGTGCGTGTCTGGTAGGGCAGAATGGGTATTAGGGACCGAGTGATTCTCAGGCACAGAGTAAGTATCGGCCACGGAATGAGGCTGAGGCACAGAGTGAGTCTCGGGTACAGTGTAATTCTGAGCCTCAGGCACGAAATGATTCTGAGCCTCAGGTACAGAGTGCGGCTCGGGCACAGATCGGGTATTAATTCCAGAAGAATGAGTATCAGGCACAAAGGCACGAGAATTAGCCACACCAGCAGCAGCAACACCAGCTCCAGCAACACCAGCACCGGCCAAAGCAGCACCAGCCACAGCCTCCGATCCAGCGTCAAACCCTCCGTGACGAGAATCGCCAGCCTCAGTTTCATAGTATCCGTAGATTTCCGACTCTGACGCGCTGTCTGCCGTAGGCCCTGCTTCTAAGGGCTGTGACCTTTCACCAGAAGCAACAGGATGTAGAGAATTAAGCCCAGACTGAGACTCAGAGTCCGGACCCAAGTCAGATGTCGCGGTAATAAATGATTCGGCCTCCTGCTCGTAAAATTTCGGGCGCTCGATGTCCAGAGGCTGTGTTTTTTCGTGTTCAGAGTCGCTGGGCTTGCGTTCGGCCTTGGTGCCCAGTTCCAAGGGCTCCTTGAACGCCGTGTTGGCATCTTCAGCGTACTGCTCGGGGATTTCAGGCATCGAAGGAGGCTCTTCGTCGTATTCGTATTGGTCGCCGCCCCTGGCGGTTAGCAGGGAAATTTCCACAATCTTATTTCAACATACCATTCATCGCCTTCGTAGTTGTTGGAGCCGCCGATCCAACGTTTGGATTTCATACGGCCTACAACCGGAGCATAGGATTGGAAACTAAAGTTAGTGCAAATAAGCGGGATTTGAACTACGCGACTTACTCTGGTGCCGACTGGTTTGACATGGTGATGGGAGGAAGCGAAGATGGATGGTTGGGATGTTTGGTGGGGTAAACAAGGAGATGGGTGGAGAGATGGGTGGAGAGTTGGGTGGAGGAGGGAGGGCTTGGAGGAGGGTTTGGAGAGAATTATACGGAGGTTTGTATTAGTTACGCGTTTGTTGTTTTTATGTAATATGCATATAGTACAGTGGTATGGTGGTTAAGGAGAGGATGTCGGGAGAGAGATAGCAGAGGGCTGTTGGTGCTTTTCTGGAATTGTGTTCCTGGAATGGCCTTTCTGGACTTTCGTTTGTGCGTTTGTCTTCTTCGGTTTCTTTCTGTGGTTTCTGCTCTCTCTGCAGTTTCTGCAGTTTCTGCAGTTTCTGCTCGTCTCTGCACTTCTCTGAGTACCATCTGCCCTTTAAAGCCCCCGCTATGACCCCTCTGCCCTCTTCTCCAACCGCTGCTTCGCGTGCATTCGCACCGACCGGTCCATAATCGCCCGGATACTATGACACCCCGACAGTCCCACCGCCAATGCGCTTTCCAGCCGACTCATTGGCAGCTGATCCTCCAACATTAACAGACATATTCGCGTCGACGTTCCAATAACCCCCACCGTGATAAATGCAACATCATTCTCCTCCACCAGAGTAGCGTCCAGAAGAGGTGTTTGGTCGTATAAGGCCACTGAGCATGCAGATACATAGTCGTGCATTGCAACACCAGCATCAATCAGAGCCAACGTTGCAGCGTTTATGCAGGCGCTGAACAGACCGCCGTCATTGGCAAGAACATACAACGATATCGATATGTCTGTCCGGGGATATATATGCCCTTGAATGGCCTGATCAAACGTTCTTTCCATCATCGTCTCCATCTCCTGGACCCGCTTGTCTGATCTGAGCCGTTTCTTGCGCTCCGTCAAGCTGAACGGCGCAATGGTCAAACTTACGCTCACATGGGCCCTATCAGGATCACTATGAGATCGACTGGTAGGTTCGCGAGGCCCTCTTACTTCACAGACTACTTTGGTATCTCCATGCTCAATGGTCGCTGAGCCGTCCGAGGAGTTTGCATATGTGTTTAAAAAGCAGTGGAATTGCCTGTGCTCATTCCATCGTCGGCCGTCTACTCGAAGTCCCTCAGGGGAATATATTTCGTACCGAGACATCGGTAAAAGTGTAAGCGAAGGTTGGTTTTCGTGCAAATTTCACTTCATGTCCAAATTTACGTAATCAGCATGGAGGAGGAAAAAGGAAATGAAACGTTGAGTTAGACATGATTTGCAGTGAAGAATGGTAGTAAGCAGTGAATGGTGTATTTGTGCATCTTCGTAATTTGTCAACTTTCCTAATTTAATGATTTGTTCTTATTGATATATACTGATAATTTCATACTTATATAGACAGTCACTTGAGGGTAACTCCTGACAATTACCCAATTGGGACGATCCCACAAAACGTTGGGTTTCTCCAGTTGAACTCTTCTTCTCAGCCAACATGTCTACTGAAGTTATTTATTGCGACGTATGTTCTTTACCGCCCGAATATTGTGAGTTTGGAGGCTCGTTTAAACGATGCAAGGAATGGCTAAGCAAGGCTGAGCCGAGTTTATTTGAGAAATTATACAGTATCGATGCTCTTGAGACAGCCACTTCGTCGCTTTCGCTGGAAAAACAGGAGAAATTGGACCGAAAAATCCTCAAGGACCAGGCCAAGGAAGAAGCAAAGGCCGAAAGAGAACTACAGAAGAAATTGTCGTCAAAAGTGACTATAAGGCGTATAGAGAGAAACAAACGCAAGCACGTGACGGGCATCCAAGGACTCGAAGTATTTGAGCTTGATCTCAAGAAACTTGCAAAGACATTTGCTTCAAAGTTTGCTACAGGTGCCAGTGTGACGAAATTGGCCGACGGAAAGGACGAGTTGGTGATCCAGGGAGATGTGGCCGACGAGGTGGAAGCATATATCATTGAGCTTTTGGAGGAGAAAGGGCTGGAGGGCATTAAGGTGGAGCAGATCGACGACAAGCCGGCGAAGAAGAAGAAGGCAGCGGGGGTTGGGGCGTAACACGGTGACTTAGCTGGGGGCGAAGGAGGGTTGAGAGTTGGAGTTGATTGAAACGCATGGAATGAAGTGGATTCTGGAAAAACTAGACTGTAGCTTGGAGTTATTTTACGAGTTTTCAAGGTTTTACGAGTTTTCAAGTTTTTACGAGTGTTGAAATTGAATTTGGATACGAGTCTTGAAGTTTAGATACGCTGAATCTGACATACGATCTAAGCAAAACTGTAGTGATCTAGCACATAGTGTAGTGATCTAACCACCTCTTAACGATCTAAGCACAACTTAACGATATATTCACAACTAACGATATATTCACAATATAACATCTCATTCATAACTAACGATAATCATACAAATGTCATAACAAGTCTCGTAATATCTGTCTCTAATATCTGTCTCGTAATATCTACCTCGTAATATCAACCTCATAATCTCTATGCCATTCCTCTACCTCCACTCCCTCCATTCCTTCTTTAACTGCTCGTAAACCACAAAAATAATCGCACTCGACGGAGCCGCTCGAGCAACTGTAATACCACAGCCTCTATAAAACGCCCGAATACCTCCTATACGATATATACTTTTTGCTGTGGCTATAAACTCCGGTGAATTGCCGTCTGCTCCTGTTTGGATCCGTGATTTTATAGTGTCGGCAGGAAACAAGGAGAAGTTGTATGACATGCCTGCAAAAGCTCCTGCGATCATAGATTCGCCTACGGTATTGCTAGATTCGTTTACAGTGTTACTAGAAGATATTGTCTCCTTATTTTTGCTTATTCGCCGAGATCTCAAATACGATCCCACCAGATCATAGGCCTGGAACCATGCTGCAGAACCCCCAGCTTCTCGTATTAATGTCCCTGCTTGACCCTGCCATAATCCCATGAGTCCGTTAGTTCGTATTACCTGAAGAAAAACCCGGAGAATCGGCTGTCGGGGTATTCCCTGAGCATCTTGTATTTGGACTCTACATTTGACCAATTCCAAGGGAGTTAATACGAACGAAGCAGCCATTCCGCTGATAGCACCGGCCAGTAAAGCCTGGTGCCCGACGAAATCGCTGACCCAGTTGTAAACGAGGAAAAGGCATGCGTTTTCGGCAGCTGCTCCGACTATGGGAGCGGAGATACCCCGGTACAGGCTCCAGAGTCCACCGGGGGCCTTCAAACACTGGCGAAAACAGTCGTAGGGGCCTTTATAGAGGGCAATTCCCTCTGGCTGGCTCTGTAGGCGGACTTTGATGGTGTCGAACGGGTACTCGAACAGCTTGCCTGTGGCTCCGGCCAGGGATCCGCAGCCAAGGTCGGCTAGGCGGTCGGTAGCCATGCTACGGTGGGTAGTGTAGTGGGGCTATGGAGTTTACGTAGAGTTTATGTAGAGTTTATGTATAGTATCCGAGAGCAAGAATAGGGAGATATCCGAAATAATATGCGAAATATAAAGTACCGATCCACCTGTTCTTCTTGTGTTCCCTCCACCAATTATCGTCGTGGTATTGCAGCTTAAGCGAGAAAACCAAAACCCACCCAAACGGCAAACCCAGCCAAAAACAGCAAATTACAGCATTTTCCCTTGCAAAACAAAAACTCCCCTCCCAACTGCCTTGCGCGGCCTCCCAACTGCGCTACGTAAAACAAAAACTCCCGAGTTGCGCACCCCAAAACTCCCACCTCCCCACCCAACCCCTACGCGAGGCTGATCTCCGCCCGCCCATGCCGGGGCCCTTCCAAATTGTGGGGTTTCTCCTTTCAACCTAATTCGTCAACATGCGAGTTTCTCTGGTGCGAAACGCCAAACGGTTGCCGTCCTTTGCGCAGATCAAAAGCGTGGATTTGAACAAGTATCGAAATGATGATAGTAAGTGATAAAGAGGCTATGAAAGTGCTATTATTTTAGTGCTATTATTTAGGTTTATCGTCCGCTAATTCCAGAGGAGAAACTCGAACAGAAGCTCCGTGCCATTGGAAAAGACGACCAGGAAGGTCTTATAAAGAGAGGTCTCTTCAGATCTCTGCTGTACGGCTCCGAAGCTACCCGTAAGGAGCAGAAGGAGATGGAACAGTCGTATTCCAAGAAACTCATGCGTGGCAAGTATGTCCACGAAATGACCGTCCACAAGACTCTTCCTAGCCGAAGCACCGACTACTTGGACCTGGTATCCAATGTGTACCCGAAGATAGCCGCCGATCCCATCAACGAGGTGCATTTGGTCGGTTCCTGGCGCACTGTCATCGGAGACATGGATACCTTTATTCATATCTGGGAATACAAGGAATACACGGGATTCCACCATACTCAGAACCGGATCCATGAGCATCCCTACTATATTGAATATCTGGGCAAATTGCGCGATTGCTTGCGTTCTAGAGAGTCTTCTCTGATGCAGGAGTTCGACTTCTGGGGCGGAACGGCGGCTCCCAGAGAACTTGGAGGCCTCTTTGAGCTGCGATCCTATGAACTTGAGCCGGGCAAGCTGCTGGAATGGGAACAACATTGGAGACATGGTCTGGAGGTCCGTCGTCAGGTCATGGAGCCGGTCGGGGCCTGGTTCTCGCAATTGGGCAAGCTGAACCAAGTATACCATTTATGGCAGTTTGCAGACCTGGAGCATCGTCGAATCAGCCGAGACAAGTCCTGGGAGCTGCCGGGCTGGGCTGAGACCACTCATGAGACGGTCAAGCTGGTGAGGACCATGGAGTCGAATATACTGGTTCCGCTTGATTTCAGTCCGCTCAAGTAGGCGTTGGTTATTACTTGGTTGTTATAGTTATCTTTTCCTATTGAATGTTTTTTTGAGAAGGGGGGTTGTGCGTTGCGTTTTTAACGTATATCTCCTATTACATCCAAACTTCCTATTTACATCCCCAACTTCCTATTTACATCCCCAATTTTTATTTACATCCCCAACTTTTATTTACATCCCGAACTTCACTTCATCGTAACTTACATTACTTGCAGAAGAATTTCATTCTTCCTCTCTTCCTGCTCTCCTATAACCCCTCGCTCTCCACCTTCCTCACTATCTCATGCAAATCCGTCATCTCCCTATCCAGCTTCGTCCTCTCCTTCTGAACCTTGCGATTCCAAGCCTTTTCCTCCAGTGCACTTTGAACTCGGCCAATAGATGCCGTTTCCAGCAGTTTGCCTTTCACCTTCTGGTTCAACCGAGACAGTTTGGCCAGATTACCTCCTCGATGTTGAACTGTCTTAGCACCCAAAGCCCAAAGATCCCCGGCTGAAGCTTTACGAGCATCATGGTATGCTTGTTTGTCGTAAGATGTCGTTACTGTCCAATGCTCTACTCTGCCTGTAGGAGCACAGACCTCCATGGTTACATGCCCGTCACGTTTCATAGGTGTTCTCAGCACACGAGCAGCGGTATCACGAGCAGGAGCATCACGAGCAGCGGATTCGTTCACAGCAGAATCATTCGCAGCAGGCTCATTCACAGCAGCATCACTGACAGCAGAACCACTGACAGCAGCATCACTCGCAAGATCACTCGCAGAATCACTTACAACCGGCTTGGTAACGATATTTTTCTCCGTCTCCATCTTAATACTACCCCCCTTCTGTACAATCAAATATGAATGCGTAGCTGTCTCGTAGCTCCTACCAAAAGGCCGTCCACTTCCCGCCAACGACTTGCCTCCTTTGCCCTTTCCCGGCTCTACCCAGGCCTGACCCAAAGTAGCACCTTTCTTGAGCTCCAGAGCAAATCTGGGCCGTTGGATCATTTGCCCAAAATGGCACCAGTTGAAGAAAGCTGGATTCGACCCCGAATTCCGTGCTGCACCGACCTGTAGCGGGCATTTTCCATGATGTGCGCAAGGAGCAACGACTTTTAGACTGTTGCCTCGAAACTCTGCAACATTCTCGGTCGTTATGTCTTCTCTGTTTTCAGGCCGAATCAAGATCTGTCTGGCCCTAGCTATCGTCTCAAATCCCATAGGATCTCCCTTTTCTACCATAACCAGCATACCGTTAGGACTCAATAAAGACAGCATGGACTCCAAATGAGCTTCCTGATCACATGCCAGCTGATGTGTTGCTACTATGAGGTCAAATTGGTGCTGTGTATTACTGTTTCCAGGCAGCTGGTTCAAAACAATCGTCTTGTCGTCATTCTGCGCACGCAACATCAACTTTGCTCTTTTCAGCATAGAGTCATGGCCTATTACAGTGCATATTTTCAACTCAGCAGAGTTTTCATGCCCAAAAACCTCATTGAATCCCACCATGCCGGTGCCAGGACCAAACCCGATATCCAGCACTCTTCGAGGCGCCCAGTCGGTTCCTTCGGTACGTCTTTTGAGTTCCTGAAGAACATTGATGCAGCTGGCATAATTCTGCAGAAATACACCAGTCAGGTGCGTCTCCACGTCCAGCTGCGTCTTGGAAGGCTGATGGCTTCCTCCAGACTGCAATTCCTGGTAGTATCGAGCGGCATTTTCACGCAATTTGTGCGGAGAAACATTCCATGTATGATGACTGACGACGTCGGAAAGAGCTCGTGGCATCACTAGAAGCTGTGATCCGTTTGTTTTGCCCTGAACGGTCGCTGGAGCCAGTTTCGAGGGCCGTTTCTCACCGTTGGAGGCATTTTGTTCAGGTAAATACTCAATAATAGGCACGGAATCAGACGACTCCGTTACGAGCTCGGCATAGATTCCAGAATCTCTCCGAGACGCATAGGTGAGATGTTGTGCAGCTCGACAAGCGGACTTTTTCATTGAAATTTAAGGTTTGAGCGAAGAATAAATTTATAGTTAATCCGAAATGGGTAATGAAGTTACCCGGGAGTACCATAGTTTGCAAAGTAGCTGATTATTGCTGTAAATTTTTATTATTTTTTTATTTTTTTGTTATTTTGTAATAATACTATTTAAAGAAGTCAAATATTTAATAAATCTTATAACTAAGTTATTGACTTACATGCACAGTATAGCTCTCATGCCCAACCATATTAGCATGATCGCTGCCTATTTTGAAATTAATTCTAGGCATCACCAGTGATTCAGCACAATTCACCATTTCAGCACCCACTACCACCTCAATGACTTCTCATACTTTCAAAGGAATAGGCAACGTCGATGCTGAATACGACGGTAAGTCAATATATACCCCTTTACTCCTAGGCTCTAACCCGATCTAGGATCAAACCTCCGGATCGGCATTGTCCATGCTCGCTGGAATGACAAAGTAATTAGTGAACTTGTTAAAGGAACCGTAGAAAAACTCAAATCCTTTGGTGTCGTAGAGAAAAATATCGTAATTGAGTCCGTACCCGGCAGCTTTGAACTTCCATTTGGCTGCAAGATTCTCCACAAGCGAGAGAAGCTAGATGGAGTCGTTGCCATTGGAACCTTGATCAAGGGTGATACTCCTCATTTTGAGTACATTTCAGAATCGGTTAGTCATGCGTTGATCAACCTTCAAGATAGTTTAGATATTCCTGTCATTTTTGGCGTATTGACGTGCTTGACTGAAGATCAGGCTTTGGCCCGAGCTGGTTTGCTGCCTAATGGTCATAATCATGGAGAAGACTGGGGAGCAGCAGCAGTGGAGATGGGATCTAAATGGAAGTCGGTAAAATAAAGGAAGAATAGGACATTGTAGGTAGTATGCAATAAGTATGTTTGTTACGTTATTAGTGCCTGGTACGCTTGTCATGTATCATTGTCTGGTATGCTCGTTAGGTTATAGCACTGCCTGGCCATATAAATTAAACTATCGCCCTGGCTTTTCCTTGGTTCCTTCGTCTTGTCTGTCGAAGGACATCTCTTCGTCGTCGTCGTAGTTCTCGGTTCAAATCTCCTCTATTGGCCCAGAATTCCTCAGCAAATGTCTGTGCGGAAAACGGCTTCTCCTCCTCTTTAAGTGATATAGCCGTAGACAATTTCACTACCTGAGACTGTGAATGAAGGTACGGCGATGAAGAATGCGGAAAGAAGGTGCCTAGCTTCTTAGTTACTATAGGCAGAGAGACAGGTGCAGCCGGGCGTACAGGAATATCGTCAACAATATCTTGGTGCTGGTCTTCTTCAGAATCATCTCCTCCAAATAATTTGAAACCTTGGCCCTCATCGGCGGTGAAGAGGTTTCGAAGTGCAGTCGTAGAGGAGTGCTCGGGGGTGGTAGTCTCTGTGTTCTCGACAATATGGTCCTCAGCATCTCCATTTGCCGATGGCCGAATCTCTGCCTTATTGATCTCGTCTTCACTATCATCCGACAAGTCAGCAGACTCTCCCTCTTTTTCATCCTGTTTTTGTACCTCCTCTGCTACCTCCTCTGCTACCCCCGATCTGCCTGTGATCTCCTCCATATCAATTTTACCAAACTCTCCAAACTCAAAAATGCCTTCCAGTACCCGCATATTAACATCCTGTTCCCCATGCTCATCCTCCTCTACCTCATTTTCCAACATGCTTAAATCCACAGCCTCTATAGTGTCACCCAATGCATTTATCCACCTTCCATTCTGATACTTCCACACCAAACTATCGAGCTTTCTGTCTTTCAAGAATCCCCATAGTTTCTTCTTTTTGCATGTAATTATCACAGTTTTGCCGTTCTTTATCATTCTGTAGGTAGCATTCTTGAGGTTTTTCCGAGGTTTTTCCCGAACACGCCCACCAATGACGCCGTCTTGTCTCATTTCCGGCTGATATTTCCTTTTCAATTGTCTTGAAGTCAACTTATGTTCTTGTTTTCCATATCGATCTTCCCATAGTTCTGTATAGTTGGGCTTGGCCAGCCCGATTTGAAGCCTTGATCCCTTGTAATTGACACCATTATATTTGGATTTCAGCGCTGAAACCTGATTCTGAGTCGATTTCAATGTGATATATCCGAAATAAGTCTCTGAAGTAGGCTTTTTATGCAACTCTAATGGCTGTATGATCTCGCCATATTTGAGCAGGCGATGCTGGAATTCCGCCAGGTCTCCCGCGAGAGATTCAGAAACCGCGCCTATAAACAGCCGGAAATCCTGAACGGACATGCAGTTAACGTAGCAGGCTTGAAATTAGTTTAAATATTAGTTTAAATATCAACTTAACTGAAATATTAGTTTTTCTTCAGCCCTCCCGTTACCCGGCCTTCCCTCCTCCCATATACAAATTTCACTCTTCCATCATTTACCCACTTCAATGGCTCAAGTCGTATCAGCGCCGCCTGCAAACATCCTCGAGGTGCCTCTTGAGGCCGAGGGCGAGGTAGTGACGTTTGATCTCAATAACGATTTGCCTGAAGACCCGTCGGAGATATGTGTTTTGCTTGAAAACGAGAAGTGCGCCGTGGAATACTGGCTGGCCATCGGTACTGCTTATGCTAGAAACGGCCATCCCGATAACGCAATTGAGGTTGTTTCCAAGGCTCTGCAGACGAGTTTATCGAAGTCGGATAATGAGCTTTTGACGTTGTATTCCTGCTTGGCCTGGCTATATATCCATCAGCTGCACTCTGCACCGGCGCAAACCGACGAAAACGACGCTTCCAAAGACATACGGTCGAAATCGGTGTATCACAGCATGGCGACTGAGGTGGCCAATCAGGCGTATTTGCTTGATCGAAGTTGGTCCGTCAATATGCTGACTCGAGGCGAGCTCATGCTGGCCATTGGCAACTATGATGAAGCTCTTCAGCCATTTCAAACCGTCATAAAGCAATCATCGGGCGCTAACATATTTGCATTGATGGGAAAAGCCCGAGTTTTGTATCATCGAAAAAACTACAAGGAGGCCCTTCAACTGTACCAGAAGGTCCTGGCTGGGCGACCTGATTTCAAGCCAGATCCTCGAATTGGCATTGGATTGTGCTTTTGGAAACTTAATGATCGTCTGGGTGCGCTGGAAGCATGGCAGAGAAGTCTGGAGCTGGATCCGTCAAGTGAGGCTGCGAACTCTCTGCTTGGTATCTATTTTCTAGCTACCGCTCTGGAAAACCCCACATCGCCTGATTTTGCTGAAAATTACGCCAAGGGTCTTGGATTCGTTCAAACATGTTTCAAGACGAATTCCAGCAATGCGGCCTCTAGCATGCTGCTGGCTAGTTACTTGTACTCCAAGAAAAACATGTCTTCTGTCATCAAATTATCGCACAATGCTCAGAAAAACAGTGAAGTCAACAGCATTGTTTGCGACGCCTTGTTCTGGATGGGCAGAGCATATCACTTCATGGAAGACTATGACGAAGCCTTGAAGTATTATTCTCTGGCCGATGAAAAGAGTAGGGGAACATCTCTTCCAGCCTTGGTTGGCAAGGGTCTGGTTCTTATTGCTCAAGATTCTGCTGAAGCCTTACTGACTTTAGAGCTGGCTGTCAATCGCTTCCCTAAATCACTCGAAGCTTTATTATTGTATGGCGTGTTGATGGCTCTGCGATCTGCGGGTGATCCGAAAAGAAAACGTACTGCTACTGCACTACTTGAACGTTATGTGGCAGTTTGCAAAGAGCAAAAGGAACTTCCGTCTTCGCAAGCTCTTGTTTCTCTGTCTAGTTTATATCAAGATACAAATGTTGAAAAGGCCGAGGAGTTCTTGGAGTCAGTTCTGCAGCAGGTCGACAGCGTCGTTGATGAAGATGATACTGAAAAAGAAGTCGAGCAAGGTCTCATTCACAACAATATTGGCACTTTCCAATACTTCAGAGGCAATTATGAAGCCGCAGAAAAGAGTTTCGATCAGGCATTATCACTGCTGAGTAACTCAGACAGCCAGAGAGGTCGAGACGCTATCGTGACTGTTACTTTCAATCTGGCGCGTCTCCATGATGCTTATGGTAATCCTGATAAGGCTACGGAATACTATACCAAGACGTTAGAACTTGCGCCAAATTACCTTGATGCCGAGATCAGACTTACCTATTTGTCTGTTGTTCTCAACAAAGAAGATGCCTCGGATCGCCTGAGACATATCATGCAGGAAAGCGACGATAATCTAGAAGTCCGAGCTTTGTATGGTTGGTGGCTGCAAAGGCAGAAGCGTACTACGACAAAGAATATCAATGAAGATATCGAGCAGCGTCATTATAAGCATTCGCTTGTAGATGTGAATAAGCACGACAGTTATTCTCTAGTGGCCATGGGCAATTTATATTTATCTGCAGCCAGAGAAATTCGCGTTAGCAGGTCTGGAGACCAGGAAAGGAAAGATAAATTGTATTTCAAGGCGTCTGAATTTTTCGATAAAGCTCTTCAGATTGATTCTAATAATGCTTATGCTGCTCAAGGCATTGCTATTATTTTCGCCGAAACCAAGCGTCCTGAGATGGCTCTTCATATATTCAGCAAAATTCGTGAAACAGTGAGCGATATCACGATTTTCATCAACTTGGGTCATTGTTTAGCTGAATTACGTCAATTTGGCAAAGCCATTGAAGCTTATGATTATGCCATGGACACTTTCACTGGCGGTCAGGATGGCCAACTTTTGACTCTGTTAGGAAGAGCCTGGTATGCTCGAGGTCTGAGTGATAAGAATCTTACTGCTTACAAAAAGGCATTGGACTATTCGAAGAAAGCATTGGAGAAAGCAGAAGACAATTCGGGATTACAGTTTAATGTTGCTTTTGTACAGTTCCAGCTGGCCGATTTTGTAAGAAAGCTTTCGGAGAGCCAGAGAAGCACTGAAGAGATTGAACAGGCTATTGAGGCTTTGGAGGATGGCATCAAGTCGATGAAAGATCTATCGCAAGCCAAGTATCCACCGTTTCCTCCTAATGAATTGGAACAACGAGCATTAATGGGTCAAAATACCCTGAGGAAGCAGTTAGACAGAGCTTTGCAGGAGCAGCAGGAGTATGAGTCCCAGAATAAGAGCAAGCTTGATGAAGCTAGGAAGGAACGAGAGGAGATCCATAAGCGCAAAGAGGAAGAAGCTGAGGCTGAGAGGCAAAGTGTTCTGGAACGAGAGGAGAAGCTGGCTGAGGAGCGACGTCGACTTCGTGAAGAAGCCATGCAATGGACCGAAGAGGCAAGAATGGTTGCAGCAGAGGAAGCGGAGCGAGTCAAGAAAGCAGCAGAAGAGAAAAAGAGTCGGCGAGGAAAATCAAAGGAGAAGGAACCAAAGCCAGCCAAAAAGGGGAAGGAGAAGGAGAAGGAGAAAGAGAAGGAAAAGGAAAGCACTCCCAAAGCCAAGCCTTCCAAGTACAAAAGCGACGACTTCATTGCTGATAGCAGTGACGAGGAAGAGGGTGGTTATGATGGATCAAGTTCGACTGGGGAAGATGATGTTTTAGACCCAGAGCTGTTTGGCCAGGATGCAGATAAGAAGCGACAGAATGATGAATCTGACGATGGTGATGCTGCTGCTAAGAAGAGACGTACCACGACGAGAATTGAGGAGGAAGATGATGATTACGACGCGCCGGTTTCTACAGGAACAAGACGGGGTTTGAAAGTTCTTGATGACGATGAGGATATGGAGTAGGGATTTATTATGAAATGCCGAAACGTCTACTTCATTTACTCTTATTAAATGCGCGCTCATTTACTCTTATTAGATACGTCGCTCATAGTCTTATTGAATGCCTCGCTTATTTGCTCTTTGTTAACCAGCTCTTCACGTCCTTTGATGCTTGATGCGTTGCTTTATACACTAAGATTATCAGTATTTCGCTATTAGTCAAATGTAAACATAATTAACACTCACGTTTCAACTCGAATTCGTCCAATTTAGACAAAAACTCGCTATTATCAGCCGAAGGACTCTGGCTATGTGCTATATCATTTATCACCAAAGCTCGTTGAAGTAGGGCCTGACAGAAACTGTCGGCCAGATCGTTGTCGGCAAATATTGACAGCCAACGTTCGGCCAATGCAAAAAAGACAGACGATTGCTGTCGGATATCCAAGTTCACAGGGTCGGAGTTCATGGAATTTAACACTTTATTTGATAGGAATGGAGGCTGGAGAAGGGATATGAAGGATTCCTCGGATTCAGAGGAGATTTGCGAAATGGCCAACAATTCCGCCATCCAGAACGGTAGTTCTAGCTTTGTATCAACAGATACCTGGAAGTTGTTAGAAGGTGAAAAAACGGTTTCCTCGCGTACTTACATCATCTATACCTGGACCTTGTAGATATCCGAGACCTGGAACAGATATTTCAAATTTACATGGAACTTTCTAATACGCGTTAGTGGAATATATTCTCTGTAGTAACAGAACACTCTTACCTGTCCATCTGTTATAATGTCCTCAATATCGTAATAGCTATTCATGAGTGACGCGATAAAGTTGGAATTTCCAGTTCGCGATCCTATTTACGTACGGCTGTGCAAGGTGTTCTTTAAGCAAGACAAATAAGTTACCCGGCCTTTTAATCTTAGGTGAATTTTTATAATTTTTATAATTTTTCTGTTATATATAAGATAGTAATACTGTACTATTCTTCTATCTCATTTTGAATCCCATATAATTTTCTTTGTAGTCTAAGCATTCGTTTATGCCCGGTGCTTTCTCACAATAAGGGCATCCTCTCTTGAAGATCAAGCAACCATCTCACCATGCAGCAAGAGAACCCTACGCTTTTCACACAGCCGGTTACTCCGTTCACCAACTTCTTTGATCCCAAAATCCCCGATATTCTCAGACATGATGAGGTGTTTTCTATAGTTGTTGGTGGAACCCATTTCCGTCTCAGTGGAGCCTCTTTGAGCAGCGACGGGCCCAATTATTTCACAGATTATTTCCAACAATTCGAGAACGGGTCCGAACCGGGTAGTCGCATGCTTCATATTGATCGCTCTGCCGAGGTTTTTCATATTATTGCTATGCATCTTCAAGGATATATAGCTTTACCGCAGGATGAAGTCATGTATTCCTATATGCTGACAGATGCTAGTTATTACAATTTACCACGACTAATTCATATTCTATCGAAAAGTGATATATTCACAATGGTTGGCGGCAAAAGGTTTCGTTTTAGCCGCAGCTTGTTCGATAAACCTGGCGATACGCCCAACTTCTTTACTCTGAATTTCTCGACTTTGATTCCTCATCATGATGAAAGTTTTCGCAGTCGTTTGATTCGGCCATTGCCTATTTGGCCCTCAAATGTTATGCATAGATCAAGTTCATTATTCCAACGGCTTATTGATGCTCTTAAAGGTACCGATGAGGAAATTAGAGCTATTCCAAGAGACATAAGAACTTCTCTAATTCAAGAATGTCGATTTTACCGCATTAGAGGGCTAGAGCAAAGATTAATAAGCCATAGCATTCATTGGAATCAGGAAAGTCGATTGGAAGAAATCGCCCTGCTCTTGGCTGACGTTAAAACATCGGGATTAGCCACAGCTACTCTTCCCACCCACGAAATGGCTCTTGTTTATAAACGACCATTTATCGATGAATATGCTCGTGAGCTCATATTTCAGGTAGAAGACGAGGAGGCTTATATCCAGTATGACATTGCTAGGGGAGGCTGGACGGCATTTTTCGTAAGGTCTGCATTTGAAAAGCTCAATTCTTTCAGGAACGCCGAGTCCATATCCTGCAGTTTTGGCCCCATTCAATCTGGCTTCTATTCAGTTGATATTAGTGCGGTGTCGTTGACAATCAATGGTATGGAGGGCGTCAGGGACTTGGCGAAATTTCTCAATGACAATTCGGGCACCATTAGAGTCCCCTCCAAGAGACCAGCTACTGAACAAACATGCATTTATTTACAGACATCACAATGGAAAGTTGCATTCAACGAAAGCGCGCAACCGTATATGAAGTTGTTAAAGGGGGTGGGATACACAAATGAGACAGGCAGGAATTCTGCTCGGTTGCTTCTGTAGACAATGAACTGCAAATTGTTCGACTACAAGTCCTTGACCACCCCATGATGGCCTTGTCGATGATGTGCGTGTGGCTTTCTAGACGGCTGCTCAGTACCGCCTACATGCATGTGCTCACCTGTCTGCCCATGGACCTGATTCCCTGGCTGCGGCACGCCATTTTTACATGGTGCTGGAGGTTCTCCTGTGGGTGCTTCATGCCATACAGTGCCGACTTGCCAATATTTATGTGAATTCTCAAAAAACTTCTGCCACCCAGCTATGTCTCTTTTAGCAGCTTCTTCATCTAATCCCCTCAGATCATAAGTGAGGTCGGTATCAAAGCAGCCAGTATGAAATGCCCTGGAAGCGTCTCTTCCTGAAAAAAATGAATATGGGCCGCCAGGTCCGTAGGTTAATCTGTTGGATGAAACATCGTAGACTTTACCCCCTACAGCTACGTATACTGGAAGATCGGGATTTTCTCCGTTAAACTTGCTCAGCTCACTGTCGGAAAGATTGACTGCAGGAGTGCCCAATGCATTTCTTATTTGAAATTCCACATACCGAGGATTCGTCCATCTGGTTTTGTAATCCCATGTTGGAGTTCCAGTAATATAAAGAGAAAGAAGAGTATTCAATAGCAACACACCAGCTATTACGCGTAAAATACCAAATATTGTGACATTATTGCTGCTTTGCTGATTTTGGTCATCTGCATTGTTATTTGCTATAGGTTTTCGGTACCTCGCAGGCATTCTGTGGGGACATGCAACAAGTTCTATTTTACGAGCTTCACTGTGACAAAACACGTTACACTTTGATGCTTGTGTGAACTGATCCTTAACAGTAAATTGGACGAGCAGACCAGCAACACAAAACATAGGAATAGTATATCAAAATCATGTAATTACATATCAGATGATGAAAATATATTTAGGCCGAAAGTGATGTTTTATGTTTGGAGGGCGTATTTCCCGACTAGGGCTCTGGGAGACGGCCCCAGCAATAAACCTCACCATTAGTCTATCCCAGCGGGAGTAAATAATAACTAAAGCAGTTATCGGGCTCTCATATATTCGTATTTCTTTTAATACTCTTAATATCATGTCATTTTCGTATAATTCTGATACTATGTATAGCTTTTTCCCTTTTGGGAAATATTTTGAGACTACAGGGTAAATCGACATACCTCTGAGACTATAGGGTAAATCGAGAGTAAATAATAGCTAAAAAGGTTCCGGTAGCTCATATATTTTCGTTTTACTCTAATATTCTTAATATAATCTCACTTTCGTAGAATTCTGATACTATGTATAGCTTTTTCCCTTTTGGGAAATATTTTGAGAATATAGGGTAAATCGACGTTTTGGGAAAAAAGTATATAACTCTGAGACTATAGGTAAATCAAGAGTAAATAATAACTAAAAAGATTCCCGTAGCTCATATATTTATATTTAATTCTAATACTATGTATAGCTTTTTCCCTTTTGGGAAATATTCTGAGACTATGGGTGAATTATTCAAGTTGGTACCTTAACGGCCCCAACTATCTCAACAGCGATAATAATAGCGCCAATGACATCAAAAAGCCATATTATTACATAGTATATGATAAAAATGTGATTTGAAAATTCAAGTGGTTGTTTTATGCTTAGAAGGATTCTGCCAGAGATATACATCTGCGTGCGGCTGTGCATCCGAATACACTAGTGCACATCCAACAAGAATTAAATTCGATAGTATCGAAAGCAGTTCATCGTGCGTATTTACGTGAATGAATCACTAGTCAGGTATAATTGATTATTGCTGAAAGTAAGCAAAAATTGGCCTGATAGTTGATCTCCAAAATTATCGTGATAGACTGCTAAAATCTTAGAAGCCGTTGAAATTGGGTTAGCCGCACTGCTTTTTGGGGTGGTAGGGCCATTCTTCAATTCCTAGTACTACACTACATGCAGTATACTAGAGTGAATCAATACACCCTTGTTAACCAAATGAGAATAGTAACCGAGAACGTGAACAGGAACGAGGTTGCAATTTTGGAAACATAACCTAGGAACCTGGATGATCTCAGGCATGCCCAACGACGATGAAAATAGCACGGCTGATATCAGAAAACCATATTATTTTTTTTGTTTGACAATAAAATTGCTATATAAAATTTAGTGGTTGTTTTGTGCTCATGAAGATTCTGCCTGGGCGATGCCTTTGCACACGGCTGAGCAGAATCACTGTGCAGGTAAGCATCTCAACGAGAAGTGGCAGAATATATTTTTGTTTATTGTTTATTATTGAATTGTAGAAACTGCTGATAATTAATTTATTTCTAAGTGAACAATCAATGAAATGAATCTGAAATTTCGAAAGCTTGCACAAGTGAAGCTGGGCACCTGGACAATCAGCAACAACGATAATAATGGCACGAATGATCTATGAGAGACGTATTAATTCGTGGTAGATTATAATATTGAGATATAACAATCGATGTGGCCAGATGCCAGAATCGGCTGGAGCGATACATAGACATCTCGACTCCATGAAATATAGTACAGTACATGAGAATAATATTAATATTGAATTTTCATAAAAGATACCTCATTATATGCTTATCTTTAGGTTTAGTATTATCAAGAGTAATCGACGCATTTAAGAATATGAGCTTTCCCCTGAAGATATTAAGATAGCGTTGAAATTGACTTGCGCAGATCATTTCTATATTGGGAAGTTACCCTAATGCATTCCGCCGCCTGCAAGTACAATACCAATGACTTGAAACGGGTGAACCGCCTGCAATTCAAGGGTGCCTATTATTCTTGGACTTGATGATAAGCACCTTATTCTGAAACCCGCTGTTTCTACTGCCCCCCTGTTAACAGACCCTTGCTCCTTTCTAGCAACGGTTGTTGACAAATTGCCACAAACTATTTAACATAGATCAGAAGTTTAATTCTATTTACCGCCTATCGTAGGCAATAAAGATAAGATATTTCCCATATTGTGTGTGCCTAAGCATCCCGCGGCACGTCCCCGAAACATCTCGAAAATGTAAACAATCTATGGGTCATTCAGTGTCCCAAGAGCCATAAACCGCGGGAGATCCGAGCATAAATATATGATTGAAGGGGTTCCCAACTTCCATCTTTTTGTATAAATTCTACGGTAGTGATCAATCTAGTCGATTTAATCACTTAAAGTCATTGATCAATCTTTCATCTCGCCTTATCATGACTAGCGTGTGCGTATTCTGTGGATCATCTAACGGTAACAATGCCAAATATGCCCAAGACGCCGAGGCTCTGGGCAAAATCCTTGTAGATAACAATTATCAACTGATTTATGGAGGTGGAACTACGGGTTTGATGGGTATTTTGGCAAAGTCGGTCAAAACAAGCGGGGGATCAGTTGTGGGGGTTATTCCTCGAGCATTGATTGAGCGAGAACAGAACGGCAAAGAGCCCAACAAAGAAAGTTACGGTGAAACCATATTGGTCGATGATATGCATACTAGAAAGCGAATCATGGGCCAACGGTCAGATGCATTTGTGGCTCTTCCTGGCGGCTTCGGCACGGCTGAAGAGTTGTTTGAACTGACCACCTGGAATCAGCTGGGCATTCATTCCAAGCCTATTATTATTATAAACACAAATGGATTCTATGACGGTCTTATTGACTGGGTCGACAAGGCTGTCGAAGATGGGTTCATTGCCGAGGGTAACAAGGGCATTATCAGGGTAATTACCGATCCCGCAGATCTGCCTGAGGCCATCAAAACCTACAGTGTAGCCAAGGACCGGTTCAACCTGAGCTGGTCGTCGCAGGGTCCTGAGAATGGAAAATAGGGAGGAATGGTCAACTAGGTGATTGCCGAGTCGGTTCAAACTAGATGATTGCCGAGTCTGTTCGAACTAGATGATTTATGCTAATGATAATAGATTAACAACGAATAGACATGAGCATGAATACCATCAAACCTACCATGAGATACTAGAGAAAATAAATGCCATAATTGTATAAAGGAAACCATCAACCCTTTGAAGTTTTCGATCGTTGTTTCGCTAACTATGCCGCTTACTTAATCCCCATCTTACCATCTGCTATTCCAATGCCGGTGCCTTTTGATACCACGTACTTGAAAGAAGAAGATATCAAAGCATTTGAAAAGGCTACAAGCAGCAGTACTAATGAGAAGATAGTGGCTGCCAGTGACTGGACTCCGACCGAGGGCTTGGATCGGCCGCCTCGTGAGATCAAAGCTTCGGGCTGGGGATATCAGCTGCTCAGATGGCCTATACTGGGAATAATGGGCTTATATATATCGTTTATTGTGACTCTTTACAGTATCATGAGACTATATGTTGCATTTTACGAATCCGTGGTAACGTGGCGTGGGAAACGGCAGCAACTAAGAATAAAACTCCGATCCGCAACCTCGTATAAGGACTGGGTTCAAGCAGCACAAGAACTGGACGATCATTTGGGCAATTCAGAATGGAAGAAGTATCCTGCGTCGGAGTACTATGATTCGGCGTCGGTCATGCATTATTCAAAGGCTCTAGAGCAGTATAAGGACGATCATTCCGAACTGTCGTACCTTCTTCAGGATTGCGTACGGTACAATTTCGCAGGTACTCTCGGCCAGCAATTGTATAGCCAGTGCTATTATGGCACCAAGGACATTGTGAGCTCGTTCAATGAGCAGATCGTGCAGAGTATCAAGAGTTTGAGCGCAGAATCGGCCGTTGATCCTGGTCCCGATGTTCGATCGGCACTCAAAGCAATGAACCAGAACTTAGGACGTTCAGCACTGTGTTTATCGGGCGGAGCATGTTTTACATATCGGCATTTGGGTGTTGTAAAAGCACTTTTAAACGCCGATTTGTTGCCAGATGTGATTTCTGGAACTTCTGGTGGAGGCCTGATTGCTGCTCTGGTATGCACAAGAACAGATGAGGAACTGAGGCAGGTTCTTTATCCGGAAATCTTAGCTCCTAAACTCACTGCATGCTGGGAAAAGTTTCCACAGTGGTACTTTCGATATCTTCGTACAGGAGCAAGGTTTGACTCGGTGGATTGGGCTTGTCGAGCTCAGTGGTTTACCATGGGAAGCCTGACATTCAAAGAGGCATATGAACGAACTGGACGCATTCTTAATATTTCAACAGTACCTGAAAATCCCAATACTCCAGTGATTTTGTGCAATTATCTGACTTCGCCTGACACCGTTATCTGGAGTGCATTGCTAGCCAGTGCAGCAGTTCCTGGAATTCTCAACCCGGTTGTTATGATGACAAAAGTATATGATCGGTCAGCTAGCGGGCTACGACGGGCGACAAAAAAGACAAGCAATGAAAAGAAATATCACTTGGTGCCATTTAGAGCGGGAACCAAGTGGAAAGATGGATCTCTGAGGACAGATATTCCAATCAAGGCTCTCAACACCTATTTCAATGTGAATTTCACCATTGTTTCACAGGTGAATCCCCATGTATCACTATTCATCTATGCACCTAGAGGTACAGTTGGACGACCTTCTTCACACAGAAAGGGTAAAGGCTGGAGAGGAGGATTCGTTGGATCAGCCATTGAGAACATGCTCAAACTAGAGCTTATAAAGTGCCTAAAACTGATAAAAAACATGCACCTTCTTCCCCGTCTCAAGGACCAGGATTGGATGTCCGTGTGGCTTCAACGGTTCGACGGCACAGTGACAGTGTGGCCGCGGATCAAACTAGGTGATTTCTGGCACATTCTGGATGATCCTACGCCTCAAGCACTACAAGAAATGATGCTAGCAGGCGAAAGAAGCATGTATCCTCGACTACTATTTATTAAGAATTTCATGACAATTGAACGGGCTCTACAGGAGGCTCAAAACACTAGTTACATCTCGGATACAGCCGTTGAGAGCAGAGCCTCAGCAGTATCCCGCAAGGAACCACGACGAACCAAGTCGTTCATAGTATAAAATTACAGCATTATTTATAGAAATACAGAGCTAAAATACACCAAAAATCAAAATAATCCAACGTCGCCAATTTGTTCCCTCAGCTTCTGCGTCTTTCCACATAAACTTACGTTATCACTTTTACCCTTCTTCCCAATTTTCAACTTAGCTTTGTACACTCATCATGCTTGTTACACTTAAGGATTTCAAACAACAGAAATGGACAGTTGAAATCGATGGCGGCGACACGGTAAGTTGGAGATGGCTCAGATGGCAATGTACGATATTAATATCCAGGTTGCTCAGTTGAAACACAAGATCTCTGAGTCCAGAGGCTTGGATCCGTCACAACAAAAGCTCATTTATTCGGGCAAGATCCTCATCGACGACAAGACGGTCGAAAGTTACAACATAAAAGAAAAGGATTTCATCATCTGCATGCAAGTTAAGCCCAAGGCGGCGTCTAGCAGCTCCAAGACTGCCACTCCTCCTGCTGCATCCAAGGCCGAGCCTGCGTCCAGCAGCACGGATACGCCTTCTACTGCGTCGTCTGCTGCTGTGGAATCGGCTCCTGTTGCATCGACTCCTCCCGTACAGCGCCCGGAAACGGCGTCAGACCCCGCCTTCTTGACCGGCTCCCACTTGAACACAGCAATCACTAATATGATGGAAATGGGCTACGAGAGAGACCAGGTGGAACGAGCATTGCGAGCTGCATATAATAATCCCGATCGTGCAGTTGAGTATCTGTTGAATGGCATCCCTGAGTCGGCACAGCCAGCTCCTGCTCAGCAACCTGCAGCAACCACGCAAAGCCCTGCTCAATCTACTGATGTCCCTGATAATGCCAACGTTAATCTCTTTGACGCTGCTGCTCAGTATGCTCAGGGGGGTGAGCGAGGTGCCAGTGAGGCTGCCCCCACAGCTCGAGACCCTGCAGCTGCAGCAGCTGGCGGTCTTATGGGACTTGATTTACAGCAACTACGGGCCCTAGTCGAGGAAAATCCCCAGGTTCTTGAACCTCTACTACAGGAGATAATAAATAATCCTCAGGCTCGTCGTGCAGTTGAGCAGAACCCAGAAATGCTTGGCATGTTGTTACAAGGACTAGAAGGCGTGGGGGGACCAGGTGGAGAAGAGGGCGAACAGGGCGACGACGAAGCTCCTCCGGGGGCCACTACGATTCAGGTAACTCCAGAGGAAAACGATGCAATCACACGGTTATGTGAATTAGGTTTCAATCGGCCCACAGTTGTCCAAGCATACTTTGCCTGCGACAAGAATGAGGAGCTTACAGCCAACTATCTGTTTGAACATGGCCATGAAGACGACGAGGAATAAGTGGTTACATGATGAACGACAAAGTTGGTATTGTCGCTATATTTGAATGAAACTATTTATGATAGTCACATGCCTCGGTTGCTATGATGTCACCCTGCTATCAAAGACCCTTTTTATCCTCGAGATGCGGCTCTCATGTTGTGCTCGTACCTTCCGTATACACACGTCATGTTGCAACTTCCGTTTCGTTTATGCTCAAGATACCGTATTAGGCAACTGTAGATGCGACAACGTACCAAAATTCCGTTATCTTGACGAAAAAACGCCAAAATAATTGCTTCTTCAACTTAGGGCCGACTATAAGTATATGCCCACTTTTTCGGGGGCTGCCCAGGGAAATGGCCCAAACTATCAGCAAGTCTGATATAAATCGTCACATAGCCTGAAAATGCTCTGGAAAACCAATGTCATGGAATTGACCCAAAGTACAGACAGCAACGATGCCAAGGAAACAAGTGTAGTTGCCGAGGATTCTGCGTTCCAGGGAGATGAGCGACTCAGAAGGGGTCTGAAGCAACGTCATATTCAAATGATTGCACTTGCTGGTACAATTGGCACCGGTTTGTTTCTGTCAGTAGGCGGGGCTCTTCATAAGACAGGTCCTTTGGGGTTGTTGATTGCATATTTGGCTGTAGGATTGGTGGCATGCTGCAATCAGTTCGCCGTTGGTGAAGTGTCGACTTTGATGCCCGTAACAGGTGCATATATACGACATGCGCATCATTTTGTAGATCCAGCACTTGGCTTCGCCGTGGGCTGGAATAAGGTATACCAGTCGTTTGTATCCGGGCCGGCAGAGGTGGTTGCTGCTGCTACTCTGTGCAGGTACTGGAGTGATCTCTCGTCAGCTCTGTGGATATCAATTGCCATATTCTTGATTATCGTTTCCAACATTGGGCCAATCAGATGGTATGGAGAGATCGAATTTTTCTTCTCGATAATCAAAATTCTGTTGATTATCGGGCTTATTCTGGTAGGAATCATCATCGACGCAGGAGGAACAAAAATGCCAGCCATTGGATTCCGGTACTGGCGTGATCCCGGGTGCTTTGGTGAATATATCAAGACAGGAAGCATTGGCAAATTCATTGGGTTCTGGGCCGTCTTGACATCTTGTGTGTATGCATATGGAGGAGTCAATGAAGTGGTTATAGCAGCTGGTGAAACTGAGAATCCCAGGTATAACATTCCTCGTGCATGCAAACGGATTTTTGCCAGAATTATGGTCTTTTACATGTTGCTGCTGTTCACAGTGGGCCTCATTTTGCCCTATACTGAGCCACGGCTGGCCAACAACACTGGAGATGCCGATTCTTCTCCAATGGTCATTGCTATTGAGCTGGCCGGTATCAAAGTACTGCCTCATATCATAAATGGGGTCGTGCTGACGTCTGCATGGTCGGCAGCCAATTCTGGAGTCCTTGGAGGTTCCAGAGCGTTGTTTTCACTAGCAAATTCTGGCCATGCACCAAAGATATTCCGTGAAACTACACCATGGGGAGTGCCATGGGCCGCATTGACGCTCAAGATACTATTTTTTCTTCTGGCGTACATGTCAACGCAATCGACAGCCAGTAGGGTATTTGCATGGTTTCAGAATTTGTCGGCCTCGTCATTACTGATAGACTGGATAGTAATTAGTCTCAACCAAATTGGCATGGACCAAGCACTCAAGGCTCAGGGATACAGCAGAGAGCAATTGCCATGGTCGAATCCACTAACGCCATTTGCAGCTCGGTTCTCCCTAGTGTGGAGTGTTGTGCTGCTGCTGTCGGGAGGATTCACAGTGTTTATCAACGGGCATTGGAGCATTTCCACATTCTTCAGTGCGTATTTCAGCATCCCATATATCATTATAATGTATATTCTGGGCAAGGTTTTGCTGAAGAGCAGATGGAGAAAGCCGCAAGAGGTTGATTTGGAGAGTTTGTTTGCCAATATAGAGCATAATCCAGAGGAGATCGTCAAGCCGAGGGGGTTCAAGAGGGTGGTGGAGATTTTTATATGATGATAGAGGTGAGATAGATAGCATAGATAGCATGATAGAGTTGATAGCATATAGAGTTGATAGCATATAGGGTTAGCGATAGCAAATCAGCCAATACTATAGCACGACACCACTCACGCGCGACACCACACCTACAACCCCTCGAACGTGTCGATGCTTCGATATGCACGAACATCTCCAACACATAGCATTGGAGCTTCACGAATAGCAAAAATCACCTCAATTCCAGCCTCCCTGGCCGCCTTGAGCTCATTGATATTGTCCGAAACAAAAACCAAATCATCCCTTTTCAGCTCCGACTGTATATATTTGTATGATGAAGCTTCCAGCTTGGACCCAGCAGTGGTTGTGTCGAAATAATTAGATATACACGGCGTCAAGTCGCCCAGATGCCGAACATGAGTGAACAGCAGCTTCTGGGCAGCAATTGAGCCTGACGAATAGATGGAAACCGGCTGGTGAGACCGGATGAATTCCACGGCATCAGGGAACAGCGGGGCCGTGATCTCGCCGGATTCATAGCCACTTTTCCACAGGTATCCCTGAAGAGATTTCCAGTATGGCGCCTTGATATCCTTGTCGGTCAAGTGCTGCACGTGTTGCATTAATGTATCCTTAGACGTGAGGGTTTCGGGTGGAAACGCGCCTAGGTACTCCCTTACTGGGTGACCCTCAGGCACCGGGTACGTGGCCAGCGCCTTGTCCAATGCCTCCAAAGCATACGGATACAGATCCTTTTTAACAAACCTTATAGGACATATGGTTCCTTCGATATCCAGCAAATAATGCATGTTGGGAGAAGAAATGTAGAAGAAAAGTAGAAAGTAAATGGGAGAAAGTAAATTGGGAGAGTAAATGGGATTTTTGATTTTCGTTCTTTTTGATTTTGCTTTTCGTTTCTTTATTTTCGTTTTCCTTATTTTCGTTTCTTTATTTTCGTTCTTTATTTCGCTGATTCCCGGGCTTTTCCTGCTTACATTAGCGAAGCCTGACACAAATTTACTTACCCGACGGCTTTTACCAACCAACGGGAACCACGGATTTGAGCCAAGGTTCGAACCGCCGATTGGAAACAAGGTGTCAGACCCATCGAATATTCAGCGCCGGGGGCCGTGGTCGCCTGCTGAGGATCAGCAGCTCATGGCCCTCATTGAGACGCATGGGCCCTCCAATTGGGTCCGTATATCGGAGCTGCTGGTCACCAGAACCCCCAAGCAGTGCCGCGAACGCTATCATCAGAATCTCAAGCCTTCTTTGAATCATGGCCCGATCACCGAGGAGGAGGGCGCCTATATCGAGCAGCTGGTGTTGAGATATGGCAAGAAATGGGCCGAAATCGCTCGGCATCTCAGTGGAAGAAGCGATAATGCCGTCAAAAACTGGTGGAATGGAGGTGCCAACCGGAGGCGGAGAGCAAGCGCCAACTCGGCCAATAATATCCCTGTTTTTACGGCGCTGGAGTCCAATCAGCTCCGTTCAAACTCGGTGGCTGCCCTGCCAAACGACCATAGACTGCCGCCTCTCAACGTGACATCTCCTCAATCTACCACGACCTTGCCGTCTCTATCCGATAAGCCCTACGGAGTCGGTCATCGAGTTTCGCTGCCTAATATTTATTCCAAGAACTTCTTGCAGCCAAACAATAGCACCAGCAGCAGCAGCAGTAGCAGCAGCATGAGCTATGTGGCTCAACCGGTTCCATCGGTTGTATTTAATTCGTCCTATACGAGCGATTCCTCCGGATTCCGAAAAAGCTCCACGGCCTCGGTCGCCAGTTCCATGGATCCGGTTGCTCCAGCATCTACATCACCTCATGATCCAGCGACTGCTAGTCATGGCCGATCTCCGTCTATTTCCGGCGGCGCGTCTCAACAGACACGAAGATCATCGTTGGTATCTCCTTGGAAACGGCAACCGTTTATCGACGATTTTCCTTATACTCGCAAATTGAGCGCTTCGGCTATGGGAGGTCAACAGTCGTCGTCACGGACATCATCCATCAGTGGGCTATCAAACAACTCCGATAACGATGATCTGTCGCCAGGACACTCCATCTCACTAAGCAAATATTCGCTGAGCAACTCGGGCCGCAACTCCAGACGAAGCAGCCATGTGGTTGGCCACAGTGACAATTCAGCAAAGACCACGCCGTTGCTGGTACCAAGCACATCCAACTCTCCACCTTTGATTCCCGACAACAATTTAGCATCTAATGGCACAGAAGATGAGATGCCTACGAGTAATGAGAACAAGATCAAGATATCCAATCTTTTGTCGTGAAGGACGTGGATGTACGAGGCTATATATGTTTGAAAAATTCAGGCATATCTATATTTTTATAATTAGGTAAATATTCTATAAATATAAAACAAAACTTGCACTGAATGTTTATATTTTTTATGTTATTTTTTTTCAATTTTTTATTTAATTTTTGCGTATTTATTTTATTCTTTTTCTCAAACTTATCTTCCTTCATACTTTCCTCCTTCCACTTTCCTTCTTCCATTCCCCACCATGAGCAGAGTCCGCGGCCCCAACAGCGCTCTCACGGAGTTTCTGCGATCCCAAGGCATATCTGCCGATCAGATCCGAACCCGATATGAACAGCAGCAGGAATTGGAGCGTGAAGCCGAGGATTTGGAGTACCTTGGCGCGGCTAGGAAGCCTGACGATGACGGCGAATCTGACCAGGACGGCGACGAGCCTCGTTTACCGAAAGGAACGGAATTCTGTGCTACTTGCAATACAAGATTCACTCTGACTATCTATTCGAAAAAGGTCGACGATGGCTATTTGTGCGTTAGTTGCAGTAAACTGCAATCGGGCGCTAAGAAGCGGGCGGCAAATGGAGATCAGAGCTCTAGGAAGCAACGCAAGAAGATAGCTGCGGCTTTACTCGACAGAAAGGAGTTCAAGTCTGGTGCAAAAGCTTTACAGGATACCTGTATTCGTATTATAGCTCGGTATATCGACAATGTCGAGGCTTTTGGTGATATTGGCTCCATCAATCGGACCAAATTGTCTGAGATTATCACTCGACATCGCCAGTTGAATGACAAGACACTGCATTTGTTTCTAACGCCCGATACAAAGGTGCTGAAACTATGGGATTGCAGCAACTTGTCTCCTGACTCGTTCAAACTCATCGCTTCGTACTGTCCTAATATCGAAGAATTGGTTCTTTCCATGTGTGGACAGCTCGAGAACGATGGGCTTCTTTATCTTACTAAGCAGCTCAAGCACCTCAAGCGTCTAGAGCTCGAGGGACCGTTCTTGATCTCTAAAGATACTTGGTTGCAGGCATTCGAGCAGCTTTCTGAAAATGGAGGTTTACAGACTCTGGCCATCACTGACACTCATCGATTCGACGCTGAAACCATTGCTCATCTTGTAGAGAACTTCAGTGAGACCGAGACGAAACTGGAGAATCTGCGGCTCTCGCGTCTTAGTGGTTTGAGTGATCCGGATTGCTTCTTCCTTCTCGCTGAACTGAAACATGTGCGTAAACTGGCTTTGACTCATATGGAACCTGAGGCGGTCAGTGATGACGCGTTCAGCGTTATTATCAGAGAAGCAGCTCCACGGCTGGAAGCTCTAGACCTTGATGGATGTTCTCCATTGACCGATTTAACTATTAGTGCTATCGAGCAGTGCACAAACCTCACAAGACTATCGTTATCCAAGCTGGACAATATCACCGACAATGCAGTGGCTCAACTGTTTGACAATCCCAGTTTTGCCGGGTTATATTATTTGAATCTCAGCAGGTGTATTGGTCTTGGTGATCGTTCTATCCGTAATGCTTTGGTTCACTCTGCCTCAACCGTTGTTGAACTTAACCTAAACTCTCTGCAGCTGGTATCAACAGATGTACTGCTTGATATGCTTCCTCGATGCTCGAATCTGACCTCTGTTAATCTAGGTTTCTTGAGAGCCGTGAATAACAAGGTGATTCAAGCCATGGAAAGAAGTAACAAGCATCTGAGATTGATAGAAGTATATGGAATTCCCTCAGTTACCTGTGATACCAGGGAAGCGATAATGGTCGGTAAACAGAATATCACGGTATGACGCTTATGACGGATTAAAAAGGTTTGATTTATTATGTTTTCGTTATGATATTCGTGCATATTCTGCATGCTGGTCGCATACAGTTGGTGCATTTTGTCTTTTCCATACACACAGTGTATGTTTTGTTTCGTTTAGGATACGCACCTTTTCTTGTTTTCTGGCAGGCAGCTCGTGCTTGTGAGCTTTTGGTCTAAGCATGTCAGATATCCTTATTCGTGCAAGCTTCGAGCATGACTCGTCATGCACTTTTCCCCAGTGCTCGATTCTGTTCGACCACATACTTTTCAAACGGATTTCCCTCGTACACTTCTCCGTAGAGGCGGTTGATTTGTACACCTGCATGTCCATTTTCCAGCTTGAGTCGTTTATCTGTGGTCTCTGTACGCCCATCAGCAGCAAGTTTGGCCTTGAGAACACTCTGTACACTGAATGGGCCGTATGCTTCATAGTCGGCTCTGATCCATTCCGGAGTTGCAATGGTCTTGTCTACCAGTTCCGGGATCATCTCGCTTATGTTCGTAGGCGGTAATGACGAGCTTAGAAGGTCATTCCATGTATAAAGACCAAGCTTGATCATAATTGTGTGCAGATAAACAGACCCGGGGTACTTTTGTAGGCCCTCTTTCAGAATGGGCTCGGGTTCGTTGGAATGCAGAGCTGCCAGTCCATATGAATATTCATTATCGAGAGTCTCCAGATAGGCGTCGGCATTATTATTGCGTCGTTCAAGATTATAACGATAGGTGTAGATTTGACGCAGACTGGTCTCATCGGTGGGTTTGGTCGATGCGAGGGCCACTTGGAGTATATCACGGGCTTCATCTATTGCCCCGAGGGACTCGACTAATACAGCCCACGTAAGACGGAGGTTTAAATCGCCTGTGTATCGTACAGCACGTCTTAGAATGTCGGACTTGGTTGCAACGTCATCTGCCCATTGGAAGTAACGGAGCCACATGCGAGGAAGCAGAGCACAAGGAACAAGAGCTCTTTCGTACAGGTTAGCTGTCTGATCAGGATCAAAGCCGCTCTTCTCCTCGAAATCCAAGAACTCGTTCCAATTGTCGATCTGAGCCTGCTCCAGGGGAATGACATGGAAATAGCTCTGGGTGATTTGCGACTCGTAAGTCCATCGTTCGTTGACGGCTTTCTGGGTATCGGCAAAACGAGCCAGCTCCGACGCCAACTCCGGCACTTTGACAGTCAAATTCGACATCTGCTCGAAGTACCGGGAATACTGGTGTAGCGGGTATTTTGTGATTTTCCGCAGAATGTCGGCCGAGCCCTGGCCGGACTCATCGATGGAATCCATATAACTCAGATGAAGATCCCATAACGGATGCGAATAAAAGTCTCTTCCACAAGCAGCTTCGGCTCTTTCCAGTTCCCCCAGTATCAGCTCCTTATCCTGCTTGACGGACATCAGGTACTCCAAGTACGTCGTCCATAGCGTGACACTGGACGGGATTTCCGCCACAGCTCGTTTATATACCTGACATGCATCATCAATACCGGTGGATTTCTCCAATTCAGCGTATTGGATCCAGTACCCAAACAGCAGTGGAAACTTGCTGAGAAGCTCCTCGTATATATGCTTCTTGGCCTGTGGATCAGCCGTGCTGTCGAGCTGTCTCTGCCAGGCGTCCAAATCAGAGGTTGTCATAGCAGAAATCAGTATAAAAGTACGACCAAGTCGCTAATGCACCTAAGATCCTAAATATGCTACTTGAGAAGAGAAAATCGTCAATTCAATTCTCTTCCTCTTGCATGTCTCCGTTGGGACTTTGGCCAAACCCTGACCCTCGAAGTAGTTCTTTAAATTCAGGTCTGCGTAAAAACGTATGTCCGCACTGATATATACCGGAAAGACTATTTATTAGGATGAAAGACTGGTTTTGTTGTAAATCATATTTATGAAACTTGCTTTAGATGATAAATTGGGGTTCAAAATTCAAAAAAGGTTTCTCCAAATTAAGCATAAAGGTTTCAAGAGGGTAACCACTTGAAATACCGTAATTTCACCAAAAAGCTTCGTAGACCTAGAAATCAAGTACAGTAGCAGACATACTTTAGTAAATGTGGGGGTTTTAATTTGTCGTTTTTTTTGATGTGCTATAAGCCTTTTCATGAGACGTCTCATGCTACCGATTGGACACTAACACAAGCCCCGTCAAATTGATTTCAAAATGCAATTAGTTTGATAGATTTAATAGGAAGGTATTTTAGCATATAAATTGAGTCTTAGTAAGTGTGTACCAGTTTTAAGGACTACTGACGTAGAAACATGGTGAGTCGTCCTGCAGAGCGATTTTCTTCTAACCAGTGAAATTTCTAGAGATCTAACCGATCTCAGCCTAGAAAACACATCAGCCAACGCAAATGTGAAGTGGAATATGTGATCGGGAATTGACTGATTATCGACTAATATAGCTACTATGAACGTTGAGCAGAGCCAAATGCACTTTCTCATGCTATGTAGTGCCTGAACAAAACAGGCTTGTATATGAACACAAGCACAGAAAAGATAAGAATATTCATATGCAAAACTACCTAAAGAACATTATAAGATACAATTCGAAAATTTAGTCGTTGTTGCTTAAATAAAATGTTTGTGTTTGGAAGAGAAAGAAAGACCCAACCACTATTTATTCCCACTACTTGAGTGTTTTAGCCACCGTTCCATCATGGGTATCTGTCTTTCTATATGTGGAGGGGGTTCCAATGGCAATGGCGGCTTGGGTCAGGGTGAATCGCGACTGGCTGACAACGAGAGAGAAGCGGTGACGGCGTTACTGAGGTACCTGGACAACAGGGGGGAGGTGGATTTCTTCTCGGACGGGCCCCTAAAGGCATTGACTACATTGGTCTACTCTGAGAATCTGGAGCTGCAGAAATCGGCCGCGCTTGCATTTGCGGAAATCACCGAGAAATACATCCGTCCGGTGTCCAGAGAGGCCCTGGAGCCCATTCTGGTGCTTCTACAGAGCAGTGATACGGAGGTGCAGCGAGCTTCCGGCGCTGCATTAGGTAATCTGGCCGTGAATAACGAGAATAAACGTCTGGTCGTCGACATGGGCGGTCTAGATCCTCTTATTCGCCAGATGATGTCGCCAAACGTCGAGGTTCAATGCAATGCCGTGGGCTGTATGACCAATTTGGCCACTCACGAGGATAACAAGGCCAGAATCGCCAAATCCGGAGCTTTGGCTCCCCTCACAAAGCTTGCGCGATCCCGTGACATGCGTGTACAAAGAAACGCGACCGGTGCGTTGCTAAATATGACGCATTCCGACGAAAACAGAAAGGAACTGGTCAATGCTGGTGCAATCCCGGTCCTAGTATCGCTTCTTTCATCCACAGATGCCGATGTCCAGTATTATTGCACCACTGCGCTGTCAAACATAGCTGTTGATCTCGAGAACCGCAAGAAGTTATCACAAACAGAGCCCCGCCTGGTTCGTTACCTGGTCAACCTTATGGGATCGTCATCGCCCCGAGTCCAGTGCCAGGCTGCTCTGGCTTTGCGAAACCTTGCATCCGATGTAAATTACCAGCTAGAAATAGTGCGTGCCGATGGTTTGCCTCACTTGCTGTCACTTCTACAATCTAACCATACACCTCTAGTCTTGGCTTCAGTGGCATGTCTTCGGAATGTATCAATACATCCTGTCAATGAAAGTGCGATTGTCGATGCGGGATTTCTGGGGCCCCTGGTGGAGTTGATTGGAAGAACTGATAACGAGGAGATACAATGCCATACAGTATCGACACTACGAAACTTAGCCGCATCCTCAGAGAGAAACAAGCTGGAAATCTTGGAGACTGGAGCCGTTGAGAAATGCATGAAACTGATTCTGGACGTGCCGCCTTCTGTCCAGTCGGAAATGACTGCATGTTTGGCCGTGTTGGCTCTTGGCGATGTGTTGAAAGGAACAATGTTGTCTATGGGCATAGCTGACGTGCTAATTCCTCTGACTGCTAAAGTAGATAACATCGAGGTTCAAGGAAATGCCGGGGCAGCCCTTGGAAATCTATCTTCAAAAGTCGGCAATTACGGAGCTTTTGTTAATGCATGGAACGAGCCGTCTGGTGGCATACATGGGTTCCTGGTGTCATTTTTAAGGTCTGACGAGAGTACTTTTGAGCATATTGCCATCTGGATGATACTACAGCTACTAGAGAGCGAGGATTCCCGTCTGAAGAAGCTGTTTTTACAGTCTGACGATATTCTTATTGCAGTCAATAATCTAGCAGCCAGAAACCCACCGCCTCCGCCTGACAACCTGGGCCAAGGACGGGGCGATATCGACGAGGTTTATACATCACAAATGGCAGTTCCGGCGTTAGCCAAGCGAGTGTTGGCGCTTTTAAAGTGACCGAGACAAAAGAAATAATCATCTATATGTATATGTGTGTGTTGATGCTATAGTTGGCACATGCTTTGTGTAATAATCGACTTTTTTATTTGACGTGAGATGAGTGGGATTTTGTTTCGTTTGAGTTGTTTCGTTTGAGTTTTCTCGTTTTCGTTGTTTTCATCTTTTGGTATTCCATACTGCCGTCATCCGTTCGTCGCTGGTTCCGCCGGTACAATGAACTCTGCGCCGAAATATAACGACTGGAAGCGCGCAAACCGCTCCTTGAGTATTTCCCGAGGGATATTGATGTCCACGATGTAATGGCTTGTGGTCGCTGAAGTAGAAGCATCGTCTGTGTATATGCTTGGAATGGCTGTTGAAGGAAGTCCGGCTGAAACGATCATTTTCGGAGCTCTGGTTATCCAGGGACAGGGAACGTCCACCGATATTATCGGCACGCGCCTGTTGTGAATGCTGTTAGCCCAGTCGGTGCTCAGCTGGGTCACGGGGTCGGGGTCTTCGTCGGGGTCAGTTTCAATTCCACATATGGCGTCGATTATGAGGTCCACCGGCCCGCCAATGGCGTCGGCCTTGAAGTCGCCAGTCCAGCTTTTGACGACAATGCCGCGGTTTGTCAGAAATCGAGCTGCGGCTGCTGCTCTGTCATAGGCAGTCTTTGACAGGCGACCTCCACCGAGTATCACCACAATGGGCGCAACATTATGGTTCGAAGCCGTAAATCGAGCTGATCCTCCCAGCGTCTGCATGACGAGGTACGCTAAGCCGCGACCTGCGTTCTCGATCTGCGTGATCAATTGGCTTTTCATGAGCCCGTCCAGCTCCACGCGTTGAAGAGGAGTGATCAGAGGCACGGCTTTCTTGCCAACAATGACCCGTCGTCCTCTTGAAGACGACTTGACCGAGTTCTTGCCGTGCGATATCTCGCTGGCCGGCTTCTGGTCCGTAATAACCATGTCGGTGTTCCGATACTTGTCGTTTCTGTTATGGCTATGCAGCCTCGACTCGGGGTTCGCACTGTCGTGTTTACGGATCTCGTCAAACACCGACTGCTTGTCGAACATGTCGAGGCTGGCCTGGAAATCAAATTCGCTGGCCTTGATGGTCTGCAGGTCGCTATCCCAGCTTCCAGCGTCCTGATCCCGCTGGTTCTTGCGCCTGGGCTTCTTCTGGCTGTACGCATCGTTCATACTGGTCTCAGAGGGCGATGCTATGGACGTTGGAGTAGCAACCGAGGACGATGCCGTAGTGGAGTTTGTCGTTAACGTCGTTGCTGCGCTGTTAGGTAGAACCTGGATATCAGCGATCTGATTGCCTCGTATGGTGAAGGCCGGCAGCCTGCTGTTTGACTGGACGAAAAACACGTCGACAAGCGAGAGTTCGCCATTTTCCACGCGATTGACAGTTCCTCGCAGAGACGAGCCGTCGGAGAGTTTGGCGGCCACTAAACGGCCTATAAATTGGTTTGACATGGTGGGAGTGAAGGTTGAGAGATCAAGGTTGAGAGATCAAGGTTGAGAGAGGATGATATAAGATGCGAAGAGTAGAAAATAAATAAATCACATGTACGGCTATATAATATACAAGGAGGGTAAATAATGCAAAATGTTATAATAAATCAAGAAGAAATGGCTGGCTTCAGAAGGGGGAGGTTGGTTGTGGTCACGTGAGCCAATTACACTTCCTAATTAGGAAATGGATACAACGATAAGGAAGAAGGTCGATGGAACCGGCATTCCTCTGGCATTCCCACTGGCCCTCTCAAATATCGCTCTCTCTACTCCTCCTTCTCTTCTCCCATCTCTTCCCGTACCCGTAATACAGTACCAATCCCAGAACTATGCTCCAATCAGGCTCACTGAGCTCCTGGTACACATATATCCAGCCCACAGTGTCCTTATTATGATCGTCTTCCTCGTCTGAACTTTCCACTCGATCTGTTCCTCTAAGCTTAGACTCCAATGCCGATTTGTAGCCCTGCCGCAGATTCATCATTGCCACATTAGTAGTGTCGTTGTACAAGTAGATCTTATGAGAATAGCCCCGGCTCGAGACCTGGCATGGACCAATGTTCAAAGTTACATTATAAGTAGGGTAATTGGCCGATTGCTTGAATATCGGTAAAACCAGCGAGGTCACTTGATCCTTGACGATTCGCAGTCGTTCGCCGGTAATTTCCACTGTCTCTGTAGGTGATGTCTGGTACGTCATAGTTCTTTGATTGGCATTGACATCAATGTAATAACTAGGCCCGACCCGGCTAGTAATATGATTTGTATCGGGATTAGTCGTCATGTACAAGTCCTTGGAATACTTCAAAACATGGTATTTCCATTCCGTGTTGCTTCCAACGGGTTTCCTGCGCACAGAATGCAGCCGGTTGCGGTCCCTCTGCACGGGCATCAACGAGTCAGCGAGCTCGGCATCTGAGTCAGACGGGGTTATTTTTGGAAGAACCGGCGCTGATCCCACTGGTTTCCTGGGAACCGACGGCTCGAGGTTCTCGTGGAATCGGCCCAGCATGATTAATCTAATCTATAAATAACAAGATGGCAAATCAACAAACAATGGGTACTTATTTAGGCGAAACAAGAATGGCTAAATTGGGTCAAATATTTCACTTAGTATGTGGCTGTGCAAACCTTAAATACCAAAATAAAAAAAAACAATTAACTGCAGCAAAATCCCCGCTATCGTACACACGTGCCGGGCTGATTAATCACCTCGATATCGGTATCGTCAATGCTCACGTTGGCCTTGGCCGGTGCAAACGACACAGTCAGATCGTCCTGGTCAAATATTATATATAGTTGACGTAGAAGCGCCATGCCAATTTGCATCTCGTTATCTGATCGGAACTCTGATAGCAGAATTTCGCATTGATTAGAGTTATCCTGGGGAAAGATGAGGTTATCGACGTCAACCTCGTACGACACGTCCTCTCCCGTGTCGACCTCATTGGAAAACGTATACTTGAGAGAATATCCATTTCCGGCTGAACAATCGCATGTGAACATGGCTGTATCTGCATCGTACGTAGCGTTGAGAAGATCAACCATGACACCCAATGAGCTAGGAGGTAGAGACAACGGAAAGAAGCCAGAGTCCACGTAAGCAGCCGACGAGTCTCCGATTACAGTCGTGAGATTGGATGACGAACCATCGGAGATTTCCAAGCTCTTCAGCTCCACTGCGTACTGAATTGGCGACGAGATGTTTCGAGACGGGGGAATGACTATAGGAAACGTGCTGATATCTCCGTCGATCTTGGCATGATCAATGCCTCCAAAAGTCAAGCTGCCATTATCGGCATTGATATCGTTCATGTAAAGTCCAAATGCTCGACTGTAGATAGCAGACTGGTTCTTCAGCGCAGTCAATATTCCGGGGTATTCCCACTTGGGCTCAGTAAGAAACAACGAGGCCTCATAAGCATCGAACCCCAAACCCATATAAGACTGATAGTCATCGGCCTGAGTAGCATATCCCATTGTCATGGCAGTAATTGACCCTGATATAGTATCTCCGTCGAGGAAGCTCAGAGTATCGGTGATATAAGTCCCCGTGTCACTATCACCCAGATAGTACGTATCATTAAACGGTCGGCCGGTATTCTTATAAGTACTCGAGAGATCGGCATCATAAGACGTTCCATATCCACAGTCGTCAGGAGAGGCTACACAGAGCGTACTGTTCGAGGCAATGAGCCAAGTATCGCTTGATCCAGTATCAACTTCTAGAACAATATACTGGCCCGGCGTGCCAACCTCTACATTGGCAGCCATTACATAATACTCATTACTTAAACCGATGTTTATATATCCTGGTGTTTGTTGTCGAGGCAGAATGGGTGCGGCATAGGCCCACGAGAAAAGAAAGTACACTAGATACACCAACATGGGGAAAATTGCCAAATGTCCGACCGAGGGCCGCCCTTCTTATAGTTCGTCGTGAGACAATTCCGTTTCAGGTTGCTCGGATATAATAGCATTGCTCTTACCGACACTCCCTTGTGAAGCCGATTCGGTATCCATGTCGTTCCTCTTGAGTAATTTCTTCATTGTTGGTGTTGCAAACAGCCAGCACAAGGATAGCCTAATTAGGAGGCAAAGAGCCCCAAATATCATGCCCCCGAACGGAGCCGCAACAAACGCTCCAAAAGCGCTCCAATCGGAAACATACAAGCCCTGCTCAAGCAGAATCAGCTGGGCTCCCTCTTTGGCGTTGCCGAAGTATGCAGCCCCAAATATGAAGACGGAAAGAATGCCCCCGAGCCCGCTGACTACTACCTCCCATCCAGTGATGAACCAAAAGTATTTTTCTGAGAGCCCCAAAAACAACACCGGCACCACGGCTGACGAGATCAAGTCCGAAATGAGGTATATCTGCAACACGTTCGGAGCCTTGAGAGCGACGACAACCGACGGCACCATAAGTATGACGACAATTGCCCGAACATATATAATAGGCAGCTTATTTCTAAACAGATCATTAGATATAGAACTTGCCATTGCGCTCTGCAGAGAGTCAAAGCATGCGGTGGAAAGAGATATCGTGAATACTAGTACAAAGCAGATGACCCATGCAGGCATTTCAACCAGAATCTGAAATAACGTCATAGAACCGTCCTCGTCAGTATTGGGATCATTAGGATTGAATAAACCCGACCATACGGCCAGCATTCCTGATACACCAATGACCACGAGGAAAATGAGAATGACCACGGTAGCTATAGAACAGGCAATGAATAGATCCTTGTTTGATCTCGAGGCAAACGTACGGAGCCAGAAACCACTCAAAAAACAGTCATTGGTAGCAATTGCAACTGGAAGAATGTAAATCAACTGATATCCAACCAAGCTTCCGTCTAGTAAGCCACTGGAAGCTATCAAACTCTTATCAATATGGACCTCGGTGCCAAAAGCTATGGCACAAACAATCAGTAGTAAAAATACCGACATGCCCTGTATTTTGTCAGTGAAAAAAGACACGTGGAACCCACCCCAGGACGTGTATATTGTAGTAACGGCGCATTCAACAATCAAGCATGGCAAAGCATCCAAGTTGGTCATGGCATTGATAGCCAACTGAACGGCGCTAAGCTCAGCTACCATATACAAAAACATCGTCAAGATAGTAAATACGCTCAAATAAAGGCACGCAATTATGCCATAGCGTTCGCGCACCCATTCCGTAAGAACAAAGCCGTCAGGACAGCGTTTTCGCACGGCAGGGCCCACAAAGGCAAAGAGCATGATTGGTAGCGCCGAGCTAAAGCCGTACACAAGCAGTCCCTGAACGCCGTACAGAGCAGCTATCTGGGGGTAAGTCGTGAGGATTCCACAGCCCATGCCTAGAAACCAGGTTAGCACATTTTTTCCTCACGCAAGTATTACCTTGGTCGAGTTCAGCGGTATAATCTCAGCCAAGCTCTAGGAACCAACTCCGGTAGAATCATAGCGCGATATCATTCGACCGGGGTTGATTCCTAGAGCCAAGCACCCGCAAAAAAATGCTTACCTGACGCTACAAAGTTAAAAGCTAATGGAATGGCCGCTTGGGTGTTGTTTCCAGATAGAAATTGGCCCTTATTACGGTAGATATAGGCCACAGCAAGTCCAAAGACGCTTACAAAGTTAGGACTTAAAAGGCCTGCAAAAAATGTTAAAATTTTACGTAAAATGTGGACTTACAGCCAGAAGCCATATGATAGATATATCACGGCGTTAGAAGCTTGGAAAGACGGGTAGCCCATTGTTGTCAGATGTTGGGGGGTAAGAGGGGAAAATTTTTGATGAGAAATATTGCAGAAAAAGGTACAAAGGAAAAGGTGGAGAGGGTAAGTGGAGAATTGTAGATTGATATTCAAGGAGGTTTGGAATTTAGGGGAATTTTATTTATATTTTTATTCGATAGACGTTGAATCTGATAAACGATGTTTTAAGGTTTTGAGATCTCAACATGCGATGATGTGAGTATGAGGTGATTTGGCATGAAAGAGGGAATTGTTAATGATATTAAAAATTTTATTGGATTGGTTTTTATGAGGTATTTCTTATTTTTATAATTTATTATTTTATTAATATTTGTTTATTGTTAGGTGTCATAAACTGTGATAAGTGATATGTCGCTTGAGTCAAAATGAAGGTTAAATAGGAAGGTGGGTAGGAGGTTGGATAAAAAGCATGAAAAGGAGGAGGAGTATTTAATGATATATTGTAATGTTGTAATATACGGTGTTTTAAAGTATATTATGTTTTTTAAAACTCATTTTTTGAGTATTTGCTCATGTTCTGTCTATCATGCTGTTGAATCTCGCTCATCGCCAAAAGAGGTTAAATATGATAGGTCACATAGTGGGGGGGAAAGCTGAAAGAAGGCATTTTCTTTGATATAATACGCACATGTAGTAATAAGCAATTAATATATCCATTATGTTACTATACATTATTTTTACTAATTCTCGTTTATGTTATATCATATTCTGTGATATTGTTTCGCTCTATCACTAAATACCCACTGTGCAATATGATAGATCATTTAACGTTACTAGCCATAGCATGAAAACAACCAACAGCATAAAAAACTAATATTTCAAACTTTTTTTATAATATACAAACCAATTCAATTCCAATACATTCTCTCATTTTCCCATTTTATTATTATTTCCATCCTAACCTTCTCTCCCTCTCCCCTCATCTTCCTCTCCTCCACTCACTTTTTCACTCGTCACTCTCTTGATGCATCTTTTCATCTCCAAATGACTAAAATCGCTCTCGTGGTTGACACAAACTTCGTCATAAGTAATAAGGAATTGCTAGACAATATCAAATCCCAAGGACATCAACACGGAGTGGTTATCGTGTTACCTTTTGCATTGATCCAAGAGCTGGACGGGCTCAAGAAACCGTTTGTTACCAATGTTGACGATTCCCAGAAACAAATCCGAGCTGCTATAAGCTGGGTGTACGATCAACTAGCTAATATCAGTCCAGATGTGCGTGGACAAAAGCTTACTGAGGTATGTACGCGTGGCTTGAGGGGAGATGATGCCATATTGGACTGTTGTCGGTATTTCCAGACTAAACGACATGCATTCACGGTGCTTCTGAGCAATGACAAGAACCTGTGTAATAAGGCCATAATCCATGATATTCCTACAGTCACGGCTACACAGGAAATGTCTGCTTTAGATGTAGTAGGTACTGTGGTGAGGTATGGAGAAGAATGGGCTGCCCATGGTGATAGACCTGATGATCTGGACGTTGATTTGGACGATATACCCATGACGGAATCACCTCCTGTAGGATCTGAGTTCGACAGTCATTCCAAGTCTTTTCCTGATAGTATGGACGTGGATATGGATGGAGATGAGGTCAGGACGGTCTCGGACGATAATCTACCATCAAGGCAGCTATCAGAACCTCCAGAGATACAGTCGTCAATAATTAGCAAGCATACGCATAGAAGCAGTGATTTGGATTCGTTTATGGCTTCGAAACGAGATTCAGGTACTGCTCATGCTTCAACCATATCTAATACCCTTCCAAGCATTTCTCGGAATAACTCTGCATCACCATCCCCACAGATGACTGCGCAGGAAATGCAAGCATCTCTTCTTACGCATATCTCATCTGCCATTGAACATCATCTGCATAAATTCTACTCCATCGAAGAGCTTAATGTCCTATACAAGAAACCTACTAACTTTGTACAGCTGTATAGAGTACTGAACCAATTCCGCCTAGTGGCATTTTCTCGTCTTATTTCAAAAGATTTATTTTCCTCGTTGAAAAGTCATGAATCATATAGAGGAAAAGGCAAGGAGTTTGCCAATACGTGGAGTACCGTGTATCAGAAGCTGGCAGATAAACCCGACTTTGCGCTCATTCAAGCGTGGAGACAAGCTGATAGCTGATTATATATTAATTATATCATTTCTTCTCAAAGGGTTGCAGAGCATCTTTGAACTTTCTGGCAGCATACTTTGACGGGCCACCGACTTGTTGCAGCAGATTACGTATATGATAATCTTTTTCAGTCAAAAGCTGTTCCAAACGTGAAATCTCTACATCTTTATCGCTACTATTTTGCATGGCATTTTGAGCCATTTGTCTGAAAAAAGCTGTTTGTTCATCACCTTGGAGTTTCCTTAGATGAAAATCCCATACAACAAGGCCATCTTCATCAGATATATGCAAAGATAATTCATCTTGAGACTTCAAATTTTTGATCTCTTGTAGTTTTTCCGGAAGAATCGACCTGATTTCCTCAACATATGCTACGAGGTCCGAAGTTTGGTCGATTTCTACCGGACTGACTGAAGATATCATTTGCTTAGCATCATCAACACCAATGGATTCCTGCCATACTTCATTAGAATCCATTAATATTAGGGTGAATGAGTCTATATCATTATTTGATGCTTTGTTGGTAATGAAATCATAATAAATACGACCTGTTGAGGTTTCTATGGAATTGTACATGTGATGATATGTCAGGTTGGATTCCAAATTGGAACAATATGGGGTTAAGCGAACGGGGTTGGAGGTATACTGGGAATTTTAGGAAATTTAAGGGTTTTTAGAAAATTGATAAATAAGGAATTTAGACGGTATATTTTAATGAATTATTGGATTTTTGGATATGGAAATGAATATTTGTATGGTGAATAATGGCCGTTGACTATAACTTAAGCTATTTTACTTGAAACAGCCTTGCGATGAGAGCAGATATGAGGGAATAGCAACAAAAAGGGTAACTTCTGCATAAAACGAATCATTTCTAGAATAAATCATACGATTATTTCAATGATCTGAAGACATTTTTTGCTTGTTTGGATTATTCTGCTAAAAGCGTACATTTACACTGCATGACCATGTCTCGTCGCCAGGAACTTTCTCCATTTTGGTAAATTATTAGCCATATGATATGCATCAATATGAATTTGTTCTACATGTAATTATTGGGGAATATCCGGAAAAATTAAACAGGTCATGTATTGTTTACAATTCTCAATGTCTCAGTCACTATAAATACACTAAATACACTGTATGAGACCAGCATGATTATACCCTATACACAATATTTCTAGAGAATAAATAATAAATTAATAAACAGAAATTTCAAGAATAATTTATAAATTCAAAAAACCAAAATATCAAAACTAATGTCATTATGACTATTATCATTATGACGTACCTCTCTGCAGCGCCACCCCGGAAAAACTTCAAACAAACTTCATCTGCATACTTCTATCTAAACCCTCATATTACCCCACATTGATCTTGCAGCATGTATTACTTCCAAAACAAGCAATAATTTAACCAAAATACAAACTTAGTCAAAAAAGCAATCGTTTGAAGCAAGCAATCTTATGTAGCAATCTTCATTCCGCGCCAAACCTCGGAAAAACATAAACCATCAAACTTTAACCCCACGTCGAAAATACTCGAAAAAACCTTCAAAAAAATCTCAGACAATATACTTTCAATCTATAAATAAAATTCTTCGCAAAATAATCATCTTTATCCATCAGCTTATGATCTCATCTGCCAAGCCTGAAACTTGACCTAACCCCCCGTTCCGCCTGGAATTTATTTTTTTCCCCCGCACATTTTCTTAGCAAGGGTTCTCGTAAAGATAACCATATCTCCGCATAATAAAACAAAGAAATTTGATCAAAGTAGTAAAATGGAATATTATGGATATTTATGAAATTATGCACTAGATTTTTCAACCGGATAAATTATGCCCCACTGTAAATTATGCACATCGCCATTTCCCATATATGACCCTTAGGTGACGTGAAGTTTGCAAATGTTGTATCAAGGCGAATATGCGCGTTATTACAACATCAACGGCACACCTTCTGTGCAAATTGGTGTTACTTCTGATATCCGTTTGGGTTCCGTGTGCTTTGGCGGAGAGCCCCACGTCCAGAGTATGCAGTTGGAATAACCCCGATCACAAGTGGTCTCCATATAGCGGCATTCGTATATTTGAGGAATACGAATTACCGCGGTTTGATGCTCTACGATTATATAATATATGGCTTGATCAGGAAACTCGGCGTACATCTTCACCGTCAGGATATCTCATTGCTCATTGTAATTTTGGGGATTTGATAGAGTATCAATACGTCAGCGGGGTAGTTGGACAGCATTGTCTGCAGCCTAACGACGGCAAACCTCAATATTTGGCAGGATATTGCATTCGAGTATCACTCTCCACATCATCTCGATCCAGTGCTACATTTCTTTCTCCCTTATTTGGGACGGTGCAAATCATTAACTCAACTAAGGATACCGATACTGTTACTCCGAAGACAATGCCGCTGTTGCGATCTTCGGTTTCAAATCGCGTCCCCTTGTTAGACTGGGGTCCAATCGGCATAAGTCGCCAGGGTATGAAGGTACAAGTCAAGGTTCCTAAATATCACAAAGACGTCAAAGTACATGTACCGATATTATCTACGCCCGGAATATTAAATCGACGATATCCTCATTAAAGAAAAAAACGGGTGAAAAAGTTAAGCCCCTCGCTTCCCACCCCGCTATCGAATATGGTTGGTTGCATCACTCACCCCACCACTCGACTAAAAATCAGGCTTTAAAATTTCAAAAGAAGCGTTGAGGACGGGACAAAGACGGGGAGTTGGATGCTTTGTTTTGCATGGTGTTAGTTGGACATTATGTTGGTTTAGATTAGTTGTATAATACGAGTAGTTTTGATGTCGTGTTCAAATTAGGTAACGTACATCGAGGGTTACCGGGACACACGGTCTGCCGGGACACTTTTCCCAACCACATACCAACATGCGACAAATGGAGCAAAGATCGTCCACAGAATCACGAGAAAGTCCTAAAATACCTCAAAATTTGAAAGAGCAGGAGAAGAATATAGAAGATGCTATAAAGTCGTATCACAGAGGAGAATGCGGTTCTCTGCGAAAAACTGCACTCCATTTTAAAGTAAAGGTTTCTACACTTCACGCGCGTCTTCATGGCCGTCCAAGTCGCGTGAAAATCCACAGTAATGTTCATAAGTTGAGTAAAATCGAAGAGGATAAGCTCGTCGAGTGGATCCTCAACAGGGGCAAGCGCGGAATTCCTCCGCGACACTCTGATGTTAGAAATATGGCCAATAGAATAATTGCTGACCGTGGAGAAAAGTATCCTAAAGAAGTAGGTAGGAATTACGCATATTCATTCGTGAAAAGACGCCCTGAACTTCAGAGCCGTTATTCAAGGCGCTATGATTATCAGCGTGCAAAATGTGAAAATCCAGAGCTGATTAGAGGCTGGTTTAAGCGTGTATCAGATATCATACTTGAACATGGTATACCTTCAGAAGACATTTACAATTTTGATGAGACTGGCTTCGCAATGGGGCAAACAAGTACAGCTAAGGTTGTCACTCGAGCGGATTTACATAAGAAACCTATGCGGACCCAGTCCGGAAGTCGGCAATGGGTGACTGCCATTGAATGTATTTGTGCGCGTGGAGACGCGCTCCCTCCATATATCCTCTTCCGAGGAAAAAAAAGACAGAGATACTGGTACACCGACGCTCCAGGTGACTGGTATATTGAGCCTACTAAGAACGGATGGACTAATAATGAGATTTGTCTCTCCTGGCTCAAAAATATGTTCATTCCACTGACACAGAATAGAACATTTGGAAGTAAGCGTCTGCTGATTCTAGACGGCCATGGGAGCCACTTAACTAACGAATTTGATAATTTATGCAAAGAGAATAATATTATCACTCTTTGCATGCCTCCTCATTCTTCTCATCTTTTGCAGCCGCTTGATGTGGGCTGTTTCAGTCCTTTGAAACGAGCGTATGGCAATGAAGTGGCTGGCCGAACTTCCGTTGACAAATACGATTTTTTGCGGATTTATAAAAAAGTACGTTCACACGTATTTCAAACCAGAACGATCAAACAGGCATTTGCAGCAGCAGGGTTAGTCCCTCTGGATCCGGAAAGAGTAATCAAAGAGCTCACTCTCGATCCTCATACGCCCCAGGCTTCATCGGATTCGTCAACCGATGGTAGTCCAAAAACGCCGCGCACAACCAGATTACTTCAAAAGCAAGTGCTGTCAGTGGATCGCCAAGAATTGAATAGTGGTGGAAGCCCTGTTCGCATGCTAAAGAAGGCTTTCACGAAGACCGCTGGCGCACTTTTTGAGGCATTTGCTGAGTTGACAAAAGACCGTGTAAGAATGGAAGAGCTAGTGGAAGAAAACAAGGCATTACGCAGTAAGAAAAAGAGACCTAGTGGGCAACTCCCTAATGTAGATACTGGCCATGTCGAAAGCGTGAGAGACATAATGGAACGCGAAAGCAAGTCACAAATACCAAAAATGGCTGATCTTGAAGGACTTCAAAATTCAGACAAAGATACTTCTAGACGAGCACAACCTCGATGTGGGGAATGTGGAGAAACTGGTCATAAAAAGAACCAACGTGATAAATGCAAAAAAGGATAATTTATATTATTTTTTGGTAGTTATGGGAATAAATTCGTTGCCGCTAATCTGGTGGTTGGGAAAAGTGTCCCGGCAGACCGTGTGTCCCGGTAACCCTCGATGTACGTTAAATATTTCTTTTGTTGCAGCGTCATGTGCGGGGACATTTTTTTATATTGCTAAAAACAAATATTAACTTCACTTGTAAGACATTAGCTAACAAACTTCTCGCAAAAAATTCTCCTTCGAAACATGCCATAATGCGACTGTTTCAGCCGGCACGTCAAGCTAGGATCGCTCCACGCCGGAATATCTCGTCCCACTAAAAATAAATCACACTATAGCCGGAAAAAACTTCATGCTGTTTGCCTACATTTGCTTGGCTAAAATTCCGAAAGATGGCTGCTTTTAGATACCGCGGATGCCGAATTGGTCAGGTGGCATCCCAAAACAGAGTTGGGGAAAGGTGGGGTGGTAGGAACTGGAAAAAGCAATTCGCGTGCTTGAGATGAAATAATGTAACAGATATATAAAGTGCAACGCGCCCTCTCTTCGGGGACCTCAGAAAAGTTTTCCCTATAATTTTTGTGGTTACTTCATCATGTATAAAATCTATAACGCTTACTTCATAGCACTCATAGCTACTGTGGGTGCTATGCTCTTTGGATTCGATATATCCTCTATATCTGCCTTTGTCAACGAGCCTAATTATATGAACTGGTTCGATAAGGCTACGTTGACGTCGACTGTTCAGGGTGGTATCACGGCGTCTATGGCGGGTGGTTCGTTCTTGGGTTCTCTGTTCTCGGGCTACTTCTCCGACCGTTTCGGACGAAAACCCGTTATTCAGGTGGCCGCCTTCATTTGGATGGTCGGTGCTGCTATCCAGTGCTCTGTTCGTTATCACAGTCGGGCCCAGCTCATTGTTGGCCGACTCATCTCCGGTGTTGGTGTCGGCCTCTCCTCGTCTCAGGTACCGGTGTTTGTCGCCGAAATCTCCCCCAAGGATATTCGAGGCCGTCTGGTCGGCATGTTCCAGTGGTCTGTCACCTGGGGTATCATGATTATGTTCTACATCTCCTACGGTTGCAGCAAGATCCCCGGTCCCAGTGCTGGTTTCCGAACCGCCTGGGGTCTCCAGATGGTTCCTGGCGCCGTGCTGTTGGCCGGCATGTTCTTCCTGCCTGAGTCCCCTCGATGGCTTGCTACCAAAGACCGATGGGATGAGGCTATTGAGATTATTGCCAACGTCAATGCTCGTGGCGACGTGAATGACCCCAGCGTGCTTGTTGAGGTCGAAGAGATCAAGGAAGTCGTTCGAGTCGACCGAGAAGCCAAGGAAGTCAAGCTGATTGACTTGTTCCGAAAGGACTCTTTGCGACGAACCTTGGTCGGTATCTGGGGCCAGATCTGGCAGCAGCTCACTGGTATGAATGTCATCATGTACTACACTACCACCATTTTCTCCATGGCCGGTTACAGCGGTGACTCCAACCTGGTTGCCTCTTCTATTCAGTATGTTGTCAACGTCGTCATGACTGTGCCTGCCCTTCTCTTCATTGACAGATGGGGTCGACGACCTTTGCTCATGATTGGCTGTCTCTGTATGATCACCTGGCAGTTTGCCGTGGCCGGTCTCTTGGCCACCTACGGTGAGCATGTTCCTTCTGTTGACGGAAACACCAACATTCGACTGATTATCCACAACAAGTCGGCTGCCAAGGCCGTCATTGCATGCTCATATTTGTTTGTAGCATCTTTCGCTCCTTCGTGGGGTCCTGGAATGTGGATTTACTGCTCGGAGATTTTCCCTCTGCGACAGCGAGCTCTTGCCAACGGTATCACTGCTGCTGCCAACTGGATTTTCAACTTTGCTATTGGAATGTATACCCCCGTTGCATTTACCAACATTACTTGGAAGACTTATATTATTTACGGAGTATTCTGTGTTGCTATGCTGATTCATGTTTTCCTGGCATTCCCTGAGACCAAGGGTAAGACCTTGGAAGAAATTGACCAGATCTGGGCTGCCAACATTCCAGCCTGGAGAACTGGCTCATTTGTTGCTATTGAGCCTGATGTGGATGACATCAAGCAAGCTGGAGGCGGACGAGCTCCTTCGTTTGAAGACAAGTACGTCGAGCCAGAGCATGCAGAGGCTCCAGCAGCTGCCAATGTCACCAAGGAGACGACAGAGCACTCTGAGCCTCAGGTTTAAGTTGAGTTTTGAGAGTTAGTAGATGATGGTTTTTATTGATTAGTGTAATATAATATGTATTGTAAGCTGTTAGAGAGTTCTAATATAGTATGTATTATGATGAGCTATAATTTATAATATAATCTGTTATAATAAGCTATAAGTATATTGAAGTATGTTATAATAAGCTGTAACTTATATTATAATATGTTATGATAAGCTATGATAAGCTATAACTTAACTTATAATATGCTCCGATAAGCTATAACTTCTAATATAATATCTGTATAAATTTAGTATGATAAGCTATAACTTATATAATATTATATTGTAATATATACTGCTGTATGTTACATTCTATATGTTATATGTTGCGTTATAAGCCATACGCTATATTCTATGATAACTATGATAAGATCTGCTTCTCCACATGGATCCCAAATAGGCAATGTGCATTACCCGGCTTAGATAACAGATAATATATAAAGCGATAATTCTCGTTTGTTTATTCTATCTTATCTTTATTCTTATTTATATCATTCTTTGCTATTCTCTCTCTCTATCTTCCTTCATTCCTTTTATACTATTCTCTTATTCCTCTCATCTCTTCCTCCACACAACATCATGGTTTCTTATAACGAGCTAGAGAACTCCAAACAACACCTGATAAAGCACCTCCAGGAACTTCTCGATACACAATGGGACGCTCTGGTGAACTCACAAGGCTCGTTATTGGATTATACGCGCCATGAAATCATGCATTCTATGTCTCAGTTGACGTACAAGATCTTTGAGCCTCAGAAACAGCTGCTTCAGGACGAGATAGGCCGCGATGAGGCGGCGTTCAGCAGGGGAGTCGGGCAGCAGAAGCGGATTCTAGAGGTCCAGGAGCTCATTGAGAAGGTTTCCAAGGACGATAAGGCGGAAATGGACGAGCTTGGGCGTCAGATCGGCGATATCGATACGGAGATTGAGGATTTGGAGCGGAAAATCAAGGAATTGAAGGAGAAAAAGCAGCAGTTTCAGCATGATCAGACTACAGTGCAACAGCGCATATTGTCAAAGATCGACGGTTACCAGAAAGAACTAGGAATGCTGGAGAACCAGGTAGATCACCAGGAGCCTCAGGAGTCGATTGAAAACCGCATCTCAAGTACGAAAGAATCGCTTGGAAACACAGACAAGGAAATAGACGCCCTCAAGCAAGGCACACTGCTGTGGACAGCCGTCGTGACGCTCGTTCAGACGCTGGAATCCGGCATGAAGCAGGCCCAGTCGGCGGATCAACTGCTGGAGCTTCTGACCAATGCACAGACCAGTTTACAGCAGCATGTTGCTAGAGCGACGGAGAACAACTGGACGCTGCTGTCTATAGCGATTTCGCACGAATTGCAGGCGGTTTCGCAGGGAATCGATGTGATAAGAAGTCATGGCGAGGGGGCATAGCTCATAACAGCCAGCAAGAGCACAACAGGAGGAGCATACGAAAAACAGAGCATTACGAGCATCCAACACCGCCTACAAGCATCCTACCCCCCCCCCCCCCATAACCAAGTCTTCAACTTTATTTTCTGCATTCATCTCTGGCATTCTTCATCCGGCACGGCTCTCCACCCCAGATGCTAACATTACAAACTATAAATACGATGCATGAATCACGCTTAATAAATATCTCGGGGCTCAAGTCGACGAGCTTCGAACCCCGAGAACCGGAGGAAACCCTAGTGATTTTATCTTCATCTCCTCCTCACTAGCACTATTGCTAGCATCTGATGATCCTGCAGCTTTGTCGGCCGACCGACTGTCATCGCTAGATAAATACGGAGGCGGTTTGGGCGGCGGCACGGCATTGAACCTCAGAAGATGGTTCGGAATGACACCGGCAGTCACTTTAGGCTGCGAATTCGGCGACGTCTCCGACGTTGTCTCGGCACCTGATCTCGAAGACCCCTCGGCCAGGAAATCAATCATGGTCTTCAGTATAGAAGGGTCTTTCACCAGCGAGTTCACGGCCTCATTCAAGTCCAATTGACCCGATCGATTCAGAGTCTCCAGGGCAGCTCCAACGTCCACCTCGTTCGACCCAACCGGCACGTTGCCGCGACCGGTGTAATTCCTGGTATTCCTGTCCCGCTGCAGCCGCTTCTCCTTTCGCTTGTGGAACTCCTCCTCAATCCATGCAGATCGTTCGGGCGACTCATGCGGCCCGAACTTTTGGGTGGCTCTTCGATGCAGCCGTGCTCGTAAATCATTGTCCTTATTCCGGTCGGAATTGATTCCACGCCACTTCTTCTTGCGTAGCCGGTTCTCGACACGGATGCGTTCCCGTTCCTCGGGAGTCAGTTCCTGGTTCGGGTCTCGACGGCGCCTCTTTCGGTCTGGAGGAGTGTCTAGATTGCTGAGCTCCTCATGAGACGACTCCATGGGCATATCAACAGACTTGCCTAGAGCCTGCAAAACCGCCTGCACAGCATCCATGGTATCGCTATTGAATGCATCTTCATGGGGCCCATTGTCGACCCCGTTGTCCCTGGAAGATCCCACGCTGACAGACGATTCCGAGTCGTCGGCATTTGGTCTCAGGGTAGCCGCGGCAGCCGCCACCGCAGCAGCAGCCTTGCCGCCTGCGCCCATCCTATTGGCCATGATCATCAGTCGGCTGCCGGTATCGGGCCGCTGTTGAAGCCTATACTTGGTAATCATGGGGTCAATGACCTTTTCTGGAGACGGCTGCCTGAGCTTCATTCGGCTTCGACTGAGCGCCAAAGTCTCGGCAATCGACAACTCCTTGGCCGGCGCCTTGGGCTCGGGAAGCTCCTTGGGCACGGAAAGCTCCTTTTCGGCCAGCTGCTGCAGGTCGTCGGGGTGCGAGTCGGCGACCTGCTGGGCGTCCTGCTGGGCGGATTCGCCGCCAATTACGGCCTGCAGCTGCTCCAGGAGCTCGCGATTGGCCTCGAAGTCGTCGCCAGCAGCCAGGTGGGCGTCGTCATGCTCGGGTTCATGGTCCATGGCGCCGTTTCCCTCCTGCTCAAGCACCATGGACAGGGCGTTTTTTATGATATCGTTGAGATTTCCATTATCAAGATCATTAAAGTCTTCCATCCTCGTAAAGACGGAAGCACGTAGGTAGTGAGACGCGAATTAGATGATGTGGTATTTCGGGGTGTTAGTGTGTATGCAACGTAAATAAAATTTGTGGTATCGTTTGGGGAAGGGAGGAGGGAGGGTAGGGTAACGGCAGGGCATTACAGAAGTCATGTAATTATTACAGAAGTCATGTAATTACAGAGGTCATGTAATAGATGTATATTCCGTATAATTATTCCGTATTTTTATCTCTCAAACTCTATAGATAAATACCTAGGCCCGTCCGATCCCAACAACGTGTACCGTAACGGCTGATCGCACGTCATATTACTGACATCCACCGTGAATCCAGGAAGCAATATGGCCTGTTGTTGGTCGTTTACGGCTAGATACTGAGTAGAAAACACAAAGAAATAGGCCACATTTGCGTCAAAAGTAAACTCTTTTCGGGCCGTTTCGTCCATATAATGCTGTCTTCTTTTATTAGCATCCGGCTCATCTAAACATACCCAATCTTCACCCTCTTTCTTGTAGATAGATGTAAAGCTCGTAAGTGCTCTTCCATACAGGTACGGCTGGTCTGCATAGACGTCTCCATCCACCGAAGGATCGACCAAACGCTTGAATAAACTCATTCCCCACGAAAACCCGTACGGCAGAATATCTCGTACAGGCTTATCGAAGTCATTGCCGAAAAGCAGCGTATTTCCGTCCACCGGGTGCTTGAATACGACCCGTATAGCGATATTGAGGCCCTCATGGCCCGGTTGGGCAATACAAGGAGCATCTAGGCCCTTGGCACTTCCGATATTACCGATCAGCACCGAGACATCGGCATGCTCCGACGACATGTCAGCGCGGCCATCCTTGAATTCCTCCTTCGATCCTTCAATCACCAGGTACGTCTTGAGCGGCATTTGTACTTAACGGGAAATCTTCTTGTTCGTTAATCTTCCATCCATTAGCTAATCACCATGTGTGGGGGAGCAAAGGATATATAAAGCCTTTGGGTTACCCAACAATTAATCATCATATTATTCTCATACTATTCGCACCACAATGAGCAATTCTCTCGAAGCCCTGAAAGCCACCGGAACAGTGATTGTCACTGATACCGGTGAATTCGAATCCATTGCCAAATATAAGCCTCAGGACGCTACCACGAACCCGTCGTTGATTCTGGCCGCTTCCAAGCAGGCTGAATACGCTCCGCTTATTGACGAGGCCGTTGCTTCCGTAAAGAAGGAGCATGCCGGCAAGTCCGTTGACGAGAAGGCTTCGCTGGCTCTGGACGCCTTGCTGGTGGAATTCGGCTCCAGGATCCTCAAGATTGTCCCTGGTCGTGTGTCCACCGAGGTCGATGCCCGTCTGTCTTTTGACAAGGAGGCCACGATCAAAAAGGCCCTGGAGATCATCGAACTATACAAGGCCAAGGGGATAAGCAAGGACCGGGTTCTCATCAAGATTGCCTCGACCTGGGAAGGCATCCAGGCTGCCAAGGAGCTGGAGCACAAGTATGACATCCATGTCAACCTGACACTGCTGTTTTCCTTTGTTCAGGCCGTTGCCGCAGCTGAGGCCCAGGCCACTCTGATCTCGCCGTTTGTCGGCCGAATTCTCGACTGGTACAAGGCCAGCACCGGCAAGTCATACACTGGAGCCGAGGATCCCGGTGTGCACTCCGTGCAGAAGATTTTCGACTATTACAAGAAGTTCGGCTACAAGACGGTTGTGATGGGCGCTTCGTTCCGAAACACGGGTGAAATCAAGGAGCTTGCAGGCGTGGACTTCCTGACTGTGGCTCCCAAGCTTCTGGAGGAGCTGTACAACTCGTCGGAGCCAGTTCCCAAGAAGCTGGATGCATCCAAGGCCTCTACCAAGGATGTCAAGAAGGTTTCGTTTGTGAACGACGAGGCTGCGTTCCGATATGAGCTGAACGAGGACCAGATGGCCACGGAGAAGCTGTCGGAGGGCATTCGAAAGTTCGGAGCGGACGCGGTGACGTTACTGGAGCTGATCAAGAGCAAGTTTTAGGGGGGGGTTATAGAGTATGTAGAGGTGGTGTAGGGGGGCTGTACGGAGACTTCACGGAGTATTCGCTATAGCTGAACTCCCCTATATCGCAACATTCACTAAATCGCTAGCCATTCACTAAATGCGAGATGACAAAAATTGGAGTTACAAACCATCTGTTTACAAAGATTCTGTTGTTACAAGGCATCTGTTGTTACAAAACATCGTTGTACGAAGCATGTTTTAATTGTTTTCCATTTCGTTTTTCCATTTTGTTTTCCAAATTTCACTCTTCCTCCTCCACACATCTTCGTAACTTAAATTTCACAACGTAAACCACCGTAGCACCATGCCCCAGATCTCCCTCGGCGTGCCCGGCGACTACCATGTCCATCTTCGCGACGGGCCCATGAAGCAGACTGTAACTCCACTAATTAAGCCTGGCGGCGTGGGAATCGTCTTCGTCATGCCCAACCTGGTTCCGCCGCTCACTGAGGTGGATCGGGTCCTCGAGTATAAGAAGTCGCTGCAAACGCTTTCTCCAGACACCACGTTTCTGATGAGTTTGTACCTGAATCACGATATCACGCCTGAGGTGATTCGGGAAGCTAAAAGCAGGGGAATTACCGGTGTTAAATGCTATCCTGCCGGTGTGACGACCAACTCTGAGCATGGAGTGAGCTCGTACGAGCCGTTTTACCCCACGTTTGCCGAGATGGAGAAACAGAACATGGTGCTCAATTTACATGGAGAATGTCCACCTGCTGAAGGTACTAGTGTATTAAATGCCGAGGAGAAGTTTCTTCCTACGTTGAAAACTCTGCATGATAAGTTCCCCAGACTAAGAATCATCCTCGAGCACTGCACTAGCCGCGCGGCTATCGAGGCCGTCAAAAGCTGTGGAAATACTGTTGCTGGCACTATCACTGCTCATCATTTGTACCTTACTATCGATGGCTGGGCTGGAAATGCCTTCAATTTCTGTAAACCCGTCGCTAAGCATCCTGATGATCGACAGGCACTCATAGAAGCAGCTACCAGCGGAAACCCCAAGTTTTTTTTCGGCTCGGATTCGGCTCCTCATCCGGTATCTGCAAAGTCTAAAGCCAAGGGTTATGCTGCTGGTGTTTTCACGCAAAGTCATGCTATATCTTATGTAGCTGATATCTTCGACAAGGCAGGAGCTCTGGACAATTTGGCAGCATTCGTCACGCACAATGGGTATAATTTTTACGGGAAACCAGAGCTTGTGAATTCGAAGGAGACGGTCGTTTTGACGAAAAAGCAGCTGAAAATACCTGATTCTATCGGTACTAGTGAGGACAATACGGTGGTCCCGTTCATGGCTGGAGAGACGTTGGAATGGACGATAGAGTGGGCGCACGAGCACTAATTATAGATTTACGTGAGATGCGATATCTGAAATATTTGAAAGCTATCTGATTATTTATCTGATTAACTTTTTCCTAGATTGACTCTGCTCTTCCGATACGATATGCATATATTAAACTCTTAAATAAACTCAACGACTGCGAAGGCCGAAAACGAAAACGAAAACCGTAGAGACGTAAACCGAAAACCGAAGCCCAAAACCCCCTATTCTATACCAGCATCCTCTCAAATATCCTCTCCTTCTCCCTATACCACCCCCAGAGATACCACAAACTTCAACGGCTCATTTGGATTCTCCACCACGAACTTCCACAGCGACGACGACTTCCATCCCCACGATTGCGACCCTGCAAAGTCGTCTGGAACGCTGGAGAACCGTGTCAGTGTCGTCTTGTTGCGTCGGGCCGGTGTATACAGCTCAAAGTACGCTCGGACGTCCTTTCTGCAGTCAAAGTAGAAATAGCCGTCATCTGTAGAAGCAAGATCAGCGTCAAGTCCATCGCCGGCTTCATCGTCTTCGTCGACATTGCTTCCACCAGGTTGCAGCCAAGGATAGTCGTATGCCAGCGCAGGTGGTGATACGTGAGTAGACGGGCTTCTTCCCGCTGTAAATACACTCGGCAGAGAATCCAGCGACTGCTCCTTCTTCAGCTCTGCGCCTGTTCGATGCAAATAAACTCCTAGTTGATACCCGTTCTTCTTATACTGGACTCGTTGCACATAGACGTTCCAGAACGACCCCGCGTACCATTGTTCCACGCTGTACTGCTGCTTATTCACAGGCATGGAGCTGACATTGTTGAATTGCACAGCAAATCGAAACGGAGGAAACTTGGCTACAGTATGAGTCAAGATCTTCTCACTGTCATGGCCCTCAACAGCATGGCCTGAGTCAACAGTAGAGTCGTCTTCCGGAACAAGGTAAACTTTGCCTGTGGTGTCTGACAGTGAAACTTCCTCACAGACTCCCAGCTTCGAGCTGCTTGTTTTCGTACAGCTGCTTATTCGGAATCTGAGTTCATTCTGGAGCCAAAGAGCTTGCTGAAGAACCTCGGGTTTTATCAGAGGTGAGTCGTCGCCAGCTTTCAGTTTACTTAAAGAGTACAATTTTGCAAACGGCAGATGAAAAAAGTAAACAGAGTCATTCAGCACCTCCTGAATGGCATTCATGACGTCAGGGGCATCGGGAACTGAGTCGGTAGCCTTGGCAAACGTATCCCATAGAAGCACAATGAAGTCGCAGCGATCGACCTCACACGGAACGAAAAACCCGTCAGATTGCAGTACTTCGCTGATAGTTTGACCTCCAAAGCCCAGCCACCATTCAGGGCCTCTTTGATAGCCTTCCATGCATATGAAGCAACGAGCAGCCTCAGCCAGACGGTCTCGGTCAACACCGCCTCCTGCGTACCTGTTGCAAAACTCGACAATTAGAAAAATGGACTTCTTGTCGATACGTGAGAGCAAAACACTGACGACCTCGGTAACAAGCCAGCCGAGGTTGAGGAAGTCGGCGACGGTGAACACTCCGAGCAGCTCGAGGATAAACCCACTTGACTCCGAGTCCATGGACGCCTCGTCGACATTGATGTCATCGAGCATCTTCTTGAGCGAGAAGTCCTGATACGGGGCATTTTCCGCAACGTATTCGCCGTCTGTCGGCACGGGAGTCTGGGATTTCAGCGTGGTATCGGCCAGGCCAACGGTTCCAGACTCGTCGTCGCTGTCGTCGGCAATGTCAATCACCATTTTCTTGCCGTACATGCGCGACAGAACCTCCTCGAAACTCTGCTGAGTAGCATATGAATTGTTGAAAGACAACTCGTATATATGACTGGTATCCTGATCAGTCCACAGGTCGCTCAACAGGCTAGCAAAGTACGGGCTTCGGTACAAAATAATGCGATGCAATAAATAGATCTTGCCGAAAGCACGGACTTTGACATCGCTAAACAATCCCTGGCTAAGGCCCTTGGAGTACAGGTATTCCGTCAGTGGTTCCTCCTCGGATCCGCTTTCTTCATTGAGACTTAGAGACGAAAACCTCTCGCTGATCTGGCGATGAGAAGCTCCGCCGAGCGCCATTTTGGAGAAATCGCTATTTGCCATTTGACATTTGGTGTGCGGAGAGGAGAAGAGAAGTGCTTGTTGAAATCCTTAAATTGTAGAATTCTTAATTGTAGAATTCTTTAATTGTAAAAATTCTTAATTGTAAAAATTCTTAATGTAGAATTCTTAACTGTAAATATTCCTAATTTAGCAATGCTTAATTTATACCAATGCTAATTTGTTGTTAATTCCCTGCTATTGGTCAACCGTAAAGTTAAAGTTAACTTGTACCAATATTTAAACGTTATGGGAATGCATTGTTAAACAAAGCTTCAAAACCCAACCTCCTGAATATTGCATCTTCATGGGATATGAAGGGACAAATCCATGAGTATGAGGCGTTGTGGACGGGTAATCTGAGACAAAAACAAAAAAAGTGGAATGATGGGAGTGTGAAGTTTTATGATTTTAATCGACGAGCGGTGTTGTTTGATGAGAATGGGATATATGTGGTAAGTAGCGACGGTACGCGTAGCGTGCCGGAGTAATACTGTTCAGGTGTACTGTTCTGGTGTACTGTTCTGGTGGCTGTGATTGATATCTTTACCCTTGTCCCACTAACCTCTAGGAAGACGTATTTCTCTCCAAACCGTCCGTCTCGGTAGGCGATGAGCTTCGTTTCGAGCGTTCTTTGGTGACTTTGGAGGCCTTTAAAGGCCTAACAGGTCCAAGACACGATACTGAGGGGGTTGGTGATTCTCGGCGTATTGAGCGTGGTAGTTCGCATACACCACATACACCACATACACCACGTACATTGACCCCCAGACGGCATCAGCATATCTCACAAGCTTCTCATACTTCACAAGCTTCTCATATTGCTCAAAGTCCTCGTACTTCTCGAACTCCGCTGGTCACTCTTCGTGATATTCCAAACACTAATGTTCCTCTGAGGCAGATCATAGCACAGAGCTCGAGGAGCAAGGGATCTTCCAAGGCTTCTTCTAATATCATGAAGCCAGGTTCAAAAGGGGCCAATGGAGCATCAAATGGGATATCTAGTGTTCGAAATGGTCCTACTAGTTCTATTGCTTCTAATGTTCCTCGTGCTCCTACTGCCCCCAACGGCCCTTCGACCGCTGCTTCTAACGGCCCCACTGCCAAAACCCCCTCCTTCATTCAACTCCAATTCGAACTCTCTCAAACCCTCGACGATCTCATTGAGCCTGCTGATCCCGCTGAGCACAATCCCGCTTTCTCTGCCGACGATCTCGTTATAAGTGACGACGATGCCGATGAAGCAGACATTGAGCTCACCTCCTCAGCACTCGATAATCTCGGCGAAACAAACGAATTTGGCCCCTGGAGCCGTGAAGTCTACGATTTATTCGACAAATCAGAACTTCCGGTTTAACGACAAAAAATTAGTATTTATTCTCATTACACGGCATGTACATTGTCCGTCATGCTGACATCTCACGGACATCTCGCTTTGTTACCAAACATCGGCTTAAGATCATCGTCTTAATATCATTCTAACCCATAAACCCTCACTATACCGCATTCGGAGGCAACAACGACGGTGGTCGATAGCTCGTCACATTGCTTGGAACATGGCTATGGCCGTACCCTGCTGCTGAAGGTGCTCTGGAAATGTTCGAGTCTCGAATACTCAAACTTCGGATATTATTGTTGTTCATTTCCGGCGCAACACTGCGTCGAATAGACAGAACTCGTTCTCCAAATGTAGTGGTGGTTCGCGAACGGTTGGACATGACACTGGCTGTTCTGGCCCGTTCGTTACGCATCCTATGGTCCTCGACGTAATCATCCACAATGTCCTCCTCTTCAAAGCTCAGCTCGCTCACATTCCTCTTGATCAGGTATTGCAAGGAATTGTACCATATGTTATGCCTTCGTCTGTTTGGACATGTCACCTTGATCTGTCGATCGTTGGTCATGAGCAGAATACTCTTGTGATAGAGTCCCGGAGGCAGAGGGTTTGGATCGTCGACACTCTTGACTGAAATAATGGCTGCACTCTTCGTCTTCGGATTATGTCGCATAGCTGATCCTGGATTGTCTTTGCACCAATGGATAGTCAAGCTATAGGGATGCACCCAGAAGTATCGTTCATGTCTGATATCCGATATGCCATTGACTCCCAGTTTCCTCGTATACTTATGGAGAAACTCGCCAATGACTACCTGAGTAATGTATGGAATCATGTTTCGATCCGTAAGAGAAGCCTGGGACGCAATGGTAGCAGCCGAAAGGTCCAAGAAGCTGCCTGTCGTACTGACACTGCCACGTCTTCCAATTCCAGAATCCGCACCTTCTGGTGTGTAATATCTGTGGTTCGTAGTGGTGGCGGTATCCGTTCGCGAAAGCTCCCCAAAGGCCTCTTTGTTCATGAATAAAGATCCCTTGCTTGACTTTCGAGGTGTATCCTCGTTGTCGTCGAATACCAAACCGTCCCCAATGGAGCCCTTTGCCCCCTTGACTGTCGAGACACTCATTCTCTTCAATTCCTCAGGAGATAATACACGCAATCCCAGTTCTGATGCTCGAGTTTCCAGATCGGCTCTAGACAACTTGGTGCTTCCTTCTTGTACCTGAGGTTGTCTGCTTTCAGCGAGAGCTTTCGCACGAGTATCAATATGCTTCGTGAGCTCGTCACTGCCTAGAACAACCAAACCAAGAGCCTGTGCTGATTTCGTAAGCGCATCTTTGCCTCCAAACTTATTCTGAGCAAGCACCTCAGCACGAGAATCAACTTGTTTAGTGAGATCGTCACTTGAAAGAACCACCAGACCAAGACTTTGAGCTGACTTCCTGAGATCTTCCTCGTTCGGTCCAGTAGCTGATGCTGCAGGTACAGCCTGTAACTGTTCGTATACCGATCTAGGTACGGTCACCAAACCCAGTTGCTGGGCATCCAATTCCAACTTGACTGGGTCAATTGTAGTCAGCTTCTTGTAATTATCAGCAGTCATAGTCACGAAGCCGGCATCCTTGGCGTACTCCTCGACTTCCTGTGCTGACAATTCTGGCTTCTTGTTGGCCCTCGAGTTCAATGCTTCGTACTCCTCTGCTGGAAGAGATACAAGGTTGAACTCCTTGGCTCTGGCAATTGCATCTTCGGCACTGTTACCACTGGGTTGTTTCTGAAGAAGAGCATCGTGCTCAGCAGCAGTAAGTGGAACAAATCCGTGTGCAATTGCCTTGGATTTCACCTCACCTGCAGTAGGCTCGTATGGCTGAGCAGGAGCGACGCTCTTTTCATCTTCGCCCTCAATCTCTGCAGCCAACGGAACTCCAGCCTTCATGGCCAACAGCGATACATCCTCCTTGGTAGGGTTTTCAGCAATTCGCTTCAGAGTCGTTAGATAGCTCGTAGAAACGGTCTGCATCTCTATATCAGATGCTCTCTTGTTGACTTCCTTCAAAGGAGTTGGAGGCGGCGAGGCCGATAATCTTCGAGCAGGGCTGTCTTCGGCCTCAACCAATCCAGTGCTATCCTGACGAGCATGAGACTTCTTAAGAAGCGACCGATAGTCTTCGTTTGCAACAGTAGTAAGACCGAACGCTTTGGCAGCACGAATAATCTCAACTCTAGTAGGATTATAGACCTGCTGATTGTCAACCAGTCTCTTGTATTCCTCTTGAGCAACAGGTACATAGCCCAAAGACCTCATGCTTTCCACGACCCTCTTATCAACAGGCTTGTCTTCCTGCTCACCTGCCTTCCTTATCATATCTTCAAAGTGGCTCTTCTTATAGGCAACAGACTGCAAGTGGATGTTCTTTGAGGTACTTGCAATAGAGCCACCGGTCATCTGAGCAGACAGAGGTCGGTCAATTGGCGAATGCAGGCTATCGTAGTCCATACTGGTATTAGCACCAGACTGTTCCGCTCTCTCCACCAGTGAACTGTACTCGTCAGGAGAAACCAGCATCAAGTTGAGTTTCTTAGCAAACTGTTCAACTTCCGCTTGAGTCGGCTGCTGAGCGGTCTTTCGGAGTTTATCCAAATCAGCACTCGGTACCACTGACAGACCATGTCTTCGGCCGAACTTCGTTATCGTCTCTCGATCTGGATCAGTAGCATTCTTCTCCATCTCATCATAAATGTCTTTACTAATCGCAACAAGTCCTAGAGTCTCGGCAGCTGTGGTGATTTCATCCTTAGACGGTGCTTCTCGATATCTCTTCAGCTCCTCGGCTTCCTTTTCGGGTATCAAAGTATGATTGAGATCCTTTGACCTTGAATGTAGTTCTTCCAAGTTTGGTTGTTTAATCTTGCGTTGAACTTCATTCCATTCATCGTCGGGCAACACATGGTATCCTAGTTGTTTGCCATGCTCAGCCAGCTCTTCACTGCTAGGTTGTTCAATCTTCCTGTGCAACTCTTGCAACTTCTGCTCTGATAATACTGTCAATCCTAGACCAGCAGCCAGAGTTGCAACTTCACTAGATGTCGGATTGGTCGTTTGTCGCTTAAGATTCTCAATGTCACTCAAAGGCACTGCTCGTAGACCATAGGTATTAGCAGTCTTGATCAAAGTTTCCTTATCAGGAGGTTGCTGAAGAGCATTGAGTTTCTCGGTAGAAATGAGCGAGAAGTTATCTTTGGCTGCAAACTGCTTGAGATCATCAATTGTTGGATTGAACTCCTTGGGCCTATTGCTGAGTTCCTCATGGTCCTCTTTCGGAATAGCAACTAAGCCTTGTAACGCAGCGTTCTGTTGAATTGACTCCTTGGTCGGTGATGCAGATAGTTCGTTGTACACCTTTTCAGGAACGGTAACAAGACCGAATTTCTCAGCGAACTTCTCCACCTCTCCTGCCGAAGAAGGTTCGTATGGCTTATGCAATTCGTCGTATTCTGGTTTTGAAAGAACAAATAGACCGTGGCTCTTGCATAGTTCAGCTGCTTTCTCGGCCGATGGGTTCTGAAGAGCCTTCAGATCGTCAGACGAAACAAGCACTTTGCCATTCTTGCTGGCGACTGCAGACACAGCGTCCAAAGTAGGAGGAGCTTTGAGCTGATTCAGCGCAGAGTACGATAGCGTCGCTAGGCCCAGTCCAGCAGCTGCGGATGTGATAAACTTGTGATCAGCAGCAACATTAGCACCCTTTGACAGATCCTCGAACTGCTTCTTGCTGACAACAACAAAGCCTGCGTTGGATGCATGCTCTTCCAGTTCTTTCTGAGACGGCTTATAAGTCTTAAGCTCATTATAGGTGTTGTTATCCAGAACAACCAAGTTCTGCTTAGCAGCACTTGCCTCTAAATCGGCCTTAGTTGGATTATTAAGAGTCTCCAGCGATTTCTGTGGTATTATTTCATGGTCATGAGTAGCTGCATGTTTCTTGATATCGGCCAAAGAAGGTGTAGCAAGCTGCTTATAAGCATCGTTGTGCAGAACAATCATATTCTTCTGCCCGGCAATTTTCTCTAACTCGTCCACAGAAGGTTCTTCAGCTCGTCTCACAATATCTTTATATTGAGAAGCTCCAACGACAGTGAGACCCAATGCCGCAGCCTTCTCCTTGATATGAGACTCTTCAGGCTTCTCGGCCTTCGACTTGATAGAGCTGAACTCGTCCTCCTTGACAGTAACCAAGCCATGTTTCTTCGCAGCTGCTGTAGTTTCCTCAATGGAAGGCTCATTCGCCAGACGTTTGATATTATCATACTCAGCAGTATCAACAACAGTGGCATTATGAGGTGCAGCCAATTCTTTAAGTTCCTGAACAGTCGGCTTTCGTGTAAGATCTTGATAGTCAGACTCAGGCAGTACATGCAAGCCCAATTTCGCTGCTCTTTCCGTAACTTCCTCCTGCGAAGGAGATTCAATGGCTCGGTTGAGATCTCTATACTTGACATTGTCAATGACCGTCAGGCCTTGAGCAGTAGCCTGCGACTGAAGGAACTCGTGCGTCGGATTTGTCCAATTTGCGTGTACGTCAGGAGAAACTGTCTTAAGACCGGCTTTCTGAGCCAAATTCCGTACAGATTCTTGAGTAGGATTGTCTCGCAAATTACTCAGCTCCTTGTGTTCAGCCAGAGGAACTGCTACCAGACCGGCCTTCTGAGCCAAATTCTGTACAGATTCTTGAGTAGGATTATCTCGCAAATCACTTAGCTCCTTGTGTTCAGCCAGAGGAACTGCTACCAAACCCAAGTTACTAGCATGTGCATGGACTTCTTCCTTGGTAGGAGCTCGCTGGGTCTCGGCGACCAGTCGCTGATGTTCGTCAATAGGTATAACAGTATGTCCACGGCTTTGAGCAGTCTTGGCAATATCTTCAGTCGAAGGCTCCTTCAATGACTGGTACTCTTCGTCAGGAATGACTGTCAGATGATGCTGCTTGGCCCTGTCGGCAAGTTGCTCAACGGATGGGTTTGCCAGTGCATTATACTCAGTATCCGACAGGCTTCTAAGACCGACCTTGGAAGCTTGTTGACGAACATTTTCCACAGAAGGCTGCGATAATGCGTGATACTCAGCTGCAGTAAGACCAACAAGTCCTAGAGCAGGCAATGCACTATCACGCAAGAACTTGGAGTCCTGTAGCTGGCTTGCCCGTTGGTTGAGCGAGTTATAGTCCTCTAGAGAGATGGTTCTATGGCCGAACTGTTGTGCGACCTGATCAACTTCGTCAATATTAGATGGTACAGACTTAGTACCGGCTTGGGATAGCAACGCCTGATGCTCTTCTTGAGGAATAGTCACTAGTCCATGAAGCTGAGCATGATGCTTGACATCGTCGACAGAAAGGAACTCATTGGCGAGGGATTTCGAAGGAGTATCTTGGGTATCACTACCCTCAGGCTCATCAAAGGATGGCCGTGAGGATTTGTTTCGCAGAGCCCTTCTATTAATCAAGTGTCTGGGCACTGGCGCATCACTGTCGGAATCAGACGAAGACAGACTGGCGGTGGATTCATTGCCGGCATCAATGTTGAAGAATCGGTGGGATCTGGATTCATGCTCCGTCTCCGTCTCCTGGCCAGAGGATTCTCCCATGGTGTCCAGTCCAGTATGGAATGCGTCATCCTCGGTATTAGTCGTTGAAGCAGCGAATTCCTCCTGTGCAGTCTCGAATGCGGCATCGCTTTCAGCAGTAGAAGTAGATGCTGAAGAAGACCCGCCAAAGGGCCTGTATCGAGCACCGACAGAAGCTTCCGCCTTCTTGACAGCTGCATTCTGCTTGGCGAACATCTTTGATCGCTTGGTTCGTACAATGTTGGAACTAGAAGCAGCTGGAGCACCAGTAGTTGACCTCACCGCCTCAATCTCACTCTGCAGCTCATGCAACTGCCTTTTAAGCTCCGACTTATCAGAACGTTCCTTCAAGATGTTGCTTCTGAGTGTGGCGATTTGTCGGTGCGAATGCTGCAAAGAGCTTCGGATGGTTTCGTTCTCGAGGACAGACATGCGCGCAGGAGTGGCTCGAACAGGCGACAACGGAGGAGAGTTGGTAGGGGTCGTAAAAGCGTCATCTGCAGGTGAAGATGGATCCTCACTAAGGGTACGCTCAGAGGGCTCGTCGTCGTGAACTCCAGACAGCAAAAGGGCGGTGCTTGAAAGCTCCTGCTTGAGCTCATTAAGGCTTTTCTGTAAAGTGGTATTATCTTGTTCAAGCTCGTCCTTTTGCTGCTGCCATCCCGAACGCTGAGACTCATGCTTGGATTTCAGAGTATCGAGTTCATGTTTAAGCTCAGATACTCGCACACGCAGACTTTCGATCTGGTCGATATGCTCTTCCTTGTCGGATGCTAGTTGACGGGATTGCCCCGATATTCTAGCAACAGCGACGTCGGACTTTGAGACCTTCGAATTGAGATCCTGGAGCTTGAGCTCGAGGTTCCAGTTGTCGTCTTTGATGCGTTCCTCGCTGGCTCTGAGATCAGCCACCAGCAGCTTGAGATCTTTTGTTTCAGTATGCAAACGATCCCGTTCAGCAGCTTGGTCTTCCAGTTGTCTGTTTTTGATATGGAGTTCTTCCCTGAGCTTTCGAGCCTCGACAAGAAACTGCTCGGACAAATCAGATGCAAAAGAGTCGTCGTCAATCATACGATTTTTGAATCGCTTGGGTCCAACATGAAGAGAGTCCTGGAGAATTAGTAGGGGTATAAAAGAGGAGTAGGAGAAAGTACTTACCTCTCGGCCATGGAGAACCTTGGGTCGGGGTATTTTAGAAGATCCAGCCGATGGAGAACGTTCATTGGGGTCGATCTGCTTCAATTGAGCAGATAACTCGGATTCGACTTCGCGAAAAGAAGAGCCCAGGCTGGAGGTGCTGCGGGTGGCTCTGGGGAGCTTGCTTTTCTCGGTAGGAGATACCATGATCTGGGGGGTTAGGGGGAATCGAGAGAGAGCAGAGGGGAGAATAGAGAGATGAAGGTGGTGAGAGTGGTGAAGAGGTGGTTTTTGGCGGTTTTGACGGTTTTGACGGTGGTTTTTGACAGTTTTTTCGGTGATTTTGACTGAGTTTTTGACTCGAAAGAAGCGCTTGTGTTCTGATATGCAATATCCTGCAATGTCTGTAAATCAAGGCGATTTGAGCGGGATACTCAGCGGATCTGAGTCAATCTGATAGATCAGATTCAGTATATCAGCCGAGAATCCACGGATAATTAACGAATATCCAATAAATATCCAATAAATCGGTCGAATATTCAGAAAAATCAGGCCAAATCCAGTAATTATCCCGTAATTATTCCTCAAAAACCAACCCGTTGTTGTTTTTCCCTCTAAAAACAGATCAAAACAAAACCCAAGGGGAGTCAGTCGACGAGCCAGCGCTAGAAAAGCCGGGAAAAAGCCCATGAAAATCCACCAAAACAACGGGAAACCGCCGAAAAACTTGATAATTCTCTAATTAAAGAGGAAATGACGAGGAATTCCAAATTTGGAAGTCGTTGCAGAGAAAAAACCGGAGAATTTCACCCGGGGGAAATTTCCAGGGGAAAATATAAACAAACACCGGTTATGCCATAATAAAGTACTTCAGCACCAATAAAATACGCCTTCAAGCTTATCCTTCATATCTATACTCCTTACTATCGTTCTTTTTTTTCCTACTTACGTTGGTATCGGAGTTCTGCCGGTTATGCCGTAAAGTCCTGCAGTGGGGTGTTTAAGGTAGAAGTTGAAACAATAAACAGAGTTAGCGAGGGAAGTGGGGAGGAGGAAAGATTAAAAGAGAGAAAGAGAGATTGAAAAGAGAGAAAATTGAAAATGCAGAAATAAGACAGAAGAATAAGAGCAAGAAAACAATAAAAGTTTTATGTACGTTTGAGACAGTGAGTTGTACGGTGCGGTGTGTTTTGCTGGGTGTGATACGAGCTAGAGCGTAGGGAGAGGAGGAGGGGAGATTTAGGAGATTTAAGGGATTTGGGGATTTTATGAGATTTTTAAAAGAATATATAGGTTTAAATATGCAATTATATTTATATATAATTATTTATATAATAATTTATTTATTCATTATCATTGGTTAACTTAGCCTAAGCTTTACGAGTGGAACATTCTCAGATCAGCAGTCAAACATAGTTAAATCAATTATACGATATAATAGTTAACACTATAACACCATAACGCTATTATTCAATATAACACTATTATTCAGATATAGCATTACTACCTCAGAAAATATCTCAAATATTATGCTATTTTATTTTTCAGCCTGCTCTATTTACTCCTGCCTGCTCCTACCTACTCCTCCTTCTTCTCCCTCTTCTCTCCCTTTCTCACCCCGTCCAAGTATCCCTGTACCATCTCTCCATCGTACGGAAACCCCAATTGCGAAGATACCAAGGTTCCCGAGCCAGACTCGTTCAAAACCGCATCCAAAGACGCTATTCCCTGAGCAAGTTGCGGTGATTGCACCACCCGAATAAGCTCATGGCGATTATGCGGAATTCCAGCAGGAATATGCTCATAGAGCGGCTCCAGTGCAGCCTCATCAAGCCCATTGATGTGATCTACCATGGCAGAAGGCGAAATGGCGTGGGAAATGCTCAGAATCGGGACTTGGGTTCGGTTCGACTGGACGGTATTCAACAACGCACGCACTCGGTCGATAGTAGAGCTAGAATCGGCAGTAGCAGGCTCTTCATCCTCGTCAATTGCAGTACTGTCGTAGTCCATGCTTCTAGATATTAATACGGTGTTTTCTCCAATACCAACATCTTCACACCTACCGAGATTGCTCAGCATTCTGATCATCCACAGTATCGTCGCCCATGTCCTCGTCCTCCTGCAGTAACTCGTACAATTCCTCGGCGACTTTGCGGTCCTGATCGCTTAAAGCGGCCAGATCATCGCCATCAGTGACGGATTGCATCCAGAACACATGCCTTTGGCCTGAACTCTTGAACTTCAACTCAAAGACTCTTCCTGTAGTACATTGCTCAATATGAGTCCATTGAGCATCGCCGGGAAACAAAAGCAATTCATCTCGTTCCACATTGCCAGTAGTGTTGCCACGAGGTTCCCATATGAAGCTGCAAAACATGGGATCATCGGGATTCCTCATCACCTTGATGGTGCCCGGAGCAGGCTGAGGCGTCGCCTGGTGTGTTTCTTCGTTATATTCGACTTTTCCAGCTCGAAACGTTAGCAGAGGTTGTGCTACTTCGGCCATGTTGTTGGTTATATGCTAACTAAATTGGGAGCATGGGACGTTGGGAAGAGTGAAAAATAGTGGGCTTCGGGGAAAATGGCCTGGTTTTGCATACAATTATAGGGAGGATTCTGTAGATGGAGTCGACGAAAGGAGCGGATTTTCCGCCTGAAAACGTGCGGGAGACGGTGAGGAGGATAGCGGAGATTCTTACGAGGAGGGGCGAGACGGTAGCGACGTCGGAAGCGGTGAGTAATGGCGTTGCGAAGCTAGCCATTGGGGAGCTGAATAATAGAGACTATTAAAATTTATAATTATAATTATTTATCTTTACTATCTATTCTCTATCTCTCCTTCTAGCTCTTTAATATTTTTATTTTTATTCCTTCTCTAACCCCAGGCTTGCGGAGGCCTCATCTCCTCCTACCTCATTTCCGTCCCCGGAGCCTCGTCCTACTATACCGGTGGCCGTTTAGCCTACTCTCTAAAATCACGCCTCAAACTAGAAGGGTGGTCTCAGGAAGGCATTTCCTCATACACTGGGCCGTCGCTTTCTGTGGCTGGGAAACTGGCAAGAAGCATCAAAATGGAATTAGCAAGTACATATGGATTATCTGAAACAGCATGGGCTGGACCTCCTAAAGGCAATGCGGACGACGAAAAGATAGGGACATTGTTTATAGGGCTGGTTGGGCCCAAATATGAGGCTTGTGTGGAAAAGCACACGTTGCTGCAGGATCGATCTGCAAACATGTTAGAGATGGCGAGGCTTGCATTGGAGCATTTTTTGCGGTACCTGCAAGGGTTGGAGGGGGAGGATAGTGGGCGGGAGAAGGGGGATAGCGAAAGGGATAGCAGATAGTCAAGATGACATTGATATGATGATATACATTGATATACAGGTATACATTGATATGACATGATATACTCGATATACCATTATATACACTCAATGACTTTATCCATCGCCTGATAATCCCTCTCTTTATCCCGCCCAAAACAGAAAAAATGCCTCTCGTCAAATTTTAGCTTCCCGATCTTTCAAGCCTGTTCAATGGGTTTTTGCCAGATCGGGTTGTAGGGGTAGGGTCTGGATTCTTGGGAGCCAAAAAACAATTATGGCAGAGTCAAATACAATGGGATTCAGTGGTGTGACTACGAGGAATTGAAACGAGATAAAGCAGGAAGGGGCCGTGGATATGCAGGAGCCATGCGGCATTGAAAAATTGCAAAAAAAAGCGTCAAAAAGTGCCAGAGTTCCTGGTGGGCTCGGCAGGAGATCGAGAAAAGCAATGACCCAACAACAATGGGAGCTTGCTAGATAACCAGCAGGCTTTATAGGAGAATAATTATATGTACGGGATCGGGGGATTGGCCGGATTCACATGCATTTTCCTCGGGCCAATCCCGTTATCTTTAGCCCCTTTGGTGCTGCTGTGGTTACAATGTGAGTGATCGACCCAACCCCTGAAGCTTAGAACAATCACGCAGCAGGACCTTATTTTTTCAACATATCCACTAGAGGAATTGAGGAGTAGGAGTGGATAGTGATTATTGGATAAATTGGCTAGATTGTTTGAATTTACAGTATAATTTTCTAAATTACTGTACTATTTTATTCTACTAGTTACTGTACTCCATTGTCTGGATTTACGAGTATCAGATCACCCTATAGTAAGTATCAACTACAAGCTCTACGTTCAACAGCTCAACACCTCAACAGCTCAACTCCGTACGAGCTTCACCATCTCCCCTCTGCCTACTAACCCCAGCACCATGCCCCCCGACCCCGAACCCCTCTCTACCTATCTCCTAGCTGACCATGCCACGCCTGGAGGCTGGGCTCCTCTGGCCAAAATCGCCCGCACCATCGCTATCGGCTCCTTCCAGGCCTCTCCTGAGCAGCAGACCAAGTACGCGCTTACAAGTTTTCTTCTGGGCGACGAGGTCTTTGCCTTTGAGCTGCATACGAGCCTTCGGTGGGCTCGAGCCTACGTCGTGACGGTTCCCCGAGCCCAGTCGGCGTTTCTGCAGACCGGCCACATCGACAAGAAGAGCAGCAAGACGCTGTCGACGCCGCTCAAGCCGCTGGACGTCAATTTCCGCGTGGGAATCGTCCCCGTGTCGCATATCACCGTCAAGGAGTACTTCGAGGTGTCGGCCCCGAGGGCTAATCCCGGAAAACCTCTCCATGGAATCGGCCACGCCACCTCTGCCGAGTCGTACGGGCTGCTGGACGCCAATACGCACCGGTTCTCGGAGTTCACGACCTCGGAGATTGTGGATTTCGAGTCCGAGCCGGCCTTTTTGTCGCCCGTCGACACCCCCAACGCTCTCTCAAAGCCTCCTGCTCCGCCTGCGCCGTACTTGCGCCTGGGAAACGAGGCTTCGACGCTGCAGGGCGAGCCGCTCGTCGACGATATTGCCTCTTTGCTCAAGGAGTGGTTTTTCACCTATCTTTACCGGTACTACATCGAGGGCCAGTACAGCCTCGTGTCGACCATCTTCGAGGTCATTTCCGATCTCTACATTATCCGACGAAAACTGCTCTATCGCATTCTGACGAACCAGGAAAACGTCCTGGCCAGGCGACGTGCCATCTGGCAGGCCGACAGAATCACCAAGCTCCTTCGTCGAGGAATCGTCGTCCGTGACAGCACCACCGGAGAGATCCTTGGGCTCGACGTCGGCCCTGTAAAGCTGGCCCAGGAGCAGTTCATGTACTCGCTTTCGCCAAACTACCCTGATCATGCCATTGTCTCCAACAAGTCCTTCAAGGGCCTGCCCAAGCATATCATGGTAGACTTCAAGTCGGTGGCCGGCCGCATGAGCATGGGAAAAATGCATATTCGCCTGTATTTGCGAACCAAAACCGCCACGCTGACCGAGCCCTTCATGATTTCTGTGGATCCCCATACCTTCATTGAGGACCTTTCTTGTGTGCTTTTCAGAGATCTGCCTCTGTCTATTGTCAACGACGATGTCTTCTTGGTCGCAGAAGTATACGAAGATGTTCTTTTGAAGACTGGGCCTGGTGACTTGAATTTCGGCCTAGCTACTATCCATCATGAGAAAAAGTACGCCAAGCGAGGCGTGGCTGCTGGAGCTGCTGATATTTCTCGGCTGTTCCGAATGGAGAAGATGGTCGAGGCTCCTTTCATCATCCGAATGTACGCCAATTATCTGGGTCCTGATGAACCAAGCAGCGAAAACAGAGGCTGGGGTGAACTGATTGAGCGAATCATCAGAGGACGGCCTAAGGGTGTAGCTGTCACCAACAGGGCCGAAAGTGTCACCTGCAGTGTCAAGGAGTTCGAAGCCAGCACGATCTCTGCTATCCAGCCGTACTTGGAGCGTGACAGCGAGCGTTCAATCGGAATTGCCAAGTCGTTGAACATCAATTCCCTGAGTGAGCCACGGGATGACGTGTACATCCGATTCGGAAAGATCTCCATGTCTGCATCTGCCAAAGAAGTCGCCAAGAGAGAATATTTGCTTATTTCCGCCTCTTCTACCAGTGGAAAGCATATTTTCAGCCATGCTGCAAATAGCAAGGTTTCCTCTTCATGGCACTCTTTTGCTACTTTGAACGAGGAAGTTGTTGGAGATGTTGCCAGAATCACCGACTTCAGCACCAATGATAACCTCGAGCTCAACCTATACATTGGTGGAGTTCCCTTTGCAAAGGCTAATATTGTCATCTGGCAAGGAAGTCGAATTGCCTCAGGAAAGAAAGAGGTTGAATTTAGGGCTCAGGACATCTCGGTGCCTGTGGCCACATTGAGTGTAGTCGTCGACTTCATTGGCAATGGCTTCAACACCGACATCTCAATTGAGAAGATTCTGCACTGGAAGTCGTATTTCGATGCCTCTGATACCGATAAGATTGCTCACAACCTTTCACAGTTCAAAGGAATTAAGGAAAAGGAGTTCATCAAGCGATTCCATGACGTTATGGACTGCCTGCTTGATATGATGTGCTTCTTCCACAGTTCTGGAAACGACCTTCTTTTGGACCAGCTCTTTGATGCCTTGGTTATAACTCTGGACAAGGTTACTACAAAGGCCGGTAGTCATACTTTCCTGGCTGATGATTATCTGGAGAATCGCTTCAATTTCGGTGGACTCAGCGAGCCGATCCTCATGCTCATTGAGAAGCGACTTGTAGAGCAAATGCATGGCAGCCGACAGTCTCTTATTCCGCTTCTCAAGGTCAGCAGGTACTTGGCCAGCATTGCTACTGCATCTGCAAAGATTGACAGTGATCGCAGCGACGATTCTCGCCTGTTTTTGTCTTCCAGCTGCAACATCTGGCTCAAGAGAATCACCGACACGATCAAGCAGATCTCGTCGTCTGGCGAAAACGAAAACCATGAATTCTATATGGCCATCACTCAGAACATCTTTCGGTTCTACTATGATCTTCGTGACTTGGTGGAAGATGCTTTCCAGAACCTGATTGAAGTCGTTGATACCCTGAAAGCAACCAATGAGCGTCAACAGGTGCAAAGATTGCTGCTGATCCGAACTCTGGCTACTTCCGATCTTTCCAAGTCTTCAAAGTATCAAAGCCATCTCATTTCGTTCATCATCAAGTGGACTCTGCCGATTTGGGTCACCAATGAAGAGTTCACAGCTGCCAGAAAGGAACAGGTTCGTCTCGTTGCCGGTATTTTTGCTCACCAGCTCAGTGATGTTTTGAGCCATCCTGACGTTGCTCGAGAGACGAACAAGAAGTTTGTCCAGCTGCTTCCGCTGGTTGCCAAGCTGTTCCTGAAGCTTCTGGAGTCGCTGGAGGGCCACAGAAAGCCTTTCAATTCTGTGTACTCACCTTTGTTTCCTCCCAGTTATCCGTTTGAGACCCATGCTACAGATTCCGTCGTAGCTGTTTCGTTCGATGAAGCTTTGATTGAAGTGAGTGTTGTGTTTGGCATGCTTGTTAGTGTTGCTAGCATCTCTGGTGAGCACTTGGCTGACGCTAAATTCACCAAGCAGCAGTTCACTGAATTGGCATTCAACATTGTCAGAGCATGCAACTCAATGCTTGATGCAGCAGCCTTCCCGAACTCGTGGGCATCGTTGCTGGCTGTTCAGCACGAGACGGTGTATCAATGTTTGGAATACCTGAGCACCATGATGGTAGCTAAGTTTACTCCTGCACCCGAGCAAGCTGAGGAATTCAATTCGGAATTGTGGTATACGTATTTGAGGTGCATTGCGCAATTGGCAAGCTCTGAGTTGATGAGTGTGGAGAAACTGGCCGAGCAAAAGCGTGCAGCTATCTGGAAAATCACCAAAGATCTGCGTGGAAGAGCCGCTACTCTCTTCAGACAAATGTGGAATGCAATTGGCTGGGCTGTTCATGATGAAGATCGTTCGCGATTTGGCATTGATGTTTATGGTGGCTATCAGGTACAGCTCTATGGAGGAGAGACGTCGTTGGTTTATAATATAATGGAGCTGTGCCTGTCTGCTCACACCACGACCAGAAAAATTGCTGTCGACGTCCTGTACTCGATGATTGTTGGCGAGTGGACGTTGAACTCTGATTTCGCGGGTTTGAAGAAGGAAATGGTGATTTCGCTCGATGAAATATTCCAGTCTCGTACCTATTTGCCAGATGTGGTGGAGAAGGAGCAGTTTATTCAGAGACTCAGGGATCTTATTATTCTGGATAATGAGGATGAGGCCTATGTATCGGTTGTCAAGCTTATCAATGATGTGGATGAATTCTTGGATCTTCTCATCGATTTGTACTCCACACCTCCTGGTGATGCTTATAATGACGACCGAGTATTCCATGCTCTTAATGTTCTTAACTTCCTCAAGGATATCGATCGTGTGGAGATCTTTTCGCGATATCTTAGCGACATTGCCGAGTGGAATAAGACCAAGTCCAACTTTACTCAGACAGGTCTTGCATATAGACTGCTGGGAACAGGCTACGAGTGGTCGTATGCTATTTCTGTCGAGGCCAGTGAAGCGCTGAATTTGCCAGTTCAAAGCGCATTTGAGAGAAAGGTGGCTCTTTACGAGAAGGCCGTGGAGTTTTTCCAGAAGGGAAAAGCATATGAAAATGGAATTGAAACCGTCAAGGAATTGATCAATGCCTACGAGAGCATGGCCCTGGACTTCACTAAGCTTGTGGAATATGCCACGACTTTGAGCAAGTTTTATGCCGATGTCGAAAGTGCTGAACGCCTTGCACCTCAGTATTTCCGAATTGTCTACATGGGCACTGGATTCCCTCGTTCTCTGAGACAACGGCAGTTTATTGTAGAGGCATCTGCATGGGATAAGCTTGAGGCTGTTCATGAAAGGCTTAATAAGCTGTATCCTAGTGCAACAATTGTCAACGACGAGCAACGATTCCAGGATGAGGGCCAGTTTTTGCATATTACTGCAGTGGTTCCGGAACCCAGTGAAACGCTGCTGAGTCTGCCTCATTGTTCGCCAGGAGCTCGAGAATATCATACAAGGTTGAATCTGCGATACTTCTCGTATACTAGACGGCTTTCTGGTACAACTTCGCCGCTGGATCTGTGGACCGAGAAGAGTATTTTTGAGACGTATCAGACGTTCCCGTCGATTGTGAAACGAAGCGAAGTGAAGACTGCTACGGTCATCAAGATGTCTCCTCTTCAAAATGCCGTGGAAGTTTTGGATGCCAAGATAAACGATCTGATTGAACTGGAGGCGCAATTTGCATCTGACCGGGCTAACCAGACGACCATTTCGTCATTGAACTTGGTTTTGTCCGGCTCTATTGATTCTCCAGTCAATGGTGGTATTCAGATCTATCGAAGGTTCTTGGAAGATGATAATCTCAAGTCAGATCCTGAACAGGCACAAATGCTCCAGGTGCTGGAAGCTGCATTTCTGGACTACGCTTGCACGGTGGAGAGATGTCTTAGTATCCACGGCAGGGTCATTAATGCGTCTCTCAAGCCTCTGCATAACAGCTTAGTCCAGTTGTTCGAGCGGAACTTTGCGCCTGAGTTGGCAATTCTAGAGCAGGAAGGCGGAATCTCAGGTCGTCAGTCGCAGGCGTCTTTTGACTCTGGATTCCCACTGGTACGCAGGATATCGTCCTATAGTAACGGTAGGGCGATTAGCATGACGCCTAGCGTGAAGCCTGTACTCAAAGGAGCGGTCGAGATACCCACGGCCAAATCAGTTGAGTCTACTAGCCCAGTATCTCAACGACCGAATTCCAATGGAACTAATGGAACCAACGGAACAGACAGACGGCCGTCTATGGATACGTTGCGAAGCACTACGTCAGCAGTGCAGCGCACTAAAACCATGTTGAGACAGAATGGAGTTTCAATCAACGGGCATGCCAAGGGCCATGCAAAGACGGATTCTAATGGAACACAAGGATCCGGTACGTCGCAGTATCGAAAGACGAGTGTACAGACGGGGCTGAAGCTTTTGAATGTGCAGATATAGGAGGTAACACGATGGTGAATAATAAAGAGATTGTGAATAATAAGGAAGTGTGAATAATAAGGAGATTGTGAATATGTTTATATTTGTTTATTGGATATGTTATAGTTGATAGTTTATTCTAGATGTAGCTATCTCTAGTTTTAGTTTTCTCTCGCTCTAATTGAACGTTACCCGGCAGTCAGTCCCTGATTGGCTCCTTCTCCCATTCAAAACTCACCTTCTAAGCAGATCGAAGAACCAATTATCTACATATTAGCCATGTTTAAGAGACAACTTTTCAACAGTGCTCGAATTGCGCGACAGGCTGCTACTCCTCGAGTCGCCCAGATGACTCGTTATGCGTATGCACCTATGCGATTCTACAGCAGTAGTCTGGGAAAGAGTGATGTTGAGCAGAGAATTATCAATGTTTTCAAGAGTTTTGACAAGGTAGGTGGTTATTATGGAGGGGTGGATGAAATAGTAGAGATATGACGTGTAAAATGCGATGCGTAAGATGTCCGAAGCCGATACTAACTTTAGATTGATGATCCTTCAAAGGTTTGTATAGTACTATCTTATACCATATATAGTAACTAATAGTTAGATCACTTCCGCTTCCAAGTTCACTACCGACCTTGGATTGGATTCTTTAGATACTGTAGAAGTTTTGGTTGCAGTTGAAGAGGTAAGTTGGAATAGAGGTTGGAATGGACAGTTAAAATAGAGGCTTGAATAGCCTACCCTTGAAGGCACTGCTAACTGTTTAGGAATTCGGTATTGAGATCCCTGAGTATGTTCACTTATAGAGTAGTTTCTAAGGCTTTCCTAACTGTTTAGCAATCAAGCAGATGAGTTGAAGAGTATTTCCGATACTGTTGACTACATTCTAGCTCAACCTGAAGGTAAGTTGACGACAATTTGCCGTTGTAGTTTGTACTAACAATATAGCCCATTAAGTAAGCTTTCGAGTTCTAATGAGCTTTTATTTAGCTGCATTTTAAAACATGTCAATTGTTGTATATATGTAAATGTCAATGAGATGTAGCTTGTGGTATAACATACTGAGCCAGGATCCATGACGGCCGGAATACTTGATTTAAAGGTATTATCGGTTGGAATACTTGATTTAGGGTATTTCTAGTAGATTTTATAAACGTTTGTCTTTAAGGTACGGTTGTTCTAGTGCAAAGCCCTTATATCCAAGGTACGTGAATACTTACTATAAAGGCTTTTTTCCCATTTTTATAGAATATCTTGCTGATACAACGGTAATTGAAATTGAAATTTGAATTGACAAAGGTTTTATACAACTTATAATCGAAGAGTATAAGGCTCAGTAAGCCGTAACTCTCAACTTGCAACATCTTCCTTCTTACTTGCAACATCAACCAACACGGCGAGATATTCAATTTTAGCACCAACAAAAAAAATGACAATAGTTAGATGATCAATAGCAGCCTTAGGGGTATCTTTTTGGCCGACGAAACCTGGAATTTCTTCTCAACTACTCGTTCACAAATTTCGTCTTAGAATCGACATGAACTCGAATGAACAGTGCCAGTATTAATAGCCATATTATTATTACAAAATGCATCGTGTCGAGGACCCTATAAAAACAATGAATCGTTTAGAAGAGGAAAGTCCAATTCCAGACTTTAAAAATAAATAAGCAATATGCAAAGCAAAGTGGACACGATGAAAGCCATTCAATTTGGCTTGATGACTGCCATTCTAGGTGCCCGATAACGATAAACAATCAGGTTTTGGATAGCCCTTATAGCAGCAGCATTAGCCTTGATTGAAGCACGATCAAATGCCTCAGCTAGTTCGTCCGTGGTGGGGGGACAGGCTACACGGCGGACTGTATCAGAAAGTTTTTTACGTTGGACAGCCAATTCCTGGAGTTCCCGATCAATTCTTTTCCAGCTTGACTCTTTCTCGAGAGCAAATAACGCTCTTTCCTGAGCAATTGCTGCCCTGCTTTCCTTGGCCTCCCGAGCAATTGCTGCCCTGCTTTCCTTGGCCTCCCCAGCAATTGCTGCCCTTCTTGCCTCGGCATCCTTTTCAATTCTTGCCCGAGCTGCTTCGCATTCCTTATCAATTCTTGTCGTGCTTGTCTCGACATCCTTATCAGTTCTTGCTCGAGCTCTTTCGCATTCCTTAAAAAATTGCTGGCGGTCATCTTTGAATATTTCCATACGATCCTTGAGAAAATTATCTCCCTGATGCCCGGCGCGTTCGTGGTCAACATTACGCAGAAGAAGCTGTTGCCCGAAAGGATCAGAATAGATGTCGAGTATAGCATCACAATGGGGGCTCAGAAGAAAATACAGCAATTTTTTTTGCTTTTCCTCAGGGAGGTTACGAGAGAGCTGGGCGATACTGTCGAGAAAAGACATTCCTGGCGTTTGGTGGTAAGAAGAAGAATTGCCTAGCGTCAACAAATTATAAGAATTCGGCATGGTGAAACTGATCTCAATTGAACAAAAACAATAAAAAGAGAGATTCTGAAGATGCGGCACGGTAATTATAGAACAGGTATTTATAAAGTGTCTAATATTATGCTAGGATTTGTGAACATTATGCGGGGAATTGCTTATGGACCCGAAGAAATATAATGGAAGGAATCTTCGCCGTCCACCTACGAAGGATTAAAACGTCTTTTGACTGTTTAGTGGAATGGTCTGTTTTGGCTTTGTTTATACGGTTGGAGCTACATAGGCTTAGGATTGGTTAATGATATTTGGAATCGGCACCATCTCAATTGGACAAAAGTGCAATAATTAGAATAATATTTATAAGGATATGCCATGATTTCTATAATTTTTGCTTTATTTTGTTTATGCTGGAATTATTCAAAAATGCTAATGCCATGAAATATTACAGACTCTGAGTAAGACCTAGCTGATAACATACAGCCTTAGATGAATTGAATGATTGAATGATATAATGATTTGAAAATAGATAATATAGATGATAACTAAAAGAATATCAAAGATAAGCAAAAAACATCAAAAATAAGAAAAAAAATATTAAAGATAAATAACAGATATTAATATTACCTCTAGTTGATTCAAATCTCTCCACCCCACATCTCTTAGCCGTACCACCCATTTCTCCCTCAAACCAATGACTTCAGATAAAGAGCTACAGCAGACGTCTGAGCCCGACGAACAAGACGCAGCGATTCCAACGACCAATATTATTGAAGGTGAAGAGCTGGATGACGATGAAGACATTTTAAGTGATGTTCCTGATGACGCTGAGGAGCTGGATGTGAGCCATCTGAAGATCAAATCGTTGACTAAGCTTGGACTTGGCAGGCTTCGGAAGGTCAGAACGGCGTGCTTCCGTCAGAATATCATCACATCATTCAAAGGCGTTGAAGATTTGCCGCCGGATTTGGAAGAGCTGGACTTTTACGATAATCGTTTGACTCACATGGGCCATGGCCACCTATTGCATTTCCAACCGACCATGACGTCGCTGGACCTTAGTTTCAATAATTTCAAGCATATTCATGACATTAATCATCTTCGGGGGCTGAAGAACCTATACTTGTGCCAAAATAATATCGGTTCCATCGACGGGTTAGATCAACTAGTTAATCTTGTGAATCTGGAACTAGGAGCAAATCGAATCCGAGAAATCCAGGGCTTGGATAATTTGGTTAATTTGGAGCAGCTGTGGCTGGGGAAAAATAAAATCACAAAGTTGCAGGGTTTGGATAAACTCAAGAATCTGAAGTTGCTATCTATTCAGTCGAATAGAATAGTTAAGCTTGAAGGATTAGATCAGCTGGAAAATTTGGAGGAATTATACATTTCACACAATGGAATTGAGAAAATAGAGGGGCTGGAAAAGAATTCCAAGCTGACGACTTTGGATATTTCTGCTAATTTCATATCCAAACTGGAAGGACTGGGCCATTTGAGTGACTTTGAAGAACTGTGGGCTTCAAACAATAAGATTGACGACTTTAGAAACATTGAGAAGGAGCTCAAGGACCTCAAGAAGCTTCATACAGTCTATTTTGAGGGGAATCCTATTCAGACGGATAATAAGGTGACGTACCGTAACAAGGTGAGACTGGCATTGCCAAGTTCGTTGCAGAAGATCGATGCGACGTATATCAGGACGTGAGGGGTTGGAAGGCTGGAGGAGTTATAAGGCTATAGAAGTTGTGGTTAAAGGAGTTTTTTTTAATTTATGACTACAGCAGTTGTAAGACCACAGGGGCTCTAGGCACTCCTCTATCTCATCTGATATATACACTACATAGCTCTATAACTTGCATTCTCTCATTTCTGCTCTCAACTCTGCTCTCAACTCTGCTCTCCCCAAGCCCCCTAACTCATCACGTAAAACATCCCGTCCTCATGCTTACTCGTCCCATATATCAACCGATATCTAATATCATCCTCCACGAAATCCAACACCACTCGTTCAACTGGCTCGCCGTCACTATGAGCAATCAGCTGCTGCGTACGTACATTATGAGGAAACAACAAGCCCATATGAAGACGAAGATTGTCGGCCTTATTATACAAAATCAGCTGCTGGAGCTTTTTGGCACTCTGCAGCTCATCGGCAAACATATCCCTGACTCCAACGTCCAATATCAACGTATGAACAGTTCCAGGAGGACATGCAAGCAGCTGCCTCAGTTGGACGTTATTTAATAAATAGTTGTATGCAATTCGAACCACTATAGTCTCCATAGGGCCCAGTTCGTCCAGCTGGTACGGGAAACTCCACTGGCAGTTGGTTATAGTGACATGCTTGAGGTTTTTGAGGGTTTCTTGTTGTTCCGGCTGCTCGTCTTCGTCCCTGGAATGCGTGAAGTCCATGCCCATGAAGCCGATTCCTCGCGATCCACTAAGATGTAGTCCGATGAGACTGAGATGCGATACGTTAGGCAGACCGACGGCAATGTGCTCCGACTGGACTGACGATTCCGATTTCCCCTGCGTATCTGATACTAGAACGAACTCCCGAACCGACTCTAACGACGGCTGCAGTTCACGAATCCAACCAGATCCATTTGTTCCAGCGACGTGGAGTTTGGTCAACGACGGGCATAGCGAAGCCAGTTCTGCAAGATCTCCCGCACACTGCCACTGGCCTCTCAGATCGGAGGTTTCTATGCGAATCTCCGTGATGGTTTCCAGAATATATTTGACCTGTAGGTCGAAATCAGGGCGTTTGGCACGTTCCAGCACCTGTAAGATGGGCCGTATGTCAGTCCATTGCACGACGGCAGACTCCAATAGCATGGGATCCAGGGGGCAATATCGCACGACTTCGAAGAAATAGGACGAGGAGAGGGCTATGGAAATTATGTCTAAAAAGGAGCTTTTTTGTTGCGTGCGAATGTGGTTGAAAACGAGGCTCCATACTTCGTAGGGCAGCCATTTCATGGTGGGGCGAGGAGCACGAGAAGGTGGGGCTAACGATTTTGATAAGGAGATAGATAATAATTGATGAGTGCGCAATTGATAAGTTAATAAATTATAAGTTAATAATTGATAGTTGATAATTGATAATTGATAGTCGATAAGCATTAATATTAATATAATTATTATTATTTTTCTAGTTGTATTTTCTAGTTGTTTCTTCTAGTTTATATTCATACTAGCTAGTTCATGCTAATTCTGTTACTAGCTCTACTCTATGCTTCGTCTGCCCCATCCACTACCTTCCCTGCTTCTTCTCCTCCAACTCCTTGCTTATCGGATCCACCACCACGTTTATCCCCTCAATAACAATATCCACCTTCGGTACATCTGACCCGATATTCGTCGGTATACTCTCCAGTTTATCTAGAACTTCCATTCCCCCAATGACCCTACCAAACACTGTCGATTTCCCTTCTATATGACCACAACTCCCATATGTAATGAAAAACCGATTCCGGTTATTGTTCTTAATTCCATTATTATCCATTCCTAGAACCCCTCGAGTATCCAGCTTGTGTGGATTGCCATGAATCTCATCGCCAAACGACCCTCCAAACACACTCTCACTTTTGGCAGATCCACTGACCAGCATTGTGTATTTGATACTCCCCGAAAACTTGACACCGTTATATGCGTCTTTTTGAGCCAGCTTGATGAAATTATACACGGCCTTTGGAGCTTCTCGACTGAACAGCTCTACCTTAAGACTTCCGAAATTCGTCACAATGATCGCATATCCAGGCCCTTTGAACTTGTGGGGTTTCAGATACCGTTCCAGAGGAAGATCAATGTACTGCTGCTTGGTGACGGGATCCATGGCTGTGGACGTCAACCCAGCCGACATATTGTACGAGGAAAGCAGCTTTTTTCGCCCTGAATCTTCCTCAACGTCGCCTGCTCTTTTGCCTGGCTGTTTATCAGACCGTACAGATTTAACGTCTTCCTTCACCGCTCGACTTGATACTCCTCCATGCAGTTTAATGATATCTTTCTTGGTGAACTCCACATCACTCACCAAGTCTCTCCAGAACTTTGGCTTGACGTTATTTTCCTTGACAGTCTCCTCAAAGTATACCTGGCCACTCGGCCGAATGAGAACCGCTTGACTGGACGGCCGGAACTCCTTGTAGCTCACGGGATCAATGTAGCTATCCTCAGCATTCTTGTCGAGCTTCAACTTGATGAGATCCTTGGGATTGAGCTCTTCGCCGGTAATTGGATTGATTCCGCCGTTCTTCCGTAAGGTCTGCAGAATATTCCGTATGTCGTATACGTTTCCATGCTCGTCGCAGACTCCTGCGCCCTCTAGAACCGGCAAATGGCTGATGCTGCATGTCCAAAACGGCACTATATCGGCGGGTTGGAGGGAATTTTTGGTATTACGAGCGCCATGGCTTGCAGAATGGCCGCCGGAAACATGCTCGGACCGGGTAATGTACAGTTTGTCGGTATTTTTGCCCATGGGGTAAATCGGTAGAAGGTAGAAGGTAGGGAAGTTTATAAAGAATGGAATTCATATACAGAAATTCAAAACCGAAATTCAAAACCGAAATTACAACACGAAATTTATACACGAAATTTATACTCGAAAATTACGCTCGAATTACTCTCGAATTACGCTCGAATAACTCTCGAAATTTACACTCGAATTTTCCAACGCAACTGGGCAGCAATCCCCCTTCTCTTCTTTACCCCCTCGTATTATACTATTAACTATCCACTCACGTGGGTCCTCCTCAGCTGCTCCTCCAGCGGCCGAACCTTATCCTCTATATGCTTCCAATTATCTAGCCGTTGTTCTTCTCTACTAGCAGCATTCTCCTTTGATTCCCGATACATCTGAGCACACTGGTCGTACAACACTGGATTCGCTTCAAGAAACATCCGCGACGCATCCAACAGCATCGAATGTATAGTCTGGTTCCAGTGCCCCGACGTATGGTCCTGCAGAGCCGGGTATAGTATCGGCAAAATCACATTGCTATTTTCAATCACCAGCGAGCAAAAGTACTCGTGAGCCCAGAAATTCAGTGCTCGTTCGGCCACCTGGAAATGCGGCGATGAGATACACTTGGCCAGCTGGATGAACAGAGGCACCTGAACCTTGACAAACTCCGTCGGCTCAATCACCTCGAATATGTCTTCCAGTTCAAACAGGAAAAGAACTTCCTTAGGACTGCTGACCTTGGGCCAGTATTTTAGTAACCCGACTACCACCTCTTCGGTCAACGAAGGATCCTTCTCCAAAAATTGAACAATACAGTATGCCAGCTGAACATGATATAAGCTCAGAGCCCGTGGTTTATGCAAGGGAACCAATACACGACATAGGAATATTTTGTGCTCCTCTTTCAGTGGTAGAGCAAATCCATTGATGATACTGCCGAGAATCTCCAGCAACTCGGCCACTCCGTAAAACCGCTCCGTTTCATAGATAAAGCGGAAAAAGACATTCCCAATAGAACGCCGGATGAACGGCCGCAGATTCACAATCTTGCCGTAAATATGATGAAGGGTATTCTTCAGGCTGTCCCGCTCCCGGGGATCCTCCGAATCAAACAGTTCCAACAACTGCAACACAAACTTGTGGTCAATGTACGCCTTGGCAATACCGTAGCTGAAATCGCTATTGTCAATAAATCTCAAAAAGAACTCGTAAACCAGAGACATGTGGGGCCACGCGACCTCGTTGATGGGCTCGTCCTCATCGGGGTCATAAATATCGCCAACCGGGTTCACAGGCGGCGGAATGGGCCGAAACAGGTTGCGGGAGTACATGCCGACGACTGCAGCGTACATTTGGTCTGTGATTGCAAAATGCGCCGTGGCCACGTACTCCATGAGCTCACTTAACGTGTACTGTTTGATTTGCTTTCCCTCAATGTCCGACGACGGGTCATTGAAGTCGAACATGACGTTGCACTGTTCAACCTTCTTGAGAAACAGGTCGCTTCTCTGGCTCGGAGGAACCTCGTTGAAACCCGGGAGTTTATGCAGTTGTCGGTCCGAGGAGATCTCAAAGTGCGAAGAATTGTGCCGCCTAGGCTGCTGTATGCCGTCGATTCCGTTCAGTCTTTCGAGCGATAACCTCGCGGCGTTCTGCACAGAGCCGCCGTTTCGACCAGAAGCATCGAGGTCTGTCGGCATGGTCTCGGTGGAGCCAGGGGCTGGAATGTGAGGAAACAGGCTCTGATTGGCATCGGCAGCGCTAGCATTGGACACCACGATGGTGGGAGACGCGTGATGCTGCTGAAACGGCTGGCTCTTGGGGTTGGAAAAGGACGAGTTCGGCGACAGGTTGTGAGGAGACGGCGAGGGGGAAAGACTGGCGGTGCCCCTAGGCGTGACGCCGGAGTCGGCGATGTTACCGTCCAGGGCCTCGGGACGGAGCTGTTCCGAGGAGTTTTTGCTTGAAGCTTCGCGCTTCTTTTGTTTGTCGGACCCGTTGGACTTTGAGCGTCCCAGCTGGAGGTTAGTAGCCGTTAAAGGGGCAGAAGGGGCCGTTTAGGGAGGAGAAACGGGCTTCAAAGGAGCAGAAACGATCATTAAAAGAGCCTAAAAGCCCTCCAAGTAGTCCCCAAGTACCCCCCAAGTATCCCCCATCCATACTTACTCTTTTAGTCCAGCCCTTCATCATAATAGATGCTAAGCAAACAGCAATATCCGACGCCTCGTACCAAACGAAGCCCGAAGTCGCTTCAAACTAACTATATCAACACGTTAGATGTATAAATAAGAAGACCAACACGTGCAAATGCAGGCTGTAAATGAAATGTGCTTGAAAAAACCCCCGCTTAGAGCGTTGGCAATGCCAAGTCACAGGATATAAGCGAGCTATTAATCAAACACAGTGATGGATGGAAATAGGGCGGTGGAACCTCCTAATACGCTCGGTCTGTCGCTGTTCTCGGCCCAGGGTCCCTAAGTTTGGTTGCTATCCACTGGTATATCCCGGATTTGTATTTGTGTTGATGTAAAAAGGTGGTAATTAATGGGCTGCACTTTTGGGTGGGCTGTTTCAGGCCAGGGTGAAGAGAATTTAACAATTAGAAGGGGGGATTTGGGACAAAAGGTGGATTGGTGTTAATGGTGTCGGGTAGGCTCGTTGTCGTTGGACGTCTATGAGGGCACTTAAGGGCTGTACAGTATTTATGGACGATGTGTCACGCGGGGTTTGCGGATGGAAATTGTTGTGTTATGTGGTTTTATTGTTATATTGTTATATTGTTTATTGTTAGTTTGTATTATTCGAAACTGTGTTAATTGCCAGACTCCACGTATGTCTAAGGATTTTTAGTATTCTCAGTATGCGTGTTTGATTGCTGGACGGCATACAGAATGCCATATATAGCCGAGTAGAATAGTAGGAATAGGGAATATTAGCCGAATTATTCACTAATATTAGAATTAAATAATAATACTCAATAATAAAGATATAACAATAAATATCTAATAATAATATATCTAATTACTTGATTCTATTACTTAAAACTATTACTTAAATCTCAGCTGTCGTTACATCCTTCATGTTCTTTCCCTAACATCCTTCGTGTTATTCTTGGGTGGTGCCTTAACGTCCTTAAACGTTCTTAATTCGTTAACATCACTTAAAATCCTCAAAATCTTTGAAATCCTTGAAATCCTTGAAATCCTTAAAATCCTCAAATCCTCAAATCACTTAAATCCTTAAAATCCCTCTTAATCCTTAACCTCGTACCAACATTATGCATAACAAATCCACAATTCCACACCATCCATAATATTCACTTAGCACCCTACGACTCACTCACAATTCCTCACCTCACATCACCTCACACTCTTTATTTCTAACCTACATCATTCTACCATCAGCTCATCGTGTCATAAGAGTTGGAATATACGTCTTCCTTTTCATTCAGCGTGTCTGATCGCGTCAACGACAAGTCTCCATCGCTCGACGCTCCGTTAACCAGCACATCTTCATCCCGTTCCGAGCCTCCAACCTGCTGTATATGAAGCATGTTTGCCTGAGATGCCAAGTCCGTCAATCGTCGTAGCATAGGAACTTGGATCCATCCAGGGATATACGACTCGATTCGCGTCAGCGGGCTGGCCTCTGCTATCTCAAATGTTCCGCTGTCATCAAGTGGTGTAGTCTCCAACAGCAACGTACTGTTCTTATCCTTCTTGACTCGTGCAGCAATCTCACTGAGAATATCCGCCCGGATCGGCTCCTCGTAATCGGCAATCGAATACTGCTGTAGCAGCTTTTGAATCTGCGCCGGTGACAACGTCCAACAGATGTCATAGACAATATCAATGTCATCAAACGACGACTTCTTCAGCTGCAAAAGCTTCACAGCCTGCATGATATGGTCCAGTCTCAGAATACCTTCGTCAATGCCGTGTGTCTTGCACCATTCTTCAACTCGCGTGATGTTGTAATTAATCTGTAATCCACGCTTCCAAGTCAAAAACGATCGTCGCATCAACAGGTCATTGAAACTCTTGACACCAACCAGCTTCAACAGCTCCAAAATAGGTGCCTTTGTATATGCCTCTGGTAAGTAATATGCATGCAAAGCATTGTACACCTTATTGAGAAGACTGATCAGCTCATCCATAGAATACGTTGTCGACGAGCTGCTGAATACCTTGGACAAAAATCTAGCATGCTCATTCACAACAAATCCTGGCAGAGATTGAGAAGTCACCAGTGCTGGAACAATCATTCTATCCAGCGTCTTCTTAACTTCTTTCATCCACACATGGTAAATGTTGAACTCTAAATTCTCCAAGTCACGCTTAACAACACCAACCAACTGACAATATTGATTGAACTCAAACTCCCCAATCTCGTGCATCATCAATTCATTATGCATGGCGTTGTTCTCACAGAAACACATGAACGAGTACATGACATGAATGTTAGATAGCCAGAACATGGCAGGGTTGATGACGGCTTCTCCAGAAAGTTTGGTCACCTGATCCTGAATAGCATTCATAGTACCGGCCAAAAACGTTTCACTCTCTTTAACCAGGCCTAATCTCCACATCTCACTGGTAGCCAGATTAATAATGTTCGCTGGGAACAGTATCTCCTGACGACGAGCACCATGGTTAGAGTTGGGTGCAGGTATCTTGAGATTCAAAACCAGTCCTTGAATGGCTTCAGAGAAAAACGCCTTCTTCTCGTCCATCAATATCCTCTCTATGTCAGCATTCAGCATGTTCAAATCGCTAGATGTATCCGTAGACGAAGACTCTTGTCGTCTGTGCGTTCTATTACCATCTGCCACCATGGCAATCGACGCTGGTCGCGGACTATAGCCAACAGCTTCCATGACTTGATTCGCAAAGCTCGAGTTTGTAAGAGAATGCCTCTTGGTTCTCTTCTTTGTGTATGAGGAGTTGCTACCGTTACCGACAATACGCAAAGGAGTCATATTTTGCTGCGACTTCGCCAAGTAGCCAGACTTTGCAGAATCAGCCAGTTCAGCACGTAACTGAGCAATAGTCTGGTTGAGGTTTGTCGTATTGTCCTCATGCATCTGTATAGCCTCCCTGGCCTGGGCTAACTGATCATTCTTACCGGACAACTCTTCCTTGAGTTCAGCATGCAAACCATCTAATTCAGCCAATCGGTCAACGGTTGAACCATGAGTCTTCTGGAGCACATCATGACTTGACTGCATTGCTTCAAGTTCCTTCATAATCTGGCCCTTAGACTCCTCATGCTCGTCGGCAAGCTCCTGCATCTCTTGCTCCAAGCTAGAATACTTCTTCTGCCACTGGGCAATCTGCGACTGTAGCCCGTCAGCGACTCCTTGAAGCCTTCTATTCTCTTCCTTTCGGTCAGCAAGACTCTGAGTAAGTTCAACCACCTTGTTTTCAAGACGATATTGTACCTCCCTGTAATGGTTGACAGACTTAGCTTCGACTCTAAGAGTCTTGAGCTCCTTCAGTGCCTGTCGTCGACGAACCAAACCCTGTACAATAATAATATTCTTTCTCTGTTGGTTGTAATCTTTCCTCGATGAATAGCCTCTCCATCTCGTTTGAATGACCGTAGCAGCAGAAGAGTAGCGCTGTTCTAACAGGCTCTTACGCAGCAAATATCCACGGATATGCCGTTGCAAAGCCACCATTGAGGAACGGGTGCTTTGGAACTTCTTGAGATCCCGATGGCCACGCCATTGCTTTTGTATAATGGTAGCAGCTCTAGACTGTCGTTCGCTCTGATAGGTGCTTCGAGCAATATGACCACGAACCAGATTTTGAAGATTGACAATGCTCTCTCGGATTCGCCCATATTGATTTCGATGATAAACCATTCTGAGATTCTTCTGAATAATAATAGCACACTCGTTTAGTCGTTCACTTCGTAGCTTTTCCAAGTAGGCAAGCATACCTGCCCTGAAAAATATCTTTGATTTACCAAGCTGATACTTAGTATCTTCAGAACCTGTGATACACTTTTTTAGAATGATATCACACAGAGGCTTGATATCTTGCGTCCATAGACTAGAGGGAACAAGCATATAGTATCTTGATGCAAACTCCTCATAAGTCCATCGCGTAGGAAAGCCTGCGCAAGATATTCGAATGGTTTCCAGTACACCACAAGCTCTTAACTGTGATAAAACCAAAGGACCACTAAACTTCCAAGCGGCTTTCTCGTCATTCGTTTTGATACATCGAATATAATGCGCGTTCGTCGAATTGATCGTAGCCATAAGCTCTATCAACGACCGTTTGAATATGCTACCAAGAGTTGGCTTTTTGTTGACAATAGCTCGAGCTCCAAGTTTGCCAGGTGGTGGAGCTGCAGGCTCAACTCGGGTCGCATCGAAAATCGATTTCAAAAACGGATTTGTCGTGGCTTCCAATACTTCAACAAGCTCATCAGGGACAGTGTCTCGATTCTTTTCGATGAAACCAGCCGACTCATACGTGACATTCATGGCATAATGCTTGACAATAAAGCCAGAATTGCCAAAACGAGGCTTGTTGAAGAAAGAATCCTTCTTCTCGAAATTCTGGTACAGCTTGTTAACAAAGCCTTCATCGTTACCGGCAGGAAGACGTGATTCTTCATCCAAAAGAGACAGAATACCGAGTTTGTTTTCGATCAATGAAATGCAGGGCTGGTTATCACTGAATTCAATAAAGGTCCATTCGATCTCTTCCTTGACGTATTCATCCTGTTCCAGTTTGAACACATGCTGATTGAATTCCTGTTGAAGCTTCTCATTGGCATAATTGATGCAGAACTGCTCAAAAGAATTCAACTTGAAATGTTCAAAACCGTATATATCCAGAACACCAATGAAAGAGTTTGACCTCTCGCTGATTTCTTCAGGACACAAAGTCTTGTTGATCATTATAACCAGCCAATCAAATAGTAAAGAATAGATGTATTTGGACACGGAGTCTCGGACGACCAAAGCCTGCTTGTCGGAGAGATTCGACACGATCTTCTCGTTTCTAGTGGTGATTTGCTTCTTTACAATCCACTTAGAAAAGGACATGGGATCGAGTCCAAGCAACTCAGCAGCTTTAACAAGCGAGGGCTCGTCGGAATTTAGCATTGCATTGGTTCGAGTGGCAGTGATTTTGATGTTTCCGGTATGCAGCAGACCAGCAAGTACTTTGAAGATATCATGCTGAGCAGCATCGTCTATACCGACAATTTGAAGAGCAGATTTGGTTTGCAAGAACTCCTGGCCATCGTCGATATCGGCGATTTTGCTATCACCACCTTGATTCAAGTAGTTGAAGTCGTCAATTGAAGACAAGCCGAACTCGGACATCTGCGCCTCAGTTGCACCGCGGCATAGCTGATAGAAAATGTGATAGTTTCGCTCGGTAGCAGGCTGGAATACAAGACGAGACCTTTCTAGCAGATAGGTTCTAATCTTGGCACCGATGATGTCCACATCCTTGTCGAAAATGATCTCCAGGTACTTTCCGAAACGAGACGAGTTGTCATTTCGAGTGGTCTTCGCGTTACCAAAGGCTTCCATGATGGGGTTTGTTGCGAGAATCTGCTCCTCGGTATGAGACAGATTGTCATGACCACCATGCTTCTGGTGCTTATTTGGGCGATCGGGATCCTCGACCGTGGCAAAATATCGCATTATATACTTTGCACTGACGGTCTTACCGGCACCGGATTCGCCGGAAACCACAATCGTCTGATTCTTGTTATCACGAAGCATACATCGATAAGCATCCTCAGCAATGGCAAACAAATGGGGTTCCAGCTCGCCTCTTCGCTTCCCCGCATACGCCTGGATGATATCGGGCGAATACAAGTTATCAACACGATGGAATGGGTTGGCAGCGATGAGCACAATACCCGAATAGGTATAAATGCTTAGCTGAGCATATCTCATTCTGATGGCATTCAAAACAGCAGGTTCGTTCAGATAAGACAGCGACGTGAGGTCCTCCGTGGTCTCCAAGATCGGTGGGTTTCGTAACGGAGGCAGCGATTCGCTATTTGACTCAATAGCGTTGACGGTGGTGTCGACAGTAATCTCCTGCGCTAGTTAGCATAAAACACGTCGGAAACCAGCAATACACGCCAGAAACCAGCACAATACACGCCGGAAACCGCACAATACTCACCTTTCCATTCTCGAGCTTCAACGTCAGCTGAGCCTTGTCACCCTGCTCGGATTTATTGGTAACTTCGGCTCCGATCCACCCTTCGTCGTCATCGGGCACCCAACATCGCCTATATTGAGGTTAGTTCATGCAAAACAGTGGGAATAAGAGGGGGGAAAAGCGGGCATCTGGCCGAAATACTCGTCACGCCATCTGTGTAGCGAACAAAGGCGGATCAAGCGCCCGCCTGAGCTGACAGGTGCGCAATTCCTGCGTTGGAGATGCCATGCGAAGGGGCATTAAGGGGGTTGTAGCAGATAGAAATAAGACAACCCAACGTAACAATCAGGGCAAAACAGGCGGAAAAACGGGATATAGCAATTGCTTGGAAGACGAGCATGATGAAATATGCAACAATCATGCCAGTTCACCGCTCTTCCGGCCGTATCAAGGCATTGTTCATCCAGGCGCGTCCTATCAGAACCGAGGTTCCAGCAATATCCCCGCCTAACGGTATTACAAAGCACCGCAATACGCCTTCGTAAACCCCCTCTTAACCTGTGCTATCTGCTGCCATCTATACTTACGTTCCGGCACTATACGCGGATGAGATCATAGTATGGTTGTCAACTCTGAGTGAGATGGAAGTAATTTGTGGCAGTTTAAGGCGCTCGGGAGGGTAACTGCAAGGGGATGCAACGTATAATGCGGGTAAGCGTTGGAAGAGCAGAGGAGGAACTAAGACACGCCCTGATATTAATATTTATTACAAAGATCAGATCTATATTTATTACAATATCAGCTATCATATTGATATTATTACTTATGCTTCCTACTTCTGCTTCCTACTTGCTTACGACTAAAATTTCTTCTCGGCCGTGGCTGCTCGATCCTTCATCAGCTTGACGAACCGTTCCTCTCTCGAATGCTCAAAGCTGGCATTTAACGACGAAATCACATAATATGCTCCAAGCCCTGCCACTGCTCCGTATCCGTAGACCTGAGGTTTGTAATAAAAAGGAATGCCTGAGAACGAACGGGCCATGCCGGTCACCACAGCACCTGGTGTGAGTGTGCGAACGCAAGAGAATAACATAACAAGCAAGAGAATAACATAAAAACAAGAAGAACATAACCAAACATTAAGCAACACCATCCCCATCTTCGCCTACCTACCTATCGTTGCATACTGAAACAATTCGGCGAATTCTGCCATGTTGATTGGATGATTGATTCCCAAGTCCCAACTCAAAGAGGTGAAAATCAAAAAGGTTGAAATCACAAACACTAATATCAACTATCTATCTTAAAACATCCTCCATGAGCACTACTGCTGGTCCTGCAACGTCGCCAAGAGAGCCGGAGGCCGGGCTATCGGCAAAAGACCTGAAGGCGCTGAAAAAAGCCGAAAAGCAAAAAAAACGTGCGGCTCAGAAAGAGTCTACTGGTGCAGCTCCAGGAGTTGATCCACGAATCCAGCAACAGCAACAACAGGGTAATAAGAAGAGTGCTGATGAATCCAAAGTGGACATAGGGGACCGTCAGATCAGACTGTTTGCGCATTTGGAACCGGCAGGCGGAATTGCAGGTATTACTGGGGACAAAGTCGATACCTTTGGAGTCCATCCAGCCATTCTTACTCTTGGACTGCAATTTGCTTCCTACAAGGTCACGGGGTCTACTGCTAGATGTAGAGCCATGATGCTCGCGTTCAAGGAGCTCATTCGAGACTACAAGACGCCTGCAGGAACGTCGATATCACGTAACCTGACGGCATTGCTTGGCCATCAAATCGACTATCTGAAAACCGCACGACCTCTTGGTATTGCTATGGGAAATTCCATCAGATATCTCAAACAGGTCATTACGACAGTAAGCATAGATTTGTCGGACGATGAGGCTAAGGAATACCTGATGGGAGTCATTGACAACTTCATTAGAGATCGCCTTGATATAGCCGGGAAAGTCATAGCACGATCTGCTGCTCAAAATATCAATGATGGCGATACTATTCTCACATATGGACACTCTGGAGTCGTCAGAGATGCTCTGTTACAGGCACATGCAGATGGAAAGAAGTTCTCTGTGGTCGTGGTCGATTCACGGCCGTTATTTGAAGGAAAACTTTTGGTTCGCGAACTAGCGAAACATGGCCTCAGCTGTACCTACGCCCTTATATCGGCCTTATCATATGTATCTAGTGATGTGACCAGTGTCCTTGTTGGTGCTCATGCTATGCTCTCAAATGGTCTGTTGTACTCACGAGTTGGAACTGCCATGGTATGCACATCGGCGAAGTCACAGTCAATTCCCGTCACAGTTCTTTGTGAGTCCATCAAATTCTCGGACAAGGTTCAGCTGGATGCAGTTACGTTCAATGAACTTGCACCTGGAAAGGCATTGCTCAATCTATCCAATGATCCAGACAGAAGCACAGTGCCATCGCCGCTAACTACCGGCAAGCAACAGCCACCGTCGTCCCTGTCACTACTGAACGTCATGTATGATTTGACGAGCCAAAATTACATCAAGAAAATCATCACGGAACTGGGAAGTGTTCCAGCATCGTCGGTCCCAGTGGTGATTCGCGAATACAAAAACTATTAGGTAGAATAATAACGTAATGCATATTTACATGAATCTATACAAATCTCATACCAGAGTCTTGAGTCTGTTTTGTTAGTTGATTCAAAGTTGGAACCAGTTATTCTACCTACTTATCTCTGCTCATCTTGACTACTGTAGACCGCACTATCCGTGGATCTTGACGCAAAATCCTAAATGCCTCGCTTTGTACACTTGGAGAGGAATCAAACTGAATGTGAAAATGCGCTCCAACTATATGAGATTGTCGGTTCTTATTGATGATTCTAGGAAGCTGCCGAACACCCATATTATTTATTTGACGAACGACTCCTCTGTTATTCACTATAAGTTTTCCAATCATCCGGCATAATTCCTGCGCATCAGAAGTGCCACTGGCACCTGCAGACCGAGCTATGCCTACTATTTCATATAGCATGAGAGGTTGGAAGGTGAAAATTCATTCATGCTGATTATGTAAGTTTTTCGTTGATGTTGGCTCCGGGTAAAACCACGAACCCGAGCTGAAAAAGTCGTCTTGTTTAACTGTGAAGTTCATTGATAAAACAACGTACATAGTAACAATGCTTTCTGCAGTTAGAGTCTCATCACGGGCATTACCAGGGTTTATCACGCGACAGGCTGCATGCGGCTCGCTTAGTAGCAGGTCTTCTTTGCTATCGTGTTCTCGAATATTGTCTGCTAGATACTACTCCAACAGTCTGTCGGAGAACGGTCCTGCTTTTAAGTACTCTGCTTCTCCGGTTGTTAAATATACCGACGATCACGAATGGGTCGCAGTTCATGACGACGGGACTGCTTTTGTGGGAATCACCAAGTACGCTGCTGATGCTCTTGGAGATGCTACATATATTGAATTACCCGAGCCTGAGACCGAAGTTGCCAAGGGCGACTCTATAGGCAGTGTTGAATCAGTCAAATCGGCTAGTGAGCTTTATTCGCCAGTTAGTGGAACAGTAGTCGAGATCAATGAGGCATTGGCTGACAGCCCAGGGTTGGTGAACAAGGACCCCTTGGGTGATGCCTGGTTCAGCAAACTGAAAATCAATGACAAGGGAGAGCTTGAGGAGTTGATGGATTTGGAAAAATATGAGGAGTTTATAAAGAGTGATTAAGGTGCACCAGGACCGCTTTGTGCTAGTGCGACTTCTATCTCATACTCCTCAAAATCACCGCCATGATCACATCTCATATTAATCCTGTAGAGGTATTTGATGCCATAATAAAGTTTCTAGAATATCAATTGTGCTATAACTGCTCTATTTTCTGATCAATGAGGCTTCTTCATATCCAAAGCTACTTGAGCCCACGCATTTTCACTTATATATACACTGAGCGACAGTATACTACTTATCTTCAAATTGCTTAATCATCCACAAATGCGTATGCAAGACCTCTAGATGCTATGAATTGACAATAGCAGCAGCTCATGTTGTTGAATCACAGTCTTGGACAAAGCCCTCACTAAAGAAGTCCTTTTCGCAAACTCAGGTATTATGCTTGTTCATTGCTTAGAATGAGCATGGTTTACCCCAAAACTCGTCAGAATCGCTAAAACCTGATAAAATGCTGATTTCTTGTGAGCCCCTGACCAAAAATGCTAGCATTCAGAGGGGCTAGAACGACACACCACAGACAGTAAAACGGACCAAATTGACAATATCATAAATTACATGTGTTATGAATATAGTATATCAAAAAATATTATATATTATAGCAAAAGTAGTTGGACGGTACTACCGTATATGATGGGGTGCTTTGTGAAATCATCAAATTTTCTCACCTTCGGGACTAGCAACGAATAGACTAATATTGAATTAAAATACTATTTAGCATATATTTCCAAGCCGGAAACACATATAAGGCTGTTTAAATTGTCAGATACTGTGTGGGCGTAGCCCCTAGCTCTGTCTGAAAATGCACCACCCACGCTAACCAAATGCGAAAAGTAACCAAGAACCTGATCAGAAGCGAGGTTTCAGTTTGGAAATATAACCTAGGGACCTGGATGATCTGAGACATACCCAACGACGATAACACTTGTTTCATGCTCATGAGGATTATGCCTCTGAGAGGTGCTGCGTACGGCTGTCATCGTACAGGAAATGGATGAGTGTTCCAGCTTCAGCAACCTATTGATGGTGCTCGAAAGAAAATAAATTCATTCAATACATTTTATGATCACGTATGAATCTCATATGCATAATAAACGGTTTTTCGTAAGATGTATGCTTATTATATGCATTTTGTCCAAGCGTTGCCGGGTGGGGCAGACTGGGAGCCTGTTTCAAACAGTCCCCAGCAAAGTTCCATCATAGAGTGTCCCAGCCGAAATAAAGAACACAGGGAACAGTGCGCGCAGGTCATTTATTCATAATTATTTGTGATATATTTATAACTATGCTAGCACCATAGATTCCTGATAGTTTTGAGGCTAGCAATAAACCTCACCATTAGTCTATCCCAGCGGGAGTAAATAATAACTAAAGCAGTCATCGTAGCTCATATATTTTTATTTTACTCTAATATTCTTGATATCATCTCATTTTCGTAGAATTTGATACAATATATAGCTTCTTCCCTTTTAAGAAATATTTTGAGACTATAGGGTAAATCGACGGTATTGGGAAAAAAGTATATACTCTGAGACTATGGCGTAAATCGCAAGTAAATATTAACTAAAGCAGTTCCTGTAGCTCATATATTCGTATCTGATTCTAATATTCTTAATATCATCTCACTTTCGTAGAATTCTGATACTGTGTACAGCTTTTTCTCTTTTGGGAAATATTCTGCGACAATAGAGTAATTGGGAAAAAAGTATATAACTCTAAGACTAGGGGTAAATCGAGAGTAAATAATAACTAAACCAGTTCCCGTAGCTCATATATTCATATTTGATTCTAATACTGTTCATATCATCTCACTTTCGTAGAATTCTGATACTATGTATAGCTTAGTCCCTTTTGGGAAATATTCTGAGACTATAGGGTAAATCGACTCTATTGGGAAAAA
>JAJMJB010000033.1:0-152855 GCA_030568895.1 Casaregolazyma suthepensis
AAATGTGTTTTGAAGATTCAAGTGGCTCATTTATGCTTAGAAAGATGCTGCCAGAGCTACGGGGGTGCGTGCGGCTGTGCATCATATAGCTTGCCGAATACGCTAGTGCACATCAAACAAAAATAAAAATCTGTAATATTGAAAACATTTCATCGTGGGTATGTATGTGAGTGAATCATTTATCAGATATGATTGATTATTGCTGAAAGTAGGGAAATTTGGCCTGATAGTTGATGTCCAAAATTATCGTGATGAACTGCTAAAATTTTTGAAGCCGTTGAAATTGGGTTAGCCGCACTGCTTTTTGAGGTCGTAGGGCCATTTTTCAACTCGCAAGAATTACTCACTACATGCAGTATATGATAGTGTATTGATACTGAAACAATCCAAATGGATAGAAAATACAATATATCATATAAAATCTTTTGTTGTATAGAAAATAGTCGAGCTGCGTTACCATCTACATTATGGCTCTCTCTGAAATCGGGCGATTTTACACTCTCAATATCAGCGGAACAACCAATCAATTATGAACTAAAAAATCATGGAGATATATTTCCGCACTAGCGCATTAAGGTAATGCTGTTTAAATAATAGTTATTGCGTTTGCGTGGCCGCTAGCTGTACTTGAAAGTGCACCACTCTCGCTAATCAATTGGAAAAAGTAACCATAAACGTGATGCCAAACTAGAACTAAGTTTGGGATAATTGGCCTTGGTACCTAGGCGACCCCAACTATCCCAATAGCGATAGTAATAGCACGAATGACATCGGAAAGCCATATTATTTTGATATTATATAATAAAAATGCGATTTGAAATTTTGTGTGGTTTATTTATGCTCATAAGGACTTCTGTCGCTGAGAGGTGCTGCGTACGGCTGTGCTCAATGCAAGTAATTGTTCCCTTAGCTGCGGATTTTCCTAAATCAGGTAACATGCTGGTGTTACCCTCCTATGGTTATTATTGCAGATCTCTTTCTATTTCTTTTATTTTGTCATTCGATAATAAAACAGGTATATTATACTGTGTGCAATAAATCACTTGCTCATTACCGTTATGTATTTATAAGTGTCTCCCATTAACCACAAGCCTTCGAACTTGAGAAACACGTTTAAGTCTCAGATGAGGCCAAATTTAAATTGATCTAATATAGCATCGCTGAGATTCGTATTTAGCTTCTACTTATAAGACGTGCTATTATCTGCTTTCCCTCTAAGTTTTGGTAGGGTAACACTTACGGCATACCGAATAGCCACTCGGCGAGTTCTCGTCGTCAGTCCGTTGCTCTTGAAGTGTCACTTTCTCGTATCTCACAACCCAAAGTCATTCACTGGAGGGACGGACTTACTAGTTGACTTTGGTAGGAAATTTTGTATGAGTTTTCCTGAATATGTTAGTGGCTAGCCACAACGAGCCGTTTCCCTGATCTGGCCGGAATATACTTCGAATTCGAGAGAGCACAGCTCATGCACTCTCATGAATGCGTAGTAAGACTTTACACTGTCTGCTAGTCCTGCCTGTAGTAGTCGTATTGAGTTATTTCAACCTAAAGACAATCTATCCACGGAAAACCAAGAAACAACAAGCTCCTCAATGAGAAAAAATACAAAACAAAGCATCTTTATTACCCTTGTAAATATAGTGAAACTATAAATATTAGCACATGTAACGAACGTGGAACTTGAGGAAGCATGGAGGGCTAAAATGTTAGCAAAAGAACATTACAACGCGCCATCATAGGACTCAATTTCGCTGAGTAGAATCTGCGATTCACTCACAAAGTTTATGGGTCTAGCAGTGAATATGCTATAACGCGTTGTAGTGTTTTCATTGTAGGTATCCTGTTTGGCAGCACACCTGAAGATAAACTCGTGGTCAATAGCCTTATCCACAAGTTCGGTGATCTTATCTTCATCACCCTCTTGAACATAAAGACCAACCTGGGAAGCTGGGACTCCGAGAATAGCTTCTCCAGCCTCGTCGAAGGCCGACATGAACTCAGCACCCGTACGATCACAGACCTGAACACTCAGAGCATATCTATAGTAGGGAGAGTCGGCCATCTTGTTACAAGATAAGCATTCCCAGGACCCACCAGTCTCCTGCATCTTTTTTCTGCACTTGTCGCTATTAACGCAAGCAGGATACACGAGGCTACGCTTGGAGACCATGCCTACGAATCCTCTCAAAGTGAAGTAATCGTTCGTGGTATTGTGGCCCAACCCTTGATGCTTGACATCAGTGAAAGTGATTCTGGTAGCAGCCTTTTTAGAGAGCGTGCTATCTGCAGCAGGACCCACACTAGCCAAAGTGTTAAAGCTCATGTTGACTCCAGCAGCGTCATACCAGCCCTTGAGAGCATGTGCCTGTTGGATATCAGGGTTGACGGTTAAGCTAGAAGCAGGCGTCATACTGAGACTGCAGCCGCCGAAATCAGAGACCTTTGCATCTTTGACAGCTACAACGCTTCCTGGAGCAGACGTGAAGCCAGCAGCCTGCTTTCCCCAAAGAGTACACTTGATTTCGAAGTTGGACTGGTCGACCAGGAAAATATCACGCTTCTCAAAGGCTCGGCCGGTGTTTTTGGAGGTGATGGACTCGAGGTCACGGACTTCCTTAATAACACCGACCAAATCAGCGGTATCTCCAGCCTTCTTGGATGGCAGCTCAGCAATGGGTGAAAACGCGTACTTGAGTTCTTGCAATCGGACCTCCTCATTGCACCGTTCCAACTCGGTTTCGCGTCGCAGATTCATCTCGTAATCGTGCTTGACATTGTTGTATTGCTGGTTTCGCATCTTGATGTTGGCGTTCGAGATGTAGTACGTCTGGCCTTCTTGAAGCTCGTTATACAGCTTGTCAACGACATCAGTGAATCCCGTGGCTCGAATCTCGCCCGACTCATCAGCAAGCGTCACGTTGAAAAGCTTGCCCTCGCCGCGACCCGAGTTAAAGTGGCGAATATCGGACTTTGACACGACTTTGGCGCGAATGGTCCAGTTATTGGCGTACGGCATAATATCGGAAATCGGGGTGATTCGCCGGTGCATGGTGGCCGCGGGTTTTTTCGCCTGCGAATAACTGTTATCTGTCGGCGCGCCGGTTGTTGCTGTTGGGGCAGCGTCGCTTGCTTGTTTCTTGGCTAACGTTAAGTTGGAAGGCTCGCCGATTTTGGGAACAGGCGACGAAACAAGGTCAAATTTGGTGAACACAAGACAGGGCTTATCCTTCAACATGAAGACATTAAAGTCAGTCACGCGGATCAGCTGGCCGGGAATGAAGGTATTGGCATCGGCACCGGCACACTTGTAAATACACTGGATGAAGTACTCGCCGTCGCTGATGTTTACCCGGAGTTTCTCCTCACCGAGGCTTTTGCTTCGGAGAATTTGCGCGACAAAAGAAGGGTAAACGACGCTGATCTGCGAGGGGTCAGGCAGTCGGCTGGCAGTGCCCAAAAACGGTTTGACCAGGTCTGTCATGAGTTGTTGTTGGAGGAAAAAAAGTAGTGGGTAAGAAGTTAAGTTTGGAAGTTGCGGTTGGGTGGCGTTAGTTTCGTGTTGGGAACGCGACGGGAACGAAAGCGGGTAGAGGGGAGGGGGAGGCGGGGGAATAAACGTGTTTATATTTATTATTATATTTTATTTATTTATTGTATTATTTTATATGTATTTTCGTACGCGATTTGATGGATATTTTGATATTCTCTTGGTCGTTCTGTTACCCGGCCGTGCCGCCCCCAAATACCCTTCTCCTCCCATTTCTCCCGCTGTCATGGCTTTTAACGGAAGCGGTGCAATGTCAGTCCCAATCCATCCATTCGGAGGTTATTGTTGTCCGTTTCGAATTCCGAGGTCAGCAAATTGTGCCAAACGAGTAGTCTTTGATGCGCATTTGCTCTAAGTAGGGAGCCACGCTTGAGTGGAGCAATCCAGCAGAGAAGTTCCTGCCTTGGACATGGCGACCGGATTGCAGCGATGATTAGGACGAGGGTTGAATAAGGTGCTGTCGACTGGTTTTTTTGGCGTTTTGTTTGTCGATGGTTTTATTAGTTCTTTATGATACATGAAGTGTTTTTAATTCTGGAAGATCTATGGTAATTTTCCACCAATGCAACTATAGTACAATGCAATGCTATTTGAGGCTATTTCGGCTCATGCTCTCCACCTTCACTCCTTCTTCAGCCCGCTCTTCTTCTCCCCCTTCTTTCCCTCCCCACTAAAACACGCTCTCGAGGCTCGGTATACCTGCTCCAGAAATTCCCGATTAGGCTTTGTTTTCGGAAAAACCACCTCCATACGATCCTCATCCGTAACCATTATAACCAATACAAACTTTATCTGCAGTCCTATAAACATTTCCTGTATGACGATATCCAAAACCTTATGTTTCGGAATAAACCGCGACCAAGTTAGATTTAAAAACGGCCCAGTAGAAGTCACTTGCATGCCAAACGAGTCCATCACAAGCAGCGATTCTTTGATTTGAGTATTATAAACAAGTACTATTACAGATAAAACCATCAAAAGCCCCGACTTATAAAAGGCATAATCGTCTATTACATCATAAAATCCCAGGAACCACGCGAGATTAGCCAGTACGACGGCCAGTTTGGCCCATTTGACCACCTGATGCCAGCTGTTTTTCTCCACAACTTCATATTCTACGAGTGAAGGGGCTCTATTATGCACTTGAAAAGTATATCCCATTGTTCCAAGCGGCCGGTGGATTTCGTGTGCAATATGCGTTGCAAATGGGAAATATACTGGGAGATCAGAAGTTTAATAACGTCTTATATTCCATATTAGGAACCCCACATGAGCAACTCCTTTGACGGCCATATACGGGAATTTCCCGACATTCAGGTCGACTGTTTTCGGTCCGGGCCCGGTCATTCTGCTGTTACAGCTCGGTTTTTATCGCATATTCATGAGGATCATCTCGAGGGCCTAGACTCTGGCTATATGGGTCCATTTATTTATTGTTCCAAAGCCACAAAAAACCTTCTACTTAAACTGGCTAAACGAAGAGATCAGGGAGACGGCGACTATGCAGTTAGCCGCAAATTTCATGGGCTTCGTCCCGAGTTAATACGGCCGTTGAGCCTGGATTACCCCCACACGCTGCAGCTGCCAAATGGAATGATCCAGGTCACTTTAATTAATGCAAATCATTGTATTGGATCTGTCATGTTCTTATTTCAAGATACGCTTGGAGACGCGGTTCTGTGCACTGGCGATATGAGAGCTGAGCCGTGGTTTGTCAATACGTTGAACCAGCATCCGTGCCTGGTTCCTTATATTGGCAGCACAACGTTAAAATGCATATATGCTGATACTACATTTGCATACCGAGGAAAACCTTACATTACAATGCCTTCTAATAATTATGGTGTCCAGAGACTTATTGCACATCTAGATTTATACAGCTCCAAGACCCGGTTTTACTTCACCACAATGACTCTGGGCTATGAAAGTGCACTATTGATGGTTTGCTGTCATTTCAAGGAGAAAATACACATAGAGCCGTATGGTTATGACCTAATAGCCGCCGGTGCAGCCTGTGAAGACCCCACGTGCCGTCAGCTGCTGGAGTTTATCACTATAGATCCTAATGCTGCTCGATTTCACGCCTGTTCGAAACATTCAAACTGTCCGCATCGCTCTCGCAGAGATGTCGTGTTTCTGTCGCCGATTGTCAACAAGAATTTGACCGAGGTCGAGCAGTGGAATGCGCCTATTTATGTCAAGGACTTCGACATGGTCATGGCTCCGGTGCAAATGGAATCTTCCGACAAACAGGCGTCTGTTTTCATCTCTGACGATCGCAGGTACATCCGGGGAAATAACCCCACGACGCTTCTTCCAGGCCGTCTGGTCTTCCACTTTTCTCGGCATTCGTCCTACAATGAGCTGGTACAATTTGTTCAGATTTTCCGGCCGAAATCCGTTTATCCGTGTGCTTCGACACCGGAGCTAGAGCTGGATGCAGATTTCCTCATGAGCAATCTGTTTGGAAATGTGTGTTCTTTGGACCAGGAGTTTGCCTATGACAAGCTGATAGCCGAGTACAGAGAGCGGAATGGAGCTATTGTACGGAAACAACCGTCTAAGAAACGGAGTTTTGCAATGGCCGAACACAGCAACGACAGCCAGTCGTCGGGTTCTCTGTCGAATTCGCAGATTCTTCGGCTGCTTAATCGGGGAGTTGGCTCAGCACCGACGTCAGCACCGTCTGTACCGTCGTCACCATTAGACAAATGCGCTGAGAAACATAACGAGATTGGCTCGAAAACTACGATGGAGAATTCTATCAGGAAACACGAGAAAAAACGTCCGTTCTTGGTACGTAAGAAGACACAGTGGTTACAGGAGACTAATCTGCATAAGACGCAGAACGCACTGTCAGCATGCCGAATCAACGATCTTGCACGGATACTCAGTCGCGATGGGAACGCGTGGTACGATCTGGAGTTGGAGTTTCGAGCAAGAACGAGGTTGATTTAGGGACGGAGAAGAATTTCAGGAGAGGGAGAATGGACTCTAGAATAGGCATGACGAGGAGCTGCTACAACAAACCTAGCTGGTTCTGAAAGCAAACCAACGACTCTCACCGTCAATAGAACCTCTCAACCTCCCTACACCAACGATATCCCCCTCCCTGCTCGGTTCTCCCGCAGCAGATACGCACCGATCGGCACCAGCATCAACGGCAGCATAAACCCGAACTCATCGATAGTGTACGCCGTTCTCCTGCCCACCGGAATAGTAAGCGGTGTTGCAAACGCCTGAATATACAAGTTATGACTAGCATGGAGCAAAACACACGGCCACAGGCTTCCAGAGTGGATCCTGAAGTGAGCCATGAGCACGGCCATCGACACCACGGCCAGCGAGAAGCACGTGAGGCCGTAGATCCACGGCGTCCCGTTGTTATAGTTGCCGAAAATGAGAATCGGAAAGTGCCAAACGGCCCAGATGAGCCCTGAGATGACGGCTCCTCGGTGGAATCCAAACAGCTCCACCAGTCGAGGCACCATGAAGCCTCGCCAGCCGATCTCCTCCCCGAGAGCACTAGTCATGCTCAGCAACAGCCCCGACGTGCCTGATACGAGGAAATCAAACAGCAGCACAAACCATACGGGAGCAGTGGGGAAGCCGTACCTTTGGCGCACACCGTCGATAACACTGGGGTTGCCGAACCTGCCCAGACCGGTGATCCAGACCACCGAGTACCCCACAACCGTATAGGCAAGAGGAATGGCCCAGCCAAGGAGAATCCAGCGGTTTTTGGGCCATTTCCAGCCAAAGCTGCCGACGTCAATTCCCTGACTTCTGGCCGTGATAACGGCTGCCAACCCCGGACTCCACATGAGCAGCAGTGCATAATCATGGAGAGACTTGGACCAAATCGCCAACAAGTACCACGGAGTGCTCAGAACAGCTGCCAGAGCGACATAGATAAGCAGAGATTTCTTGGTTTGATCCATTAGAAGGTGAGTGCTCGCTAACGGTGACTCTGCAACCTTTGTATGCGACGTTTGGCTGACGGGTAAGTCGCTCAAACGGCTAAGCTGGCTCAAACGGCGAACTTAGCTCAAACCGATTTCCAGCAATTAAATCATCAAGTTACGGGTTTACGGTTGTAAATGGCCATGGTCCTGAGCGGTTGCCGAGAGCGTTGAGCTTTCACAGGCGATAGCCGGGACGAGCACATTCTGGAGCGAGCAGCATTCTTACCGAACAGCATTCTTGCCGAACAGCATCCCTACCGAACAGCATTCTCACCAAACAGCAGCATTCCAGAACAAGCCATCTCGAAAAGCAGCACCGATCGCCATCTCGAATATCACCGCTCAGCTCCGCCGCTCACAACACTCCACTGGACCCATCCTCAACTCCATCTCCCCCAATAATAAATACTACAGTCCTATCTCTACAACGTTCCGTGCACCTCAGCACTCCTCCAACACTTAATGTCATGTGCACTTAATGTCATGTGCACTTGATTCCTCCGCACTCGAATTCCTCTGCACTGGGCCTTTTCTCCACACTCACCCTTCCATCCCCCCCCCCTCAATGCACCTTCGCCTCCCTCTTGATCTTCTCCGCCACCTGTCCAAACTGCTCCCGGTCCCGTGCTGCATCCTCCTGTCTACTCTGCTCAAGAGCCCTGGCATCCTTCTCCAGTCTCTCCTGGAACTCATTCTGCACATTCTTTATAGCCTTATTGACATCGTCCACGTCCTTAATCTCAATGTCCTGCAGTCCCAGAAATCCAGAGTATTCATGCATATCAATCGGCAGCTTTCTGATTGTCGCCAGATGCAGTTTTGCCGGGTTCTTCTTCTCTTCCAGCTTATACTTGCTCTTGATTTGACGTCGAGACCGGCCTGGAAAAAGCTTCGAAATCATATTGAAATCCGTTCCCCACATTGAAATTGCTCTGTAAAACTCGTCTGTTTCCCGTGCATCCCACCTGTCCGATCGTTCATGGCGGCCATAAGTCGCACTGTTTACTGTCCTGACAATGTCATCAGCTTCACGCCTCTCCATTGTCTGCTCGGCCTCTTCATTATGCCGATGCCTATCGACAATGGTGCTTTCTGCGTCCACGGAAAACGAGCCTCCTGCGGCCATTTTCAGCTGCAAAACCGGGGCTGCTGCTCGATTGCCCTCCAAAGCCAGCTTCTCCTTTGCGTCATGCTGAGTCTGCTGCCGCCGCTCAAAGTCGCGCTTCTGCAACTCGGTACGGAACTGATAAAGCAGCTTAGGACTGGTTCGTGCCAGGGACCGCCGTTTGCGAAGCGCGGTCTTCTCGGTCTTTCGCCGGTCTATCACCTCCAGGAACCGCTGGTGCTTCGACGACACCACGCCGATCGGCAAGTCACTGCACATCTGAGCCATGGTGAACTTCTCGACGTTGATCGCCTGGTTCAGGCCTGCTTCCGGTGCTGAGGCTCCTGCTGTCTTGGGCAGATCGTCCGGGTCGATGATTCGACGCCCGGCGTCATCAAACACTGCTACGCGAACCTCGCTTGTCTTGGGAAGCGGCTCCTCTTTGTCCTCGTCCGCGTCCACCTGTATAGTTCGTCGCCGCAATAAACGGGTCGAAAGAACGTTGTCGGCGATCTCCGCATCGGGCAGCACAACAGGCTCAACGACGGCGCTTGGAACCACGCCTGTGCTTGAAACCACGCCGTCCTGCGCACCTCCGGCCTCCTCGCTTGCATTTCGCGACTGCTCGCCGCTTTCCCTGGCGCTCTCGGGCCGCTCCACCTTGGCTGTTTTGTCCAAGCGCCGGACCTTGACAGCGCGCGAAGGCCCCGGTTCCTCGTCGTCCTCGGCTACGGCGCTCTCATTCTGCGTCGCCAGGACCTTCTCGGCCTGCACAGACGCCTGCAGGCCGGATCTCGCGGCAAAACTGTCGAGTCCAGGCAGTCTTGTGTACTCATCCTTGGACTCGACGATGGACAGTTTGCGCGGCTGTTTTCGCCCGGTTCCCCGTACCGGCTGCTTTGGAACAAACCTTGTCGACGACTTATCTGGAGAAGTTAGTTTGAGGCGGTTTACCCGGGGTGCGTGGGCTACTTACTGACTGCTGAAGACATGGAAGGAAGTTGAGAAGTTTGAGAGAGGAGGAGAGGTGGGTAAACAGAGGAGGTCACGTGAGGGGAGGGCGGAGGCGGTAAAAAGACGGTAAAAAGACGGTGGAAGGTTGAGAAAAGGGGATTTCGAGAGTAATATCTTGCTGATACTCTCGAATGTTTCTCTTTTTCCAGGTGTTTTCTGCGTAAATCCCCGTATATCAAAACATAGCGTTGATCTGAATTTAAGGTTATGCGAAAATTTCGAAAATTTCTGAAAAATCCACAGAAAAATCACACAAAATCACAGAAAACACACAAAATCACAAAAACTCTGCAAACCCCAAATCGCACAAACCACCGTATTCCTAGTTCCTAGCCTCCTAGCCTCCTTCTCCTCTCATAGCCTTCTCCTCTCATAGTTTCCCTCGTGCCCCCATGAAAATCAACCCTTCTGCTCAGTTAACCTTCCCCGGATCCTCGTACGTGCTTGACATCGTATGCGCACCTCAGCATGGGCTCGTTTCAAGCCTCTCAAACGGCTCCATACAGCTGCTTCCTGGGCCCGAAAACTGGTCCTCCGGGTACCAAGAAGCGTATACGTTGGCTCGAGATCCATCCCAGACGTTGAGCGGACTCAAACTGTATGATCCAAACACTATAGCGACCAGTGGGTCTAATGGCGTTTTGGTGTATGATTTGAGAAATAGAGCATCTGCAGTTGCGCAGTTTAGGGCCCCCAATGGCGCTCAGATACTGAGCTTGGACCTGAACTCCAACCAGCTAGCAGCAGGAACCGAGCTTGTAGAGACCGATGCCGGAGTCATTTTGTGGGATATCAGGAACCCAGGCACTCCTCAGGCGGCGTATTTGGACTCGCACAACGACGACGTTACCGACATTTCTTTCCATCCGTCAATGGCCAATGTGCTGCTGTCTGGATCAACCGACGGCTTGGTGAACATATTCAACACCACCATAACCGACGAGGACGATGCAGTGTACCAGGCTATAAACCACGGAGCGTCCATTCACAGGGCAGGTTTTATCTCAGAGGCTCGCATATTTGCTCTGAGCCATATGGAGACTCTGAGCATCTACCAGCTGGCTGATCCCGACGAGAATATCCAGGAACCGGCACCGCACGAACTTGGCGATTTGAGAGAAGCTTTTCGAGCGGAATACATCGCTGATATACTTATTGACAAGTATAGTCCGACCAGTTATATTGCAGCTGGAAGCAATAACGAGAAGCAGAAGTTGAAGCTGATTCCCATGACCAACGAGGAGCCAGCAGCGTCCAAGAAAGACTGGATTCACCTGCGTGGAGCCCACGGAGAGGAGGTTGTGCGAGCGGTGCGAATATACGGGAACGAGGTATACACCGGAGGCGAGGACGGGGTGATTAAGCTGTGGAGGGCATGAACGGCCAGCGAACGGAGATATCACAGACATGCACTCGTCAGGAATATGCATCTCGTCACAGCATACACGTAGCTTGTCACATATCCTGCATATGTCAAACCGGAGGCCTACCCATCCAACTCTACCAGCTCATCCAGCACGCTCTCGCACGCATCTCGCGTATACGGCGCATAGATTATCTCGACGCCCGCAATATTACGCGTGCTAACCGCCATCTTATGCTCAATAAACTCCGTGAGCATTGTTCGGAAATTAAGCTCGTTCGACACAATAAGCTCCTCAGCACACTTTCTGTAGAATAGCTTGAAGTCTATGCCATGGTTAGTCGATGCCACCGTCGTTGTATCATTAGCCGGCAAAAGCTCCGTCATTTTCTCAATCTGATGACATATAAGCAGCTTGTAAAGCCGTCTAGCATTGGCTGTAAGCGAAGTCAGAACGAATCTCACTCCCTTGGACGTCACGGCCGATCGGTTCTTGCCCAGCGACAACGGGTCGTCAAAGGACGTTTCCACAGTGTATAATTCAAACGTCGTCAAGTCGTGCCATAGGAAATTGTACTGCGCCAGTTTGGCTGCATCCCACATGATAGGCGTGTTGATATTGTCGGCACTGGCAATGGTCCATATGGGCTTGGCTGAGCACAGCGTCGAGAGGATTTCCTGCGCCTTGTCGGACCTGAGAGCCTCACCGTCGATATTGTGCACAAGCAGAATCAAGCCTGGCTGCTCTTGATCGTGTGTTGACAGGTAATTGAGCAGTGCAGCTAGCAGATCAGGTGGATGTCGAGGAAACGACTGCCTTAACTCCTCGTCTTTGACCAGCATGTTGGTCGCCGTGTTCAAAACCTCTTTAGCAGTAGTAGCCGGATTGTAGCCATTAACCACGAGCACAGGGATCTCGGCAGGGACCTGTGTTTCGACGAATTCCATGAGAAGTTCCCGCTTGGAGCCCACCCCGTAGAAGATGAGCCCGAATCCCTGGCTGAGCTCGAAATACCACTGTTTAAACACCTTAGTATACATCGAGTGCAGGAATTGACGTCCTGGAGCATTGAGATTCCGGCTTTCGGCCACGTATTTCGTGTATTCCTGGTACTCGAGAGTCGGGGCCTTGGAGAACGGCGTAGTGGAGATTTTCTCACGAACTTTATGCTGATCAAAATATCCTTCGGCCCCATCAAAAAACAGGCTCTGGCTTCCCTCCTCGTCGGTGAAATTCGTGTTCAAATTGGCTAACTGCTGGCGTAGCGGCGAATTCAGCGACTTGGTCGGCGAAACCTGGTCCTCGGCGATGATCTGCTCGGCCAAACGCATGTCGGCCTCGTCCAAATCGTTCAATTGCTCGCCGTAGTTCTTCAGCAGCATGGACGTGGCTCTTTTGCGAGCACTGCGGTCCAGATCAGTGTCGGAACGGGCCGATTTGTCGAGCCGGCGCTTCGTAGGCGTCACTGGGGCCCTGGAAGCGCCGCGCCTGGGCTCATCGTCTTCGTCCGACTCGCCTAACGAGATTTCATCTTCGACATCGTCGTCCTGGGCCGTTTTGGAGCCGTCCAGCTCGGAATAGTTGCCCTTGAAAGCAGCTTTTCTCCGCGAACGGGTCGGCGTAGCAGACATCTTGGGAAAATAATACGGGATTTACACTAATACGGTACGAGTATCCTATAAATCTATCTTTACGCTCCAAATCCTCTGCTGTCACGTCAAACAGCGTTCGTCGGTCCTTCTTCTATAGTTTACTGTTTTGGGAAGTACAAACTTTTCCAACTCCTCCACACTTTATAGAACTTGTACATAGTAGAACACTCGTAATATCTCCGTAAATCATGCTTACCTTTTGCCCAAACTGCTCCAACATGCTACAGGTATGTATTTAGATATTTCTTTTTATATACAGCTCTAATATCCAGGTGTCTACGGCGTCGGTCGGTAATCTTAGATTAGAGTGTAAAACTTGCCCATATGAGTTTCCTATAGTTGGCGACATGGAGGTTTTCGACCGGAAATTGATGCCTCGCAAGCAGGTGGACGACGTGCTTGGAGGAAAGGGTGCGTGGGATAACGTAGATCAGACGAGAGCGCGGTGCGGGCGGGCATCGTGCGAGGGCGAAAAGGCGTATTATTACCAGCTGCAGATCCGAAGCGCAGACGAACCGATGACGACGTTTTACAAGTGCACGACGTGCGGGCATCAGTGGAGGGAGAATTAGCCACGAGAGCGCTGTTGGAGTGGAGGAGCACGAGCACTCTTGGAGAATACGAGCACGAGCATTCTTGGAGAATACGAGCACTCTTCTCTCTTCTCTCTGCTTATTCTCTCCGCTTATTCCCCCTATTCCCCCTCCTCGCCCTGCTTGTTCTCCCCCCGGCTCATGACCACCAGGTACAAGTTCTTCAAATTCCCCAGTGTATGCCGCAGATCGCTCACCAGAACTCCCTGAGAATTAATAAGCTGCTCGATACACTTCCGCAGCAAATGCGTACCGTACTCAAACCGGTAGAATATCGATCCTTTTACCCATAACGGGAATATTCGACTTCCCTGGATCGTGCTTATAGGATCAACAATGAAAGACGTTGAGCCATATGGCTGAACAGGATATCTCAACGGTACCTCTAGATACAGGCTCAACAAATACAGCAATTGAGCAACAAAGCCGTACGCAGCGTCTATTTCGTCCTCGCTTGCGTTGGCTAAATTTTCCGTAATCAGATCAGGCAGATCAATGTTACATATAGTGAAATGTAGCGATTTACCTTCGACGGGCTCAATGGCAAATATATCGGCCAAATCCGAGACTGTGCGGAACCGCTGGTACTGTATAGGGCCCAAGATGGTATTAGAATGCAAAGACCGTTCCTCAGTCGCCTTGACTGTCTGGTTGATGTAATTTTCAATGGCTGAGAACTTGGCTCGGTGCTGCTCCAGAGACGACCGCCTGTTAGCCAGCTTGAGCCTCAGAGACGCCGCACGTTTGGCCAGGGCCAATTTGGACGTTTGCTGCTCCGCAATGTTCTTCCGTATAAGGCTGAGTTTGTGTGCTAATTGCTCCTTTTGCCTGTTTATTATGAAGAAGTTGTTGTTGACTCGTAGAAGCTTGTCGATTTTGGCCGAAATATCGCCAATGGTCTGCCTGTTGTCGTCCAAACAGCTCTTCAGAAGCGTGATTTTGCGGATTTCATCAAACGACAGCGTCGGAATGGCCGACGACGGCGCCGACAGAGCCCCGGGTGCCGTGGTATGTGCCGAGATGAAACTAGGCACCGTGTAACAGCCGTCTGTAAGAACCACGACAAAGCTGTTGGTGTTGAATGCATGTGAAATGGCGTCCAGAGAGCGGCCAATAAATAGAAGACTCGATAAATTAAAGGCCTGCGAGGCAATTCTCAGAGGCGTTTGCCCAGCAGCCCCGGCGTAGACGTCCAGCCTGACAGCCGTGCTATTGCGCGCAGCGAGCCCCGACAGGTCCGTCAGGCCGAATTCCGGGTTGTTGGACTCGTACACAGGCTCCGAGACGTATATGGGATCGGTTTGATCCGGCACGTAGAGAACAGCCATTGAATCCAGCAGAGTCTGAGGGGCCGGATGTTCAGCGGCCAGATGCAAGTTAAGCAGCGAGGCAGTCCTTGTGCGTCGTCTGCGTCCAGGAGAAGCGAATTCGGCTTCGTTAACGGCAGGTCGTCGTGAAGTAGGCTGGAGTTTGTGTGGATCCAAGCACAGGTTTCGCAGGACAATTCCCACGATATGGCGGACCTTGCGCATATGCGGCGACAGCACAGGCATGCCGCGGTCGACGGGCATCTTGGCCACGAGCGTCAATGGGTCGTCGTCGTCGTCCGTAGACATTGCGGAGGAGGAAGGAAGCAAAGTTTGTTCAGCCGTGCGGGTGAGCAGGGCAGGGAATTGGGATGAAGAGTTGGGGATTTAGGGGTTTTATTGAGAGTTTAGGGATTTTATTGGAATTTAGGAATTTTACAGAATTTTACAGAATTGTACATATTGCTAGTTTTTGTTTTTTTCCTATTTTTTATTTTAGTGTTTTCGCTGTATTTGTGAACTCCACCCTCATTCCTCGCCTCGCCAGCCTGAAATTTCACCTCATCTTCACACCAACGAGTAGAAAGCCCGGAGCAGGATCTCCGACGGTGATACTGGGAGAGTAGAGAAATAAGAGTAGGGTATTTTTTGAAAAGCAGAGGAGTATTTTCTCAAGAGTAGAGGAATATTCTTCAAGAGTATAGTACTATTCCTTCAAGAATAGTCTTCGTTCAGCACCATGGACGTCATAGTAAGTATATCACCACCACCACCACCCACCCCCCTAACACCCCAGCTCTGCCTCGGCCATTTCTGCGAATCCCACGGCCCCACCCTCATGATGTGCACCCAATTGCTCGATCTCAAAGACGCTTCAGCCGAAATATCGGCCTCCAAAAAGGCCTCGGGGTGTGCTGCATGCCGTCTGGTACTGCCAAACAGCCACGAAACCCCAACAAATTGCATGCGAACAAAGTACGGCAGCCAGGTGCTGCTGAGTACCGCGTACCCGGAGTCCCAGGCCCGCTTTGCCGCCGTCAGACAGACTTGTTTGCGGGTTTTATCCAGTGAGCACAGCTTCAACGACTCGAGCCCCATGATGTTTGCAGATCCTTCCATTGGCACGGCACTGGGCATAAATTTCACCATTGCCGACTCGGGGGCACGGGGCGGAGTCCGTCGTTACGGGTTAATATGTTTGGGATCCAATGAGTCTCAAATGGTTCATTGTTGGTCCTTGATAGCTCAGCATTTGACAGGAGCAGTCAAGAGTCTTCAAGAGAGAGCAGAAGCTCGAAAGCCTGTGGGGGTGAAAAGCCGAGACTTCCGGCAAATGAGGGGCAGGGATTCGGCTTATTTACCGGAAAGTCTACCGAATATAGTGGAAGATGAGATGGTATTTGTTGATTTGCATGCTAGGTTTTCGAGGCTGTTGGTGAAGATGCAGGCAGATAGCTGAGGGGGGAAGCTTTAGAGGAAACAAGAGAGGAAAGAAGATAATAAGGATTATATGGAAACTATACAGTGGAATCGTTCTGAAAAGGTCGTTTTTATGCATGCTATACTGTGGGGTTATTGCACTGGTACATTGATCTATCGTTACTTATGCCTGTATTCTTGTACCTTTATTGGGAATTTCACTTGTTGGGTGCTTCCTTAGGATTTCTAGTGGATTTCCAGGGGGTTTCTAGTGGTTTCTTAATTCTAAAATAGAGCTCTAATTGGGAGCTTCTAAAGGATTTCTAGTGATCCTCTAGAGCCTCTTTAACCAAATTCCTTTATTTTCTGGACCGTTTAAGAATTCTTATTTAAGAACTTAGACATGCATGCTCCTTAGACTAATACCGGTGATTGAAAAAATCACTCTAAAAATTAAAATTCTTAGAATTCTTGCTATAAAATAGCATATTTAATAATAATATTTATAATTGATGGAATTTCGTATATCAAAGTTGGGGCGTTACAACTCTCATGAAAATTAGTATTTACATTCGTACTGTTGTGGTTGTTAATCGTACTGTTGTTCTTTATCGTACTTAGAGCATTGTTATCGATACGAGCTAGCAGGCAACAAAGCCAGCAAAGAAGTTAAAAAACAACGTAAACAAAAACAACGTAAACAAAAAAATACGTAAATCCAAACTTAGAGAAATTACCCAAGATCACCGAAATTACTTTACCTGCACTCTACCCCCCATCAATAACCATAACCATTTTATTCTTCTTCTATGTAATAAACTCTACCTCTCCACACTACAACTTGGCCTGTCCTCGAGCTTGTTTGAGTACCGGCTCAATTGAAGCTGCTTTCATAACATTTCCCTTCACCTTCAATTTACCGCTCATAAACAACTTTTGAGCATTGGCCTTTCCGGCCGACAAAGCAGCAAAATTGGCATCCGATAGAATCAACGTAATATCTGCTCCGGCTGCTGCTCCCTTGGAGATGCCGGGATTATTCTTGAGATCCAAAGTCCACGACGCCTCTTTGCCCTCGGCATTCTTCAAGGTGAAAACAATCACAGCTTTAGTAGTATCAACAGCCTTCTTAAGGGCCTTCTCATCGCTAAACGCACCGGCAACGGCGTCAAAGATTTGAGACGAAGGAAAATCAGCTATAAAAATATTAGAATCATTTTACAAATAAATCATTTCACTACTATATAATTTATATATATTCACCCACCTTCTGCAATACCCATTATTTCTTTCAACTGCGCAATATCAATATAAATTGGTGGTTAACGTTAATGGGAATACGCCATCATTTTATATTTGTTGATGCAAATCAAAGCCGAGGTCAAAGGCGGGGAATCAAACATTATAGACAGAAAAGGAAGTAGGGACGATTCGGTAAAATGAGAAATTAGTGCGGAGAAGCGAGGTGAGCGAGGAGGTGAGCGGGTAGTGAATTTAGAGCATGGCAGCAAGGAGTGACAAGCATGGCAGCATGATGCCACCCGTATACCTTAGTGCCTAGCTCTAACCCAAATTCACCAAACCTCCACTACACCCGCAAATCCAACGTCACCGCCTTGCTCATCGAGCCCTCCTGATAAATCCCCACCAATGCATCCGAATTCTCATACAGCTGGCTCTTGAGAGAGATCACAATATATTGCAACCCTCCGTCCCGTGCACTTTTATCTATCCATCGCCCAATACTCTCCACATTAGCATTATCCAAAGCCGCGTCAATCTCGTCCAGAATGAAAAACGGGCTCGGTTGATACCCGTTGATTGCAAAAAGCAGGGCCAGTGCTGCCATGGTCTTCTCTCCCCCACTTAATAGCTCCATATCACAGAACCGCTTCATCGGTGGCATTGCATGATAATTCACTCCGTCCAGGTACGGCTCGTCTTCATTATCAAGACTTAGGAACGCTGATCCTCCCATTGGAAACGCTTCTGTCGTAGTAAGCTCCTTGTAAATCGAGTCAATGGCCGATGAAATGTGCTCGTAGGCTGCCATGAACTTGTCGTACCGTGCGGATTTCACCTGCAAATACTGCTCCTTGGCCTCTCGTGCCTCTCGTCGCGTCCTTTCAAACTCCTTCTCGACTTCGTGGTACTTGCTCGTCACGTCGTTGAGTCGTTCTCCAGCTCGCGTATTGATGACCATTTTATCCAATTCAAGACCAATTTCTCGAACCTTATTCAACAGCCCGTCTTCAATTTCACTGCTATCAGAAACAGTGAGCTCATTATCAAGTGAAGAGTAGTCCAGTTCGACCCCCAAGTCACCTTCAAGCTGCTTTACGTCGGTCTCATTGTCATCATCTCCCATAGGAACATCTTCCAGAGATCCTCGAGACACAGGCAAATTGATCCCGTCCAGCTTGCAGTCTCGAAACTGATTCAGTCGCTGCATCGTAAACCGGTCGAAACTCTCGCGCAATTCGGACCTTTGCTTGATCAAACGCGTCACTTTACGCTGATGCTCAATGACATTCTCTCGGCTCTTTTGAGCCAAAGTAAACTTTTCATCAACTTGTGCTTTGCAACCCGCCAATTCCGCTTGCAGTCTATCACTGGCCTCTTTCAACTCGCCAATTTGCTTGTCTAAATCCTTGCCTTCTTCCTGTAACTCCACGAGCTCAGACTTGTGACTTTCAATGCCATCTTCAAGGGCCTGCAGTCGTGCTTCTGCCTCTCTTAAACGCTGCTCCTCAAATGCGACCTGTGTCTCGATTCGTTTAATCTGAGCAGTATATTGCAACCTCTTCTTCTTGGTCTTCTCCTGGTATCTCGACGTGACATATTCATAGTGAGAAATATCGCTGATTCCGACCTTTGCACAGAACTCTCGGAAGATTTCTCGTCGAATCCCTGCCATGCCTCCTTCTGCTGCTTGAATCTGCTCATCCAACGCTTCCAATTCATGTCGGCAAGTCCTCAACGATGGCATCAACTTCTCCTGGGCTTCAAGCAGATGTGCTTTCTCATCCTCACGACTTTGCAGCATGATTTGCAATGATTTCAGGCTGGTTCGTAAGTTGTCAAGCTTAATTTCCAGCGACTGGACTTCACTGACTAGTTGCTCTTCCTTCGACGCATGAGCGTGACTAGCTCTTGACAATTCCTGAAGTTTGGCAATCAATTCATCCTTCTGCACCGTAAGCTGGTGAATTCGGCTTTCTTCCCAGACCTTGGAGTTAGTATTCACTTTACCACCGGTCATAAGATTAGTTTTGTGAATAATTTCACCTTGCTGAGTGACGCATTTGACTGCAATTCCTCGCTGCCATCGAATCTGTTTGGCAACCTCCAAATTATCACAAATCAACGTGTTACTGCATACATATTGAACTGCTTTCTCGTCACGAGGAAGATATTCAATAGTATCAACAGCCAGACGGCATTGAGAGTTGATATCTCTTAGAGATCCGTTGATAGGCTTGGTCACAACGCTATCAAGAGGAATGAAACTAGCAACACCCAGCTTCTGATCCTTCAAGTAAGAAATACACTCCTGAGCAACGTTGAAATTGTCAACAATGATAGAATTGAAGTTTTTGCCCAAGACAGTGGCTACTGCAGTCTCAAACTTCTTTTCCTTTGGCTTGCAAAGTTGGTGCATAAGGCCATGAACACCAGGAATAAGTCGCTTCAAAGTTTGGACCTCGTCAAGCAACTTTCTTGTACGTTCCTGCTCACGACGATTAGCATTGTATTCAAGCAAGGACTTGGCAGTTTGCTGGAGCTTTGCATTCAATTCTGCTTCTTGGCGAGCTTGTTGCTGCTTCAAGGCTGTGATATCGCCGAGCTGCTTCTTCTTCCTCTTGAAATCATCGTTATCGCTGTTTATAGATGCAGCCACGCCGTCGATCTTATGGGTCAGATGCTCAATATCATGTGTCTGACGCGCTTCTTCAGCCTTTGCCTGGTCGAGCTTACTCTGCAAACTCTCAATCTTAGCACTAACAAGAGACTTCTGACGGACCAAACCATCCAGGACATCCTGCTCAGAGGAAGTATGGGCGTTGAACTCGGCCTTGAGACGCTCGTATTCAATATGATCTTCTGGTGATAACCTGGAAATATCAGTCAAAGAGGCCTCTTCTTCCCTTGATTGGTCTTCGAACTTCTCCAAAGCGCGATTAACCATACGAATATCGCGATTCAAACGCTCCAGGAGCTGCTGCTGCTTTTTCACCTCAGCGCCGACGACTTCTTTTCGCGTACGTCGTTTAACAATAGCAGCTTCAATGCCCTTGATTTTCTCACTGACTGGAAGAAGCTGGCTGTGTTTATCCTCGAGTTGCCGTCCAACAGAAGAGGTTTCTTTCTCCTTCTTTGCAAGAGCTTTATTTGCCTGTGCGTATGCAATATTGACCCCATCCAAGGCTTCTTCTTTGGCTTCAAGTTCCAGTTTGGAGTTGGAAATGACCTCAGTAAGATCTTCAAACTCCTTCTGAGTAGTTCCATAGCCTTTTTCCAAATGATACAATTTCCACAATGCAAGCTGGACGAGAATGGAGTCTCTTTCGGCGATTTTGACCTGGAATTCCTGGGCCTGCTGCTGCTGGACTTCGTAATGCTTGATTTCGGCGTTAAATCCGCGTTTTCGGTTGAAAGAGGCCGCTGATTGGCCCGTAGCCAGGTCCAAAACCTTCTTCAGACGCTCGTATTCGTCTTTATATTCAATTGAGCCGGAAATCTGCTCAATGAGATGAGCCAAATCCTTGTTTGATTGGCTGGAAATACTCTCGACGTCGCCTTGAAAAACGAGGAAGTTCTTGGCCTTGATGAGGATATTTTCAGCAGCAAGTTTCTCGATGTATTCAGATGCCGATACAATAACGCCATTGATGCGATATTCAGAAGAAGTGGTTCTTGCAGAGATGCTAGAGATTAGTTTGGTTCTAAGAAGCTTATTGTTAAAACACGTACCTTCTAGACAATTCCAAGGATCCTGCATTACTTTCATAAAGAAGCTTAACATAGGCGGATTCAACAGGAGGATCACCTACTTTTCCTCGGTAAATCAAGTCACCAAGGTGCAAAGTTCGCAGGTGGTTGGATCGAATGCCCAGGACAAAGGATATAGCATCCATCATATTAGATTTGCCAGCACCATTTGGACCGATAACAGAGGTGAAGTCTGCAGAGCCCAAGTCGATGGTCTGGGAACCTTTGTAGGACTTGAAGTTGTGGAGAACGATGGATTTTATACGGCCCATGACGCGTGCGTTTCGTGTGTGGGAGGAGGGAGGAAGATGAGAATACAATTAGGGAGAGAAAGAGAGGGTGGGAAGAGGAAAAAAATAAATATATGAGAAGGTATTGTGAGATGAAAATTAAAGAAGGTAATTTATGTGTTATAAAGTGATATTAGTGATAATAGTGGTAATAGTGTTAATAGTGTTAATAGTGGTAATGTTAACCAGTAGATGATATCTTACTATGGGCTATGATAGCAGTAGGAATGGATAATGAGAAACAACGTTACAAGCGTTTAACAGACAAAACAGTAATAAATTATACACGTTATAAGACACGCGAATATTGCTGTTTTACCAAATATAATTATTTTTCAGCTGCGTTGTCAACTATTTTTGAATTTGTCATTACATGCACTACGACGGGCATGGATATCTATATTTCACTCAATGTTGTAGGCTTTTGAATTTTACGTGAATTTTCACTTTTTTACGTTGAATTGAGTTTATTAAAGAAAAAGCCTAATTAGGTTAAATGGATCACTAAGCCATAAATTATCGTTTTTAAGTACAACAAGATAGATATGCATAGACACATTCTTAGACTTAGGTGCATAGATTTAGATACATAGACATAGACATAGACATAGAGTTAGACTTAGATACATAGACTTAGACTTAGACTTAGATACACACACTTAGACCTAGATGCATAGATATACCGAAAATACTATATACGCGTTAATTGCACTCTAGCATCATATAAAATCCTCTCATTTATATTCACCAAGAATTGAACGTTTTCATCTTTATTTCAACTGGTTGTCGTCTAATTCTCTGCTAACTCCCTAGTTGCATGTCATGCTTTATCGTGCAATAAGCCCTACAAATCTAGACAAACATCAGAAAATCACTTATTTTTGAAATAAACGAAAAATCGTTTAAATAATATATTTTATTTTCTATTCTAATCACTCTAATATATATACCTTAAAATATCTTGCTTTCCCTACTCTTTTCTCTTTAATTGTATGACACTGACAGTGACTCACTGCTGATAAGTGTATTCAACTACCAGATAAAGTACCAGATAGAGCACTAGATAGAATAACAACATACAGCACAGCACAGCAACACACAGCTAACGACAATTGATCAAAAATAAACACAAATAAACAATAAAATAAACCAACCTCCTAACCTATATATTCAATCAATATAACCTCCCCCCTCCTTTATGGTCCATCTCCTTTATCTCCACACCAGATTTCTCCAACCATCTGTAAAACCCTAAACTACAACCCTAAATCACTAATATCCCTATATAAACCCCCCGATCGCCTCAATTCCCACTCCCCATCCTCACCTTCCCCCCAATTCTCTCGTTTCCCGAGCCCCGGTCTCCGAAACCTGTCTTTCCCAATTAGGCACTTATCAAATATTGGCACTCCTACATTTTGCCTTCTTCCTCAACCCTGCGTCTCGGCAACATGAAGTCTTCAGTTCTTGCCGTCTTGGTGCCTTGTTTGCTGAATTCTGCACAGGCTGCCAGTTTCTATGGCTTATATGATCTCAAGGATTATCTGAATAGTCTTGGAGGTAGTCACAAGAATGTTGATCCCGAGCTCAGATTGCTGGAAGTTGCCCCCGGCACCCAGAATTGGTACACTGAGGAGCAGTTTCTGCAGCTCAAGCGAAAGGGTGTGAACTTTTTCGATGTTACTGATCACCATGATTGGTATAACATGCGAACTCAGGAGGTTGCCGAGGTGGCTTTCCCCAAACAGGTCGATCATCCTAAGCAGGTGACCAAACTTTCCAAGGAAATCAGCAAGGATAACCTTATTGGCACCCTGACGAACTTCAGTTCGTTTTTCACTCGATATGCCAAGAGCGAGCACGGTCTGGAGAGCAGTTTGTGGCTCGCCGAGCAGGCCCAGGGCTTTGCCGACAAAAGTCCGGTGAATATCACCGTGAGAACATTTGATCACGCCTGGCAGCAGAAGTCCGTCATTGCTACGATTCCCGGTAAAAAGACCCCCAAGGACGTGGTTGTTGTCGGCGCTCATCAGGACTCAATCAACCTGCTGCTTCCCTCGATTCTCCCTGCTCCCGGAGCCGACGACGACGGTTCAGGAAGTATGACTATTTTGGAAGTGTTCCGAATCCTCGCCGAGACCGGCTATGAGCCCGATAACACTCTGGAATTCCACTGGTACTCTGCTGAAGAGCTGGGATTGCTTGGATCTCAGGATATCTTCACTGAATACGCCAAACAGGGCGTTACAGCAAAAGCCATGCTGCAGCAAGATATGACTGGATACTCTGCTGGATCCTACGATGTCGCCGGTACCGACAGTCTGGGTCTCATTACAGATTTTGTCGATGAAAACCTCACTAACTTCATCCGACTGGTGGTCGACGCTTACTGCGACATTCCCTATGTAGAAACGTCGTGCGGCTACGCATGCAGCGATCACGCCTCTGCTTCCAAGGCGGGATATCCCAGTGCGTTTGTCATTGAAAGCGACTTCAAGGAGTCCAGTCCGTATATCCATGGAACTCGTGATACTCTCGACAAGCTGGATTTCGACCATATGGTGCAACATGCCAAGTTGACGCTTGGTTTCGCATACGAGCTGGGTTTGGCTGAATTTTAGTAGTTTTTTTAGCTTAAAATAATGCTGTTTTTGTGCACATTTGCTTTTTGCCCATTCTTGCCTAATCGGGTAATCGAGTTCCTTCCTATATATACTACCTTTCCAGCCCTTTCAAACTCTCCGACTTAACAACATGAAGCTCAATTGGTACCGTATTGCTGCTGTTTATGCAGGATTTGCCTCTGCCGTGGCGCTCTCAAAATCTGATAGCGTTTATCAGGAGATTCTCGAGTCGTCTGTTCACGATACAAATGACGTCAGATTGTTATCTTTTGCTGATAACGTCCACCACTGGCTGCCGGAATCGGCCAAATTGCTCCTGCTGAACCGAGGAATCAAGTTCATGGATATCACTGATCATTATCTGTTTTACAAGGAAAATGATGGTGCTTTCAAGACTAGTAGTGAACCGTTTGTTTTTCCCGACACCATTCACTATTACAAGGAGATCTCGTCTCTTGCCGAGGATTTATCGCAGGACAACATGAAGGCCAATTTGCAGAAGCTCACGTCTTTCTTTACTCGGTATTACAAGACGGAAACCGGCAGAGACGGTGCGTTGTGGATTGCTGATCAGGTCGAGGAGATTGCTAAGCCGTACTCCTACATTAACACCTATATTGTGGATCACAATTTCATACAACCAAGTGTCGTTTCGCGCATAAACGGCACTGAGTTCCCTGACAGTGTGGTTGTTGTTTCGGCCCATTTGGACTCGATTAACGGTGCTAACGTCACCGATCGATCTCCCGGAGCAGACGATAACGGATCGGGATCTGTGACAATTCTCGAAGTATTCAAGGCACTGGTCAGCTCAGGATTCCGGCCCAAGAATACGTTGGAATTCCATTGGTATGCTGGAGAAGAAGCCGGTCTTTTGGGATCTCAGGACATATTCACCACCTATGCAGCCGATGGTGTGCAGGTAAAGGCTCATCTTCAGCAGGATATGACTGGTTTTATTGGAGATACTTTGGAGCAGGGATTGCCTGAGAATTTTGGCGTTGTGACCGACTACACCAATGCTGAATTGACTGCTTATGTGGAGTTGCTTATTCACACTTATACGAGACTACCTCCCTTTTTCTTCAACTGCGGTTATGCTTGCAGTGACCATGGGTCTTCAAATAAAACGGGATATCCTTCTGCTTTCGTCATTGAGACAGGTCTTGAGAAGCTGGTCCAAAACAACCATATTCATACGTACCATGATGACTGGGAAAACCTGGACTTTGGACATATGGAACAGCATGCAAGATTGACGCTGGGATTCGCGTACGAGCTGGGTAACTGGGGGTTTGGTCTGTGAGTGAGGCTAGCCGATAATATTACTGTGAGGGCACTACGAGACCGCTAGAGGGACCTACGAGACCACTAAGAAGGCTTACGAACCACTAGAAAGCCTACGAACCACTACGAGACGCTTCCTGTACTTTACACTCTCATGCTCTCTATTTCTATTTCTATACATCTCTAATATGAAAACGCCTCCTCAAAATATTCCACTCTCTCCTCCGTCTTCTCAATATTATCCACTATGGATCCTCGAACCTGATCAACAAACGATGGAGGCCCACAAGCAACAACGGCCTTTCTTCCCTTGTATTTACAGATATACTTCATTACCTCGCGTCCAATGTTAGGCTTCTCATAGTTGATCAGCTGAGTATCCAGTGGCTTGTTGCAGCTCGAACTATCAGAAGTCGTCAAAGAGTCCGACGAAGTCTCCAAATTAGATGAACTACGCTTGATATCCAGCAACGACGGAAGACCGCAAATCCTGACTTTGCCGCCATCGTTGTAGTAGAACTCCTCGTTGGAATCAAACATGCCCTTCTCCTTCTGACTAGCCCTGTCGAATGCATTCTGCGATTTCCGGGTGCTAAGTTCTCGTGTCACAAAGATCCGAACGGTGAATATCTCGGGATATGCCAGTAAATGTTTGAGCTCCTCGGTGAAGATTCGGACATGTTCAAGGCCTTGGATGACCCATATGAATTCCACCTTGCCTACATGACCGCGACGTGCAAGACTATCTAACAGTCCTGAAGCATTGGAATACGCACTAGTGAATCCAATACCACCTGCTACTAACAAGCAAGAATCGTACTTGTGAATTGGCTGACTGAATCCATAAGGGCCCTCAATTGTGCAGCTCAATGTCAATTTACCCTTAGCCTCGTTATTAAGCAGCATATTCTTCAATCTGGCCGTGGCACCCTTTTTCGGCCGAATAACCAGCTGCAGTTTATCACTTCCATATTTAGAAGGCATGACAAACGCCGTAAAAGGGTGTTCTTGCCAGAAGATGTTCTTAGACAGAATCCTCAAGTACACATAGCATCCAGAAGCAGGGATCCAACGCTGAGAATATTCCAAATTGACTCTTATGAAGCCTCCATTGCACAGCTCAAATTGTCCTTCAACCACAAGTCCATTGTAGAATATGCGAGCCAAGCGAAGAGCGTACTCGGCTACATATATGGTGATTGATGCATATAGCCAGGGCATCCAGCCAAAGTCCACACAGTGGTACCAAAGAGCGGCCAAAAATATCATCAAAAATACTCTATGAAGTATAATGAACATCTCGTACATTCGGACGCGAAAAGCGCGAGATGACATGATCAAAAGGAATATAGCCATATAAATGGCCAGATTACCACAGGGCCAGTTTCGAATATGTTTCCAGCGAAATTTCAAAGTTTCACCTCTAATTGCTATCCAAGTAAAACACACAGAGTGAATAAATCCGTGTAATACCATCATGCGAGCAACCCAGTGATGATATACTTGGAAACTATGATAAGGAAAACCCGTCAGCTTCTGAAGAGGATTATTCCTAGCAGCAAACAACATAACTAGAGGTAACTGGGTAAATGCAATAATTCCCGCGCGATTTCCAATATATCTCAGAAGCTGATCAATTGTTGTGGTCAAATAGGGATTTGGCAAATATGTCTGATAATTAATTGTCAGAAACAATATATTCAGAGCCAAGTATCCACCAACAATGATAGACTGCCCCCTAGTCGGAGCATTTATTCTGAAAATTTTGAAAATTTTAAAATCCTTCAAATGACGTTCACCATCTAGAGCAGGCAAACTAACATGCTTGCGGAATTTCCGAACAATAGGGGCATTAAAACTATCCAAAAAGTCCGAATATTCAACGCGCATCAACTGCAAAATAAAAGCCGTAAACATTATAAGAGCCCAGTAACTGAGAAGAAGAACGCCAAAATTAGTGCCAAGTTTATATTGGTTCCTGGCCGTAAATGCAGCATTGTATTCACCTTGAAAAGCAGCACTATTAACAACCACAGGGTTATATAGTCGAGTGTTATTATCCGTTCTTTCAACCAGATGCTTAGTAGCGTTTTCAAAAGTCGAAAGTAACTCCTTCTTTTCATAGGTTATATCACCATAAAAATGACAGAAAGTCCGAACCCAAGTATACCCCCAAAGAATATCCTCTTCACCGCTAGCATATCTATTAATACAATTAAGAACAGTACCTAAAAACTCCTTGCTATTACATCTGCACACACGCTCTAGCTTCTCAACCCCACATCCAAAGTTCAAGTTTTCAGCGCAATTGAAGCAGCTCAATCCGATAACGCTGGGGATACCAGCCACGGTGCTACGGATTTCCTGAGCAAAACAGCAGCAAAACAGCAGATAAAATGCAGTAAATAATATAGTAGATTTCATGAATGCAAGAAAAAAACAAATATTACAGAGAAAAAATTACAGGAAATTTATCATGGTTGTTCTTCAAGTCAAAGTAATAGCAGCCAAAGTGTTGGGTTGGCGATATGTAACTGTCATATATACTTTTTACAACTAAATACCTTAGCGATCAAGGAGCCCACATTATTGCTCCTGCCAAGAAATATGGTTAGTCACAGGCGGATAAGCGCATAATTTTCGGTGCATCCAGTTTAAAATTATGTACCATTGAGGTGTAGCGCATGAGATATTTACATAGCGAGATTTTTTTTGGGGTCGCCGCACAACAAGGCGTTGGAAAATTAACGGCTGTTAGGTTTATGGAAATATTTCTTGAATATTCCAAGCATGGAAGAGTCATGTTATCAATCGCAAAGAAACTATAACACATATATTGGGGGCGGGGGCAAAACGGGAAATTTTCTCAATTTTTACAATCGGTATGCAGATCAAATGTTGAGAAGAATTTCCAAATTCGTTAGAGTTGATGCGGTTCAATATCTTCTCACTCAATCGACCAAAAACACCTCCATTGTTTTACTATGTGGCTATATTGTTTGTTGGAAGTGGTCCCTGTCTATACGAGATTGGAGAAATTTTAGCCGGCAAAACCAAGACAACACACATAATTGCCCATTAAAAAATCTGGAAATTTTCAAAGATATGCTGGGCATTTGAAACACGGATCAAGTGTGATCTATCCAGATCCAGCGGTTGGTGGCTTGCTTTAGTAATATATCGGGAAATTTTTGAGCAAAATATTATTTCTTTTTATAGATAACATCATACACATGGTTGTTAAAATTAACCGCAATTGGAATAAACCTTTCTGTGGCGATTTTTATTATTGCTTCAATCTTAGGCTTCTTGAGTATTAGAACCAGTTGAATATCGTCCAATTGAACACATGCACTTTGATCGTAATTTTTTTTAGATTATGAAACATATGCGCTGATTACAAAAAAGCTATATATATTAAGGACAAGTGCATATATCTTGTCTCGGGGAGGCAGTGAGACGACGGGTATCCGACACCATTGCCGTGAGAAGTGCTTTTTTTCTGTCAAGGCAAGGCGCAGCATATTCCTCCATAATTGTCCGAAAATCGTCCTCAGTCAACTGAACCAAGGAATGTCTTAGGAATCGGGTGTTTTAGGAAAATTTTCAATCTACGGCACTGGATTTTTGATCATGTAGTTTTCAATTGTAAGCAACAATTGATGCCGTTTTTTGCGTAGGAGATGGAAGATGAGTTTTATCAGGGATGCAAAATGATGATTTGACTATTGTTTAAAACGGCCTATACTACCTGAACAATTGATTTATCACTAGTTGAAATTGAAAAAAAGAGCTTCTCTACAAATCTCATGTCACCTGTCACCCACAAGGTCGGTCTGGCCCTTGGCAATTGAGATATTAGTCAGAACGACGTCATTGCCTGACGGGGGGCCAACAAGCGGCTAACGGTTAAGATGAAGTTAGATTTGTTGACGCAATTGATTTGCGTTAGAAGGTTGGATCTGCAGATTTGGCCGGACCCAACAAATCTAAGTTCGGGACGGAAGAAAAGAGAGATCTGGAGACGAGGAGTTGGAAAAGTAGAATATACTGAGAATGATATTATATAAATGATTATTTATTAATATTGAGGTCATAATTGGAAAGAAATGGACGGTTTTAGTAGCAGTCACGTGATGCGCAGATGTCTCAGTTAGTTCAAGCGATTTTCGCAACGAATTTCTCGGTATTTTCTAAATATTTTATTAAAAAATCATCTAATAATGAATTCAACTCTTTCTCAACACCTCCATACCCTCTACTTTCCATTTTCTACCGACCTATCGCTCATTCCCTCCGTTATGTAAGCCCGGAGAATTTCCTTTTCGAGTCCTCACTGCAAATGGCTAGCAATGGTCCAAATACTAGAAGCAAAGCACGAAGGCTTAGGAAACATAATGAACTATTAGGGACGTACGGAGATCCGTCAGAGGACGAGTTTGCCATATTGAAACCGCTGGGGTTATATGCGAGTCCTATAAAAGGAGATGGAAACTGCCAATTTCGGGCCTTGAGCGACCAAATCTACGGCGATGGAGGAGCAAAACATGCAGAAATTAGACAAAAAGTCGTTAATTACATGAAGGAACATGGCAAGTACTTTGAGTTGTTTCTGGGCGGGTTGGGCTATGGATACGACGAGAATATCACGGCTTATACGAACCGGATGGCTCAAGATGGGGTATATGGAGATAATGCTACGATAGTTGCGTTTGCTCGTGAATATAACAAGGATGTTGTTATATATCAGAATGATTTCATGTACGTTGTACAGACGGATCAGGAGTCGGCTGCTGATAAGGTCCATATAGCCTATCATACATGGGAACACTATAGCAGTGTTCGTAACATTTCAGGGCCTCATCAAGGAATTCCTAAAGTCGAACCTAAAGATCTGGGAGAGGTTGGAGATGGCCCCAAGATATCTAGTGAAGGGTGGAAAATCGACGTTGTCAAGAAAAGTCTGCCGTATGCACTGGACGTCGGGTCGATAGAGAAGAAGCTGCAGCAGCATAACGGGGATATTGGAGCGGCAGTTGAGGATCTGATAACGGAGGATGGAGAGATTGACGGGAAGGTGGAGGAGAAGGAGGAGAAAGAGGAACAAGAGCAGAAAGAGCATATACGCACGACATTACGAAACTCAGCACGACGACGACGTCCTACAGCCAGAGAACGCAAAGAACGTCAGAAACGAGAAGCGTTGGAGCGGAAAAAAGGAGTCAAAAAGACCGATACGGCGGAAAATAGAGAGTCTCCAAGCATCAAAGCCATGTACATTTGATGGTAGAGATATTGATAGTTGCATCGAAATATGATAATCATCAACATAAGATAATCAAAATATGATAATCGCATCAGATTCGATAAGCTTATTCGCTTTACTCACAACTATTTGATAACTAATCGCATTTACTCTTTGATTTAGTGTGCCTACATTACCTAAGCGTTCTGAGCAATAAGCGACTTTATGACATCGATTCTAGCGCCCAAAACCTCGCCAATTCGCTTGCCATTCTTGAAGTAAATCACCGTAGGCATAGCACTGACCTCGTTTGCTCCAGCCACATCGGGTGCAGCATCAGTGTCAACCTTGTAAAAGTTCACCTGCTTGTATTGTTCAGCCAGCTGGAGAATAACAGGCTCCAAGTACTTGCATGGGCCACACCATGTGGCATAAAAGTCGACCACAGTCAAACTGTCGCTGGCAATAGCCTTGTTGAACTCGTCTATAGAAGAGATTTCTGCCACCATTTTAGGATGAAAAGTATTATGAAATGCACGTCTTGTAGGAATTAAGCGTCGGGGTGTTGTTGACAAGAATAAATTATTATTGTTGTTTAGAAGGGTGCGCTTGAGCATAAAATAAAGGTTGTTTAGATGCAGGAAAATGGGCTTTTATATAATATTGCTCGGGTCTCCATTAGTAAGCGACTGGGGACGGATGAAATGTTCCAGAACGGGATAGAAGGCCGGAATATTTGTAATGAAGAGGGAAAGGAGGGAGAAGGAGGAGAGAGGAGGGAGATTTAGGAGAAGATGAAGGAAGGATTGGAATTAAGCGAGAGGTTTGAGATGAGGGAGGTGGTGGAAAGATTAGGTTGGAGGTGAACTAGGAAGGTGACAGTACTAGGAGTAATATAATAATGATAGTGATAGTAATAAATAAATATAAATATATAAATATATAAATATATAACTATCTATCTATCTATCTCTATCTCTATCCCTACCTATCGTTCTCTCTCCATCACGTCAATCCTCCTCTCTATTGCTCCTCTGTTCCATAAATTACCGTTGCACTGACTTAAAGCAATAGACGTGTGACTCTTTCTTAATTAGGCAATGCCATCTTGACGTCAATATGCAAGTACAAATAGGTAAGTAGATGGGTGGTAAAGATGCTGCTTGAGAACGATAAATACTTGAGAGCCTTATTATACAATATGCCTTAATCTCCAACTATGGCATTCCACACATCCAACCCCTGCTAACTCTATAGAAAATATGCCTCCAGGGGCTTCGGAAGCTTATGTAAATGACTTATTTGTGACTTTTGGGCCCATTCTCGGTGTTTCCAAGACTAAAAACCATGTTTTTGTCGTTAGTTTTGAAGATGAAGACGATGCTTTAGCTGCAATTGATAATATGGATGGAGCAGTAATACAAGATAGGATACTGAGGGTCAAGAAGCAGAAGGAAATGGAGGTGGAAATGGATGAGAAGGTGGCTATATGGGCACAGGGAGATGGAGCTGCTGTGAACGAGGTTTAGTGTAGTTATAACTTATAACGTGGTAAAGTAAAGTAATAGGAACAGCCAGAGCTTTCTCAGTTCTAGACAGTTAGTTCCATGAGATGGCAGAAATAAATAACAACAAACGTATTATTTAATAAAAAGAACTCGGTAATTCGATCACTCGATAACTCGATCACCCGATAAAACAGAATATTTAAGAAAAACATCATAGAATATCAAATACTTCACTATCTACTAAACATCTGACGAGCCTAGAGCCCCTCTCCGTCAAGCTTCTCCTAAATATTCAACATCCTACTTGTATATTCAATCCCAATGTTTCTCTCAATGTTTCTCTTCATGATCCTCCAGTTTTCCTTGTCGTGTCAATCGAAGGTTTCCATATCGGAAATGCCTGTATATCGTATAACCAGCAAAAGCCACAGCAAAGCCCATTGAAATGACTGAGAGTTAGTGAAAAAAACGATCCTATGGTATCTTTATGTACTTTTACATCTTTTCTACTTACAAAGTGGATATACTTCAACTGGAAAATTCGTCTTTTTTCCCGTCTTCTTCTATATATTCCGTCAATTTAACATATTCAACTAATATTTTTACATCTATCCATCACTTACTGCACTCTGGAATAATATTCGAGAAGGATACATTGTTTTAATGACTTTAATTCAAATCAACGGTTGATTAAGAATGAGAGAAGGTTTCAATTTGATTGGATGAATGATGGTGGAGTGATTGGAACAAAACACAATAGAAAGCAGGGGAGACGAGACGGGGAGAAGAAATGGGGTTTTTTGGGTAGAATTTGGGTAAATTTTGGGTGAATTTGGCAATAATTCAGTTTGATTAGATTAGATAGGTAGAAATGTGAGATTTAGATAAAATATTTATTGTGTTTGATTGGTTGGATGGTTAGATCGGGCCGGCAGAGAGAACATAAGTAGCTGAAGAATATCTGATGGAATGGTTTACAGTTCATTACGGATGTATTATGATTTTATTATGAGGCAACGAGAATACAGACATTTACCGAATGAAATCTACCGAAATCTACTCTCACTGTTTGAAGCTCTCAGATCTACTACCTAGCTTACCAACTTACTTGAACTACTGTCTGCTTAAATATCTGTTATATAATCATTAATATTTGCATTATCCGCATTACTCACATTATTTATACTCGCACTCAAACTCTTCTCTCATGATAGTTTATCCAATCATTCATCTCAATGAGTACTCTTGCCAATAGGCTTCTCGTTACTCTCACGCTCATATACCAACACGAACACTAACTATCAACAACGCGAACACTAACTATCAAACACTTCTCTCTAGTTGTTTTCTTCAACGGAATTGGGATTGTCTCAAAAAAGTCGAGTTTGCTCAGAAGAACTTCGTCAAAGTAGATGTAGATGAATACTGCGAGAAGACGTTACTTGGTATTAAATAAAGTAGAATAATTCTGAATTGCTATAACTGACTGTTTTTGAATCCCATCTTATATTTATATCGTTATGTTCTCTATTGCTTGCCCTTGCTTTGCCATTAGATCAAATTATCAGATTATCGCGATAAGACACACAACATTGGATATCCACATTTCATTTAAGCAATTATTATTTCCCCCATACTTCACAACCCAACTTCCACCCCTATCTCTCTATTACCTACCCATATCTGCGTATATCCCCTTTTGATCACTCTCAAGCCGCACAGATACGAGCCACGCGACCAAATCATGCACAGAAACTAGTGAATGCATGAAAAAAGAACGGCTATGGAAACACAATAAGATAAGAATAGGGGATGAGGTGAATTTCCGTACTCAAATACCATTGGCCAGAAACAAGTTGCCAAATATCATTCCACCCTGCTGATCTTATTGATATAACGTATCTCGAGGGTTACCGGGTCATTGGGGTTACCGGGTCACCTCTCCCACGCTGTAAATTGGCGAATTACACAAGCACCGTTAAGGTGACCTACAAGTGCAATTTGTTTCATATTTTAAATAGGATGTTATTTTAGCATATATATTTAGTCACTGTGAATGAGTACCAATTTTAAGGTCTTCTGACGTAGTAACGTAGTCGGCCTGTTTTCGGGGCGATTTTCCTCTATGATCCAGAGAAAATTACCGAGAAATCATGCTGGTCCTGGCCTAAAGAACACAACATTAGACAACACAACTGTGAGTCTACTGGAATATAAAAACGGCAATTGATTGATTATCGTCTAATATACCTACTATGAATGATGAGTTCCAATAAAAAGGTGAAAAAGTGTCAAAACGAGTACCTCGTGTTTGGATCGGCATCAGTAAAACAGGCTCGTGTACGAACACAACTACAGAATAGAGACATTAAATATATTCATATAGAAATAGATTATCCGAAGAATATTATAAGATACAATTCAAGAAATTTAGTGGTTGTTGTTTAGACAATTTTTTTGTTTTTGTAAAAGTGACCCGGTAACCCCAATGACCCGGTAACCCTCGAGATACGTTATTAGATCACCCGATCAAATTATCAACTGATAACGGGATAGGGTGAAAGAAAGAGGAATATCAAGACAGTACGAACAATAAATACAATCTGCTATATAAATACAATAAAATATTCACCTCAAACTCCCCCAAAACTCCCTCAACCTCCGTTAAAACCCCCCTCAACCCCTGCCTCGTCCCTTCCTATGACACATCGCCCGCCACGTGATTTCCCTGATATGTTGCCTAATTCGGTAGATAGTGATACAAGCAATAAAGCACTCAAATCAAACTCTGAAGATACGAAAGCTTAAATCGTCAATAAATTAATAGATATAAAGGCATAAATACCAATCCGCCATCCCATCTAAAACACTTCCTCTCCTGTCTCATCCCCTCTGTCTCATCCATCTATTTTCGCTTGCCACCCCTGCTTATGTAACCTCCATTTATCTTGAAATCCGTCACCACCATTAAAACTGTCACATTTACCAACTACTTTGAATCTCATGGCGTTTTTCAATCCTCAGCACCATCCTTTTGTTCCTAGGAGTGCTCTCAATGACAGCGTATCTCGGCTGTCGTCGTATATTGCTGCGACCGAAGATATATCCAGCACGGTGCTGACGCCGGTGTCTGGAAACATGTCTGACGACGCCGAGTGGGTTTTATTTTCCCCACGAATGTCGTCGGCGGTCACTGAAGCGGACCTTCGAAGCGTGCAGAGCGCCGAGTCCGATAACGGCGGGGCGCAGACGCCGCTGGCTTTTCCGTCGCATAACGGGCTGGGAAGCTTCTTTGCCGCCGGCAACATGGACATGTCGGAGCGCGTGAACGCCTGGCGACTTGATCAGAGCAATTTTGTGATTCAGGAGCTGCAGAGGCTATTTGGAGACGTTCCTACCGAGAGTTTGCAGCAGCAACAGCAGTACTATGAAGGAGATGGGCAGCAACAAGGACAGTCTGGAGCCAGTGACGGCCATGAGCAGTCGCTGTGGGCTCGATTGCGAACTAGAGTCATGGAGGACTTTCTGGGCATGAATAACGAGGTCATGGAGGTGTTGTATGGGCATGTTAATTGGGCATCGGACGAGCACAAGACGCAGGTTAATACGGAGGCTCCGCATTTCAAGAATTCCAAGGCGCATGGGCCGCCCGACTGGGATACGCAGCTGGTTGCACGCATCATGGCCGAGCTGCATAAACCCACGTTGTCGTCGACGAGTTTTCTTCGATTTATTGCTTCCAGTCTGCTGGCCCTGAACTACAAGAAGCAGCAGCCTCACGAGCAAAATCTGGCATTGGCTTCGCCTCCACCAAGTGTGTTTTGGAACGAGGAAAGCTATTCGAGCTCTAATTATTGGGAAACTAGTAGTTTCAACAGTACTCAAGTCTGGTAGGATAGATGGAGTCAGGCTGGGAAAGGATATTTAATAATAAAGGACGGCATAATGGCGGGGGGTGCCCGGTTTTATCGTCTTCAGGTTGAGATGATACGGCATTGCAGGTTTATTGTTTCAGTTGTTTTGTTTTCCATTGGTATTTTGTATAAGACAACGGCAACGCTGAGGCGATGGTAATTATACCTGCATGGAAGATGTAAACCAAATTGGTCTTAATAACGTAGTTTCTTGCCGATATACATTGTGATAATTTCGAACAGAAATTCGTGGGAATCGACACTACCAACTAAATGTCTAGTCGGTCTGATCAGTAGGTAAAACACCAGCATTACTTCACTTTTTTATATGCTGATTAGAGCTCTATCTCATACCCACCTCTAAGCACTCTATTCCACTAATTTTATCATTCTATTATGCTATTACTCTACTCCTCTATTCTGTATCTCCTACTTTATTCCTCCGATGCGCTCTTCTCTATTCCCTACTCCTCTGCGCTCTTATCCTCCTCCTCCTGAATTCCCTCTCCCTGACTCTCTCTTTCCGACTCCCCCCTCTTCCCCAAGTATCCATACCCCTCAGGAAAGAACCAACTAGGATAAAAGATCGACAGGGCCAACGTCGCAACAACTATCATTACACCATCCAGCACAATGAACGGTACCTCTTTCTTCACCAGAGTGCCATTCCAACCGTCTGAAAGCTCAGGAATTCGATAAATACATCGAGTAAGAATAAACAAAAAAGCTATCAGAATACCCAGCATGAATAGCTGGAAATTACTTGAGCGTAACAGAAGATCTCCTTCAGCTCTAACGTCGCTTCGATTTCGAAACACTCGAACAAAATAATCTAGTAAAAACATGGCAAAAACTGCAAGAACAACCACCTGAAATATAATGCCTGCTAGCATGATATCGGCACCGGTGTTTGCAATATTTAAAGTATTGGCAGCCGCAGCAATACCACCGCCTACGGCTTGTAAAACCAGCGAAAAAACATCACAAGGAATAAATATCCAGGGATATAATTTAGGCCGAAGCAGCGAGTATCTAGAATCTATGCATATGGCTATTTCTTTAAGCGTGAGATAAAGAGCCGCAGACATGAAGGAAGGTGCTATAATCAAACAAGCTATTTGAAGCTCAAAAGCACTGGTATTCCATACATTATAGTGCATTATAACACGCCCTATATATCCTAAAGCTTCACATATGCAACCACAAGTTACTGCTATTAAAAACGTCCAGTTTCGATAATATGAGCCGAGTACTATGTGGTATATGCTAGCAATGCCGTAGAAGATGAGAAAGAAGAGATTTGCACCTAAATTCGGAGCATATCCGTATAATTCGTCTTTAACGGGACATTCTGCAGACACTTCGGTGCACTGAGACAAGCCAGACATGAAACTTGGTGAAAACTACGACGTTAAAATCGGTAGATTTGGCTAGCTGGGTGACTAACAGCTGTTTCCCGGAACGGAAGGTCTATGCCGATCATATAATAGTGGAATGCAGTGGGAATACGATGGGGTTGTCGAAGACGATCAGCTGATTAAAGTTGCAAGTTTTATTTTTGAGATTTTCGATGCTTTGAATGAATTCTAGGATTAGTGGTTGAATACGAGGGAAACTACGGCTGGATATGAAGATCAAAAAAAACATGACGTCATCATGTACTACAGATATATAAAACTCGTCCTTTTCCTTATTTCTCATCAACATTTATTATACTTCTTCTTCTTTCATGAACAAGCGTGTAGATCATTCATCTAAATGCTTGTCCCCCACGTTCGGCTGAGCTTGCCGGCCGCCTTACTTTGTGAAAAAGTTTGATTCGGCACTAACTCGGGAAACTTATCCGAGAAACGAAGGAAATATTATATTATTTTTCGGAAAATTACTGTAAAAAAGCAACAACCGGAGTTATTCCGACTTTCCGACTGTTTTGCTGGTGCTTTTGCACTTAGTTAACTATGACCTGATCTACAGAATTCTTTGTATTACAGGAAATCTGTCGATCTGTACCTTAATGACGGTTTAAATGCTTGAACTACTAAATCTCACACAGCTGATCTCAATATCACTCGGGTGAATCCCTCAACAAGTATACATTGCAGTATTACTACCTGCTATATGTTTCTTACTTCAAGTTCTTCTACCCCAACCCTAGTTGCCTTCCAAGTTGCGGCTGAATCACTCTCAACGCCAAAACCACGCTTAACCAATAAATATTAAATAGCTGGATTCTCCTCCTCTTTCTGAGATTGAAGTTCCACTATTTGATCCTCTTCATCTGTCTCCTGTCGTGAATGACGATTGTATCCTTCGGGGAAAAACCAACTTGGATAGAAGATAGACAGGGCCAGAGTCGCAATTACAATCATAACTCCATCTAGCACAATGAAAGGTATTTCTTCCTTAACCAACGCGCCATCCCATCCGTTTGATAGCTCTGGGATTCTATAGATGCATCGGATGAGTATAAAAATATAGGCTATCAGAATGCCTAGCATGAAGAGCTGAAATCGAGACGAGTATAACAACCGCTTGGATCCATGGCTGAGTTCATTTCGATGCCGATATAATTTGAAAGCATAATCAAGCAAGAAAAACGCAAAAGCTGCAAGTACTGCTACTTGGAATGCAATGCCAGCCAGCATGATATCAGCACCCATATTGGCAGTCTGTAAGTCATCACTAGAGCTGGATATACCGCCTCCGACACCCTGCAGAATCAAAGAAAGAAGATCACAGGGAATAAACAGCCAAGGGTACCATTTGGGTTTGATGCGTGAGAACCGAGGATCGACACACAAGGTGATTTCCTTAAGTGTGAGGTATATGGCAGCAGACATAAAGGACGGAGCTAATATCAGACAAGAGATTTGCAGCTCAAAAGCACTCTCATTCCACACGTTGTAGTACATTATGACTCGTCCTATGTAGCCTAGGGCTTCACATATACAGCCACAGGTCACTGCAATTAGGAAGACCCAGTTGCGATAGTACGAGCCTAGTGCAAGATGGTATATGGTTGCAATGCCATAGAAAATAAGAAAAAAGAGATTTGCGCCTAGGTTTGGAGCATATCCATAGAGCTCAGCAGACACAGGGCATTCGGCAGAGACCTCGGTGCAATTGCTAGTGTCAGACATGTTTAGTCGATATCGACTAAGGTGGGGTCCACATGGTCTTTATATGGGCTCAGCCGTGGCGTTGACGTGCGGCCGGGTGTTTAGTTGGCCCGATGTGGCACGTCTATTTTGGGTAGTGGTCGAGGCTGTTTTAAGTTACGATATTCTTGTTAGATTGATGGTTGGTATGAATGATGGCCAATTGCAGCTTGAGGAGAGGATGGAATTTAGCGAAACTTCACATGCTCGACGTGAGAACGATAGTGAATACTTCTATTGTAATGTCTTGCTGATTTATGTCGTTATTTTCGATTATCGATGGTTATTTGTGAGCTGCAGTTAGGGCTATGCATTGTCCCAGTTAGGCAAGGATCTGCAGAAGTGCCGAGACCAAGTATTAATAGCAAGAAAGTGTTGATTTTTTACGAAATTTATTCGATTTTCTGACTTTAATTCTTATTTTCTGTGTTTACTTGTACTTATTCAACTAGAATAGCCATATTCGACTGTATTTCCAGCTGTATTTGCTCTTTTCCTCTATCATTTGGATAAGCTCCACGGCCTTTTATTTGTCCGGGTTCCTTGCAACATTTCTACTTCTGGCGTCTTTGTATGTAATCTTGATTGGAACACTTTGACTGCGGTACTTTTTTAGTAATGTAACGGTTTTGTGCAATTGGATGTTAGATGACTAGAAGTCAATGATTATTAGTTCTCATCTTTCAATAAACAGCCTTCAATTCTAAACACTTTTCATTAAACAATTTCAATTATAAAGCTATTTTCAACTACATACATCTCTATGATTCTCTCAATAATATCAACTTCGCCATAAAGCCAAGATATTTCTATGACTCGACGTTTAATTGTTGCGTTTCCGCTTAGAGTGCTGAGATAAGCGGACACTTCAAGAAAACTGGAAACCAGCAATATGACATACAAAAATAGAATGATAAAAGGAATTTGCTCGGTAATTTGCTTTGTAATTTAATCAAAGCTTGAAAATCACATGCATTTCTGCTTATTAGTCGGCTGGATTGAATGACTAAGAAGCAAGTAATTCGTTCTAGGCGGAATAACTATTCATCCGTAGATATCAAGACAATGAATGTTTGCAATAGCGTTTGCGGCAACGTGTTTAATAAGTTACTAGAATGCGTATATTTATTTGTTCAAGGTTGATTACTGTATTCTTCGATTTATATGCTGTTTTTGCGTAGTAATAACAGAATTAACTAAACATACTGGACCACAACAACCCTCAGCAAACTTTACCTCTCTATAAGTATCATCAGTAAATCATTAACAAACTACCTATAAAAAATATCTACTCTCATTAACAATATCTCCAAATATCACCACCAAACACTCAATTACCCATCAACCTACTACCCTAACCCCAACCTTGCTGATTGCGGCTTTCTCCTATATATACACATACGGAAACAATATATACATTTACAATGAAAAATACCAGTGTTTCAATAATAAAACATGTTTCTAACAAACCCTAGGCATGGCAATCTATCAACATTCCATACGCTTTTTTTTAACAACACCACACCAAACACCAGTGTGACCCATATGCTTTAAACCTCAAAACGACTTACTAAAATAGCAGTCAATAATACAACTTGTTGGTATGACCAGTTTGACAAAGAAAATAGAATTTTGGCTGGACCTTGAGGACTCATAAATTAGTACGCCTGTTCTTTATCCTCCTCATTAGGCTCCTCCAGCTCTCCTTCTTCTGCGGCAGTCTCAGGCGATGCCACACGTGCATGACGATTATATCCTTCAGGGAAAAACCAGCTGGGATAGAATATAGACAGTGATAGTGTAGCAATGACTATCATGACACCGTCCAGAACAATAAATGGAATCTGCTCTCGAACTATGGGGCCATTCCATCCGTCTGACAGCTCGGGTATTCGATAGATACATCGGGTGAGAATGAATATGAAGGCAACTGTAATACCCAGCATAAACAGCTGGAATCGGCGTGAGTGCAGCAGCTGTTTTGATTCAAGGCTCAATTCGTCACGATGTCGATAAACCTGAAGACTAAAATCTAGGAGAAATAAGGCGTAAACCGCAAGAACAAACACCTGAAATGCAATACCTCCTAACATGATGTCGGCGCCAGAATTCGCGGTGGTTAAGTTGTCGGTACCGCTGGAAATACCTCCACCAACACCTTGCAAAACCAACGAAAGAACATCACAGGGTATAAACATCCAAGGATACCAGGTAGGAGGGACTCTTGAGAATCGTGGATCGACACATAGGGTGATTTCTCGGAGCGTTAAATAGAGCGCGGCAGACATGAAGGACGGCGCTATGATTAAACAGGCAATATTCATCTCGAAAGCGCTGGCGTTCCAGACGTTATAATGCATGATAACTCGCCCTATGTATCCTAAACCCTCACATATGCAACCACAAACCATAGGTATCATAAAGGTCCATTGTCGATAATAGGTGCCTATGCCGCCATGATAGACTGCGGCGACAGCGTAAAAAATGAGAAAAAACAAATTCGCACCTAAATTCGGAGCATATCCGTATAACTCAGCAGACACAGGACATTCGGCAGAAACATGAGTACAGTTGGAATTTCCCGGCATGTTGCACAAATGAAAAAAGGTACCTGAACTTGGGCAATTTCACAGCAGGCCGTGGAACCTTTAAATGATCCACACAAATGTTTACTAATGCGCGGCCTCGGAATGTCCGGAAAGTTGCAAGGCCGGCCGGGGCTAATAACTCAAGTAGAGTGATTTATGAGGATTAGATTTTGTTTTTTTCAAACGACTTGATGGGCTGTTGCGGCTTAACAAGAATAGAGTATATCAAATAGAAATATAGTATTAAAGGCTGGAATCAGTCATGAAAAGGTATTAATTTCGAGGATTCCTTTCGAGGGGTTTTTCCTGACGCTGCTATGGGGCTTTATTTCCGTGTCAGTGTTTCTAATCGATTTTTTCCGAGATGGCAATGCACTTGCCTTATCAGGAAACGATCGGCAAGCACGCTTTTTTGGCGACTTATCGATATGACAGCCAAGGTAGATAGACAAAGTTTAGGGATTCAAATAGAGAATAAAGAGAATAATAATATTTTAGTTTTTCAGTGATTTTCATTTATTCCTGGCTCGTTTGTTTCTTATTCATTCATGATCTTCTTAACCCTTATTCTCAAGTACATTACCGTTTTGGCTCGCCTGTCGGTGCCCCGACGCCAAAACAAAATATCCGCAATATTAAATGACCAGGCGCTGAGAGATTTCCCTAATAGAACCCATTTCACACGAATTGGCCCTGTTTTTTTTGTTTTGAAGTGTATCGGGGTTATTCCGACATTTTATAATAATCCCAAACGGTATTTCGACATGTCAAGCTAAAATGCTAATGCTTATAGCTTAAACGGTACTTGACTTGTATCTTATCAAACAGAATAACCGAGGTTAAATTCTTCTGGCAATCTCTCGGACGCCCGATCAAAAACGTTTCTTGCCCCTTTGTCGGTGTTCCATGAGTTGTAACTCTATTTCTGTTTATAGTTTCGGAATACACGTCGGAATGTATTCCGATTCTAAAGGGGTAGGCCAACAACATCGGAAACCGAACAAATAGGGTGAGAATTGAGGTTTGAGGCTGGTGGTGAATGAGAAGGATGAATGAGGAGAGTAAGGAAAAGACAAGAGACAAGAAACAGGTTTTATGAGAGAATAAGAATGATGAGGATATTTCGTATGAATATCAATAATATGTTCGAATATCCATTATAAAAACGATATTATATTATTGAATCACGTCTGTATCCTCATAGCAGTTGATTTTGGCACGTTTCGCAGCTTAGTTTTTATATCTCCGTTGAGTTATGCGGGGGAATAAGCAGTTAAATAGGTGTAGCAGGCAGCACAGAGTGGAATTACAGTGTAGGTGGAGCTCATAACAAATACAACAACGATTCAAGAATATCCAAACAACTGAACTTGTAGAATATTCTTCATAAAATCCCGTAGTTCCAAATAACTCCAAAAAAACTCTTCATTTCTCCTTCTCTCCCTCTGTTGTTTATGCTGCTTCTTTCGCTGCTTGCCTCCAATCACACTGCCGTACCCTCTGCCGTACCCTCTGCCGTACTCTGCCGTACCTGCATACCAACGCACATTCTTCCGTATTATAATAATTATTTTCCCGCCCTCTAAACAGAAATTTCCTCGTAACAAGCTACATTTCAAAAAAATACTCTCTACTTCATGAAAATCCTTCACCAGATCCCCCCGAGATATTCTTGCAGAAACTGCAGGTACCCCTGTCAGCCAAGCAAGCACCCTAACCCGGGAGCTAGTGAAAACCTTGACGATTGCGGCTAAGCTTTTCAAGGGCCCTTGACGTTATCGAGCCATGTGATGAGCAGAAGCGGGGCCGATAATCGGAGGGGCATTTCACGGCTCGATTATTCTTAGCATTTGATCATATCTAGGATTGAAAAGGGAAATTATTTCCAGCCAATCTCGGTGGAACAACACGCACGGCGCAAGCAATATCGAGAGATTTGAGTAGTTTCGAGATAGAACAGGAAGTATAAACAAAGAAACAAAGAGAGATAATAAAATAATAATATTTATCAGTTTCTACTATTACAATTCTTCTTTATATAACTTAGTTGTATCTTCATGTCTTTTCATGCTTTATCGAATAGCTATTCTTCTCCTGAATCTTCACCTCTTAGTTCTAATTTTATCCCATGTCATTCAAGCAGCAACTAACCAGCCGGAACATCCTTGCATATTTGCGCATTGAACTTGTCATTCTTAGCGCCCGATTTCGCCATATTATTGATTCATCTTTTGGCCGCACGACAATAACCCCCCTCGGAACGTGGAGAGCAAACCACGGCTGAGGGGAAAAAACTAACAGGGGCAAAAAAAAACAAAAAAGAAAAGCCTGTTCTTGGCCAGCCATTTGGACCCACCCGACGTAAATAGCAATTGAATCCAATATCCAATGTTTCACTATAATGGCCAATAGTGGGTTGGGTGTCAAGCTTTTCAATTTTTGGCCCTATTTTTTCCCAATCTTGAAACTTATTATGCCCTCATCAGGCATTTTTTTTGCCAAATCGAGCCTGTCGTCATCTACATGGGTTGTGTAGCACTTGTCCAAAAACAGCTAGCTTGCCGCGTTCAGACGCAAGCGAACGGCTCTGCCAACCCTTATTTTGAGCCTAAATTCCATCATCGAACACTCCTCGTGGCTATCAGCAGTCCAATCAGCAACAAAATCCACCAAATGATAGCAATAATCTCGGAAAAAAAATAAATTAACATGCCCTCATCGATAGATAAGTCCGCCGTCATAAGGCATCAATTTCCTAGATAAAACATGATTCGGGGGAAAGGAATAGATCGGCAGGCTATTTTGCCAAATAAGGCAAAAAACCACAATCATCCGCTTTGCTTTTTCATCAGCAAACCAGCAGAAACATTCCAGTCAATCGGCCAGACCACCTCCGACAAGTCCGGCCTGAAATAATATAAAAGGCGAGCGTATTCTCCAACTTTGAGTCCATTCTTAACAACAACTTTCACAACCAAACAATCAGTAACAATGCGCTTCTTCAAAACTCTCATCGCCGTTATTCCTTTGATGCTCTTCGTCAATGCTGCTCCTCTTGACCTTCTTGGAGCAGTTGGAGGCATTGTTGGTGGACTTTTGGCAACTGTCATCAACCTTGTTGAAGATATCCTTCTTCCCGTTGAGATTGTCACCAGCTTGCCTCTTAACTTGAATGCTCCCATTACTCTTGGAGGACCCACCGTCATTCCTAAGGGAACCAAGATCAATGGTGTTTTCCCTATCCCCAAGGGAGTGCAGCTGTCCTCCGCTTTGCAGGCTCAAGCCACCCCATTGGGCGAATTGACTGGAGAAATCGAATCTCTGCTTAGTGGTGTTCTTGACGAGGTTGAGTCCGTCTTGGAGCCTGTCCTTGAGCTTGTCGATGATCTGCTCATTGAGGCCAACATCTCTCTGGTTGTCGGAACTCTCCTCCCTGAGGGTATCACCTTGCCCGTTGGCACTATTTTGCACAAGGGTTTGACTTTGCCTGCTGGATTCAACAATGTGCTTCCTGCAAACTAAAGAGTTTTTTATGTCAAACGACTTCGATCATGAAATTAGGGCCTAGTCCATGTAGGACTTATAGTAGTAGAATGTTATAGTTATAGTCAATACAGACTATTGATAGAAACAAATATCCACTTGTAGATTGTCAATGATGCAATGTAGATTGTCAGTGATGCAGTGTAGATTTTTCAATGATGCAAATGCATATTTGATTTTATGTATGTAGGCATGTGTGAAACAGATTCAAGTCGAACGGCAGCAAAATGAGCTGATTTCAGACGCTTCAAAAGCCACCCTAGGAACTTGCCAAAACCTTTCTGCGAGATGATTGGCCCGTCAGCAAATCTCGAGTCATTTCAAAACTGAGCCAATTCGAAGCCATGGAAGGGACTACCTTGAGAAGATTGGCACTCAGACCCTTATACAGACCCTTGACGCCTTCTTTGCGCACAATGCTCCTAAAAGCGTCATACACACTATTATAGTGGAATCCCAGCTTGTCCATAGATACGACCTGGAATCGTCTTCGCAGCACATCGAATGGAAAGGTCAACGTCTGGGCTACGGTTCCTGAGATGGCCCCAGCAGTCAGCTTTCCGAGCCCGGAAGGACCGTCAGCGCCCTCGGCGGTCAAATAGCCGCGAATAGACTCGTAGACGGCGAAATTCAATGCAACATAGGGAGCCACTCCGTAGGTTGTGGGAGCTATTCCTCGATACAGAGCTGATATTCCGCCTTCATGCCTGTAAATATACTTGATGGTGCTCCAAATTCCGGGGATTTTCTTCGCATTCACCAGCTGACTACCTCCGATTGTAGCTGTGTGTATTGCAAGCCGTGTTCGTACAATATCTAGCGGATAAGTAGCGAAGACAGACGTCATTCCGGCCAAAGCCCCAGCGCCCAGTCTAACAGCAGTAGAAGTCTCCTCGTTTGCTCCCTGTAGCGTCCTCTTGAATACCGTATACGAGGCAAACTGTACGGCACTATAAGGAACTATCCGTATACAGTTTGTTCCATTTCCTCTAAAGAACCCTCTCCAGCCCTCTTCTCTCCACATCTTGGCCAAAGTCGGCCCGACACCGGTATAAGCGCCGGAGCCGGGGCCCTGGACCTGGAATATGATCTTGACGCGCTCTAACGGACTGATAACCGTGCGAGAAACGGCGCCAGCCACGCCGCCGGCAACAAAACTAACGAATACAGGATGCGATGCTAGATTATTATTGTACTCAGAAACGAAGGCGGCCGGCCGAGCTTTCGGCGGATTCTCTTGATTTTTCAAGATGGACATTTACGTGAAAGGAATGAAATACTATGGTTGATTTACCAAGGGTTTTGAGGTGTTCAAAGGAATTTCGGTGAAACGGGAACAAGTTAAAGATATTTTTCAGATATTTTTTGTCATCTGAAAAGAAAGGGAGAGTAAGTGAGGATTTGCGAGGGAATAAAGGAGAGGAGGAACTAGAAATAAATAGAGGCATTTATGGGAAATTACACGGTTTATATCGAACAATGGAGATGATCGTCGGTGGGGTCACGTGACGCGGTCGAGATTTCTTAGAAATACACGTTTTCTATTGGTTATTTTAGGCTTGGTTTAATATTACTGATAATATTTCATCGAAGCAATGTTTGGCTTGTTTTAAATTCCCTGTATAGCTGTTCATCCTTTATACTGCTTCCTGGAGCGACAAAGGTCATAGCATCGCAAAACCAGGCCACACCGTTACTTCCACATGGCCATAGTACTTCGCACGTATACCAGAATACTCTCTGCCATATCCACAAGAGAGGAAACTTCTATAAATTTCCCTGTTCGACCAATAAGTTTTCACGTTGTGTCAAAATCATCATCAAAACACTTTCTCTTCATCGAAATTGACAAGCATAAAACGATGTGCTGCAGAATTCCAAATCGCCACGGATTTCAAACAAGTCACATGGCAAGCTTTCACCTTCTTCATCAATTTCCACCGTTTATCAGTCGCTTGCTCTGCATCGACACCCTCTACTTCATCGCCGTCCTCCAACTTATCCCATAAAAGATCAAATTTAAGATCACCTGCCCAAGACAGAAGCATCATCTTCGACACTCGCCTTGTGTCTACAAGTGGAATGTGCCATCCAAGGTCAATTATTCCAAGATTTACAGGGACGACTGTGCCTTGCAATCCAGCCAGGGCCATGTACATGTCATACTTGTGCAATAATTCCGGTTCATACGCTTCTGGCACAGCCTTAGCCGCGATTGTATAGCCATATTCCGGAACTGTAATCTTGAACATAGTTCCCATACTGCCATACAGGTACACAAGCTCCAGAGACTGACAGTAATCATCGATATTTTTCACCAGCACCTCTTCCATGATTTTACGCACATCTTCTGACGATATACTATGACTGCCAGATGATTCATCTTTCCACCTGTGTAACTCAACATTTGGACATTGCGTATCAAAAGCAGACTTATCCTTCAGCCCCAAAAGACATGTGTGTGTGCAATAGGGACGCTTGTCAACTGGCGACCTATCATATTCATCGGGAGCAGCTTGACTACCTGGACCATAAATGACCCGTCTTCGGGGCGCTTTCGGTTTCATTTCGTCATCGTCTCGTTCTGTGTATATTCCTTCCTCTGCCAGTGAACTAAGTGTGCCGTCAGAAGAGCTTGATTGCAAAACCTTCTCAGCATCCATTCTCCAGTTATAGTTCATCTGCTTCGATCTTACAGCCATTCTCAGATGTGTTCCAAACTGCCAACCAGGTGCCTCGTACGTATCAAACTCCTTAGGGGAAGGATCTGATAATACCTGAGCAACTCTGTTGTTATGATGCAGTCGCAAGTCCCCCGGCACTTCCATATCAATATTCATGAAGACATAATTGGTCCCAGTAGTGAAATATGGGTAAAGAATCCCACTCAGAATGCCCTGTGGGCCTGGCCAACTATGAACGAAAAGTCCCGTTGAACGTTTCCATCCTCATGACGTAGCTTTTCAAAGGCACCAGCTATCTGTGCCAGATTATTGAATCCTTCACAAATCTTGCTATCGGGCAATATTTCCGGCCGGTAATAGAAACCAACGGCAATATCCAACTTTGTCCAGCCATCTGGAGTCTGCAAATATGCCAAAGAACCTGGCTTCTCGGGAACTGTGACACCGTCCTGAGGGTATGCCAGCTTTTCTCCCCAATCGCGATGCCGACGACCATGAAAAAGTAACTTGTCGGTTTCGATGCCTTCAGATTTCATATAGACCCTTGTAGCTTGAGTAGCCGGTCTTTCGGCAGTTTCGATGATATAACCTTCGAAATAATCCGCGGATTCGCGAACAGAATCAAGGTAAGCAGCCTTCAATTTTATAAGCGACCTAGGATGCATAAGTTTTTCGCACATCAGCCATTCCTGGCTGCGATTTTCACTCTCAAACTCCGTCCATTCCAGCAACCTGTTAGGGCAGAGCACATTCTCAGTAGAACCAAAAGAAACAGTCTCCTTATCGCCAACTATCAGATTTTTGAAAATAATCCGCTCGACTGCTATAAGACCCATATCAAGATATAGCATACAATCTCCCACCGCGAATGGATCAGCGTCTTTTGAGTTTTTCATTTCCTCAGCTAACGACGCTAACCTACTTTCCAGCGAGCGTTGACGTTCTTTAGGCAGTAAAGCGTTCAATTTTTCTGCTGCCTCTGTCAGTATAGCAATCTGCTTGTCAGTTTCGGCGATCTCTTTCTTCATTCTTTGATCACTTGAATGATCTTTCTAGCTTGTGCAGCACATCGTCTGTCTTCAAGACTACCTGCAGGAGGTTTTCTATTCTTTTGACGAGATTTTTTAGTAGCCCGTGCCATTAAGGAAGGATGATAAGATTTTGTGGCGAGCTTTTATCATAATTATATTCGGCTTCCTGTGCCATAATTTAAACGCGTGTCTTAAATAAGTGTCTTTAATGAGCATTCATGTTTAATTTGATCCCAAAATACACAGCCGGGTAATGCTAGATAAACGACGAGTCACTTAGGCTCATAAATACTTAAAAACCTTAAAATTGTAAATTCGTATTTAATACACTTATTTGTGTTTGGTTTAATCGTGGGATCATATATTAGTAATTATATATGATTTCTACATAGTTGACAATCTTGGTTCAGAGCATCTAGCTTAGATCTGCAGTGACGTATCAAGATAACGGTGTATCAACTCAGTATGAAAATTCAAATTACAACAATTCTAAGTCTATATACTCATATAAAATAACCTCTCTCTCCTAATCTATCTCGCAGCTACGTTATCATTCCCTACAATCTACCATATCCGGGTAACCACCGTCTTTTACTCAATTGGGACTTCGCTTTTTCTCCAACTTCTTTTCTCATCTCTTCATCATTCATCATGACTCAACTAGAAGAAGTCAGCTCGACTGTTGCTGAACCCGATCCTATATTTGACGCGACTAAGAAGAAGAAGAAGAAGAGTAAACCTACATTTGAAGATGGTGATGGAGAAACAGCTGAGGTGGATGACGTGACTGATATGATGGCTGATCTAGGCAAGAAGAAGAAAAAGAGCAGCAAATTAGAAGCTTCGCCTGAAGGAGGTGACGAGGATTTCGAATTCAAGAAGAAAAAGAAGAAGAAGAGTAAAGCTGCAGTTTCGACATTTGACGAAGAGTTGGAAGCTGCTGGAGTATCAGAGGAAAAGAAGGGCAAATCTATCAAAGTGGCGATCGGTGTAAATGCCGACGGCGAGCCTGATTTCACCTATGAGGATCTTCTACAGCGATTCTACAAGGTTCTGCGTGAAAAGAACCCGGATTTGGCTGGAGATCGAGCCGGAGTCAAGTACAAGTTTCCTCCTCCTCAGGTTTCACGTGATGGTAACAAAAAGACACTATTTGCAAATATCAAAGACATTGCAGACAAGTTGCATCGCTCTATGGATCATATTATCCAGTTTCTCTTTGCAGAATTGGGTACCACTGGGTCTATTGACGGATCAAACCGCTTGGTCATTAAGGGCCGATATCAACCCAAACAGATAGAAACGGTCTTGACCAAATATATCATAGAGTACGTGACTTGTAAGACTTGCAAGTCTGCAAATACCCGGCTTTCCAAGGAAAATCGTTTGTTGTTCTTGGACTGTCAATCTTGTGGTTCCAGAAAGAGTGTGTCGTCAATCAAGGCTGGTTATCAAGCCATCATTAGAAGAAGCAGAAAGTAATGTGAAATCCGCGGTTTTGGTCGTATATAGCAGGTACTTGGTACTTTTTAATCATAACACCTCATATCATGATGTCATGATCTGCTCAGTCGTAATACGCTCAGTCGTAATACAATTTGATGGTTCCATCGCCTCCGCCTGTGGCAAGCATGCCCATTCTATCCCAGACTATGGAGGTGACTCCGCCGTCGCTGCTTGGATGCTTGACAAGCTGCTGAAGCGTCTTAGTACCTCTCCATATGGCCGCTGAGCCGTCTTCACCACCGGACACCCATACTTGATCGTTACTAGGACATATGGACAAAGCGCAGACTTTGCCAGGATGCTTCTTTGCTCTGAATGCACAAGTTCCTGAGTTTGCGTCAAAAAGTGCCACATTACCGTCAGAAAGACCTACCATGATTTGCGAGCCAGATGGAAGGCATTTCAGGCACAGCACCGAGACAGACGCAGAAGATGCAGGCTCAAAATGATATACAATCATCCCCATGTCAATATCGATTTGTAAAATGCAGTTATTTTCACATCCCACATAAAGGCGGTCGCCAGAGTTGGCAAATGCTAAGCAAAGTGCAGATCCTCCATTGTAGATGTCTGCTGCTACCGACAGTTTCTGCTTGGCAACTTTGCCCTTGGTATCCCAGACCTTTACAGTTCCATCAGCAAAGGCACTTGCAAGTAGCTGGTGGGATGGTATGTATGCCAAGGCTAGGATTCCTTCGGTATGGGTGTCTATTTCGGCTCTGCTCTTGGTCATAGGATCCGTGGACAAGTTAGAGAGCCGGATGACATTATCAGGACCAGCAGTATATATGTCACCATCCAACGCATCGGCTATTGATATTATGCCCTTGGGATGAAGTTCAAGCTTGGCTACCAAGGCTGGAGCAGCAGAACTGGCAGTAGAGTTGGCCGAATAGTAGCTGACTTGGCCGTCGTCAGTGGCAGCCAGCAAGTTCTCGGCGTCCAAGAAGACAACGCCTCTGACGATGCTGAAGCCTTTGATTATATGGCGTAATTTGAGCCCGGGCCAGGCATTGCTTGGGGAACTTGACAGGTCTGAATCGGAGCGTTTTGGTACGCTATTAGTCATGATAGACGACACGGGGAGCGGAGGCAGAGGCGGTAGCGGAACGCCGTTGGAGCCCTCGGTGGAATTATAGCCAGACAGCGAGTCATTGATGCCAGAATGAGCAAAACGGCCCGTTCCTTCGGGATACAGCGACGAAGCGCTCTGAAGCAGGTAACTAACGTCCTGGATGCACTTCTCAAGGTACTTTCTTGAGTTTATTAGGGGAGTCATGTCGAGAGGAGAAGAGGCGTCGGAAAACAGACCCGATTGATGCTCCATTAGGTCGTCGAGCTGTTTCTTGACTTCGGCGTAGATATCATCGGAGCCATGAACGTCCAACGACGTCTCCAAAAGCTTGATTTTTTTGGAATAGTTATCGACCAGGAGCTGAAGGCCGCGTTTCTCGCCCTCTAATCGCGCGATTTTGGTCTTCATTTCCGCCCGTTCCAGCTCCCATTGGATGCGATCACGCTCGTTGCGTTGCCATTCCGTTTGTAAATAGCGCATAACGCCTGAAAGTTAGGGGAATGAGGGCTATATGGAGAGCTTGCGTCGGAATTACTTACCCGGTAAACTGTATTCTGTCTGGGTGGGTTTTTGATCTGACATGATGCTAAATGTTAGAAGCAAGAGGGAAAGGGAGCTTGGAACATTGTAAAAGTGGAGAATGGAGGTTGGGAGATTGGGGAGTGGTTTTAAGGGGAAAAGGGCTATTTAGCGTGCTTGGGAGAGGGAGATTTGATTTATTTATTTGAATTGTGTTAATTTGACGTGGTTGTTGAAATAATCGAGGTGTTGTTAGGTTCATAGGTGTTTTAGGAGGTAAACAGTTGAGGGACACAGTGATGAGGAACACAGTGATGAGGAACGGGGAGAGGCTGTATGTATGAAATAAGTCAATTGGGTGGATAAGAGACGGCGGGAATAAGAGTAATGCTTGGGTGGTATATGTTAGGTCGTCATGTCTTGTTCTGTGTTAGCTGTGTTATGCTATTGTGTTATGCTATCATGTCTTATGTGCTACTTAAGGAATAGCATGCTGTAGACCACTGAACTACTAGATCACTGTAACTAGAACACAAACTACCATGCAAAGAGTCATACGAACGATTTCTTCTTAAAATACTTCTTCTCGACATACTTCTTCTCGAAATTCTCCTCGAATCTCCTCATTATAACAATACTTTCCTTTCCCTATTCCCTACTTAGTGTTACCTATGCCTATGCTATGCCCTCCAATGTCCATCAATGTCCACCAATAAACCCCCTAGACCTGCACCAACCACCTAAACCTCCACATTCTCCATCACCCTTCTCAATGGCAAAACCCACCCTGACAACCCAGAATGTAACAAGCTATACTGTACGATCTTCTCACGCGCCGCTATTACGTCCGACTTATCCAATACAATCTGGCAGATCTCTCTAATAACTGCCAAGTGACACGAATCTAAACTAGGCAAATTCCTATGCAATCTCTGTTTATAATGATTTAACTCCTTGCTTGACAATGTATTCTTCTTTTCCAATACTTTATCAACCATTGTCTTCACCTCATCTACCGAAACATCGCTTGGTTCCGTCTTTTCAACAACTGCAACACTCTGGGATCTTCCACGAGGAGGAGGAGGAATGTCGCCTTTAATTTCAGCCCGAGATTTGGCGCTGTGGCCCGAGAAACTTCTTCTATGACTCTCTACCAGGAAAGATGAACAGTCATTCCAGCCTTGTTGGCCAGCATAATTGGTTTGAAACGAAGCTGTCATAGAAGAGCAAAATGAGTGTTTAATTTGGCTCGAGGAGAACTGTGGTGGAATTTATATATCTGTTGTTTGTTTTTTTTGTTATACAAGTTGTGGTTTAATAACAAGAATTAAAGTTATGATGACGGAGCAAAAGCTTAAAAAGAGATGAGCTTAAAGAGATGATTTGAATGATGAAATAAAAAAAAATTAAATAAAAATCGGTAAATTATTGCGAATATTCTATAAATAGTTGGCTTTTTAAGATATTTAGCTTAAATTAGTGTATAAACACGTGTTTAATAAATGATAAAATGCATGCTAAGCCATCACGGGCTAGATTTTCCTATAGATTTTGAGGTTTGAATATTCAAGATAGTTTTTGAGGTTTGAATAATCATGATAGATTTCTGAGGATTGGTTTTAGGGTCTGCTAGACGTTCTGTTCTTGATCTGCTAGGCAGTGTTCTTAATTCGCCTGACATTGTCCTTAATCTGCTAGCATTGCTCTAATGTGCAATGAGCCTAAATGCATGCCCGTCAACCTTTGTCCCTCAGTGGCCGATTGTCCGATTTCGCAATAAATTTCCCAGATTATAAAATCACTTGAATAGTCAAATAGGGTAAATTGTCACCAGAGCCGTATTACGCCGTATTATGGCCATTGCTTAATCCAACCCATTCGCCATATCTATCACCTCATCAATAAACGGCCGTTTACTTGCATCCACCGTCAGGCATTTGCTCACTATATCCTTCAACCCATCACTATAAGGAGGACGAGCAGGGAACTTAAACTGTCCACTAGATATAGCCAAGCTCAAACTAGCCCCTGATTCACTAGTAGCCATTTCAAACGGACTGGAATAATACATTAGAGCAAAAAGCGTGCATCCCAAACTCCATATGTCCACCCGTTCATCGACGTAGCTGCCCGTTTTGACATCAAACAGCTCCGGTGCTCTGTATGGCATAGTACAATGCTCAGAAGCCAGATCCTGCAGTTCTAGAGCCTGTTGACGGGTCTCCAGATGCTGTCTTGCTCGACTACAAGAGCCCAAATCCATGAGAACTGGAGTCAAATTATCATCCAGCATGATATTAGCAGGCTTGATGTCTCTATGAGCATAGGGAACCACGTCTTCCAGAGCAGTATCACCGTCCAACAAGGCAGCATTTTCTTCATTCTGGGCATCGTCGCCGGCGAAATCTTCAAAGGCAGACGTCATGGACGCAGCCGAATCCACGACGGCATTTCCCGACACATGGTGCTTATGAATGACGCGGATTCCCTTGCATATCTCAATGAACAACTTGACGAGCTCCGACTCCTCGAAATGCAGCCCCTGGATCAAATTGTCGTTGATTTTGTCCTGAAGATTGCCGTTTGATAAATAAGGAAGCACAATATAGACAACCTTTCCGGCCTGTTCACGATCCTGGACAATGACAGAGTCAATTGCTCGCAGAACATACTGGGAGTTGAAGAGCTTATAAGCCTGGACTTCCCTCATGGCATTCTGCAGGGATTCCGGGCCAAACGGGCATCTGATTTTCTTGAGCGCATATCGATTATGGCTGTGTATGTCCTCCACCAGGTATACAAACGAGAATCCGCCTTCTCCTAGCAGTTTATGAATGACGAATTTGTGTCTTCCGATCCTCAGGCTGGGAGACTGGAAACAGGTGATGCACGACCCCAAACTATAGAGGGCGTCCTGGATGTAAGAAGTCATTGCAAGGCCACGGGAGGTGTAAGGAGAACACCCAAATAAATATTCAAGGTTTGGCATATTTTTCACATCACCCCAAAATCATCACAGAGGGCGTGTAAATTCATCACAGAGGGCGTGTAACTAGAAATTGGGAACTCAGGAAAAAAATCAAAATATTCACAAAATATTCACAAAATACTCTCAACTTCCCATCATCAACTTCCCACAATGGTATGTATCTCTACGTCTGCAACTCTCCACCACTAACCCCCCAGTCTATCTCTACCATTGCGCAAGCCAAAGAACTCCGTGGACTCAATCTGATTGCTGCTCATTCGCACATCACCGGTCTCGGGCTCGAATCCGGCAGTCTGCAGCCCAAGGAGCTGTCTCAGGGCATGGTCGGCCAGATCAAGGCCAGAAAAGCCGCCGGCATCGTTCTCCAGATGATCAAGGACGGCAAGATCGCCGGCCGAGCCGTGCTGGTCGCAGGCCCGCCGTCGACGGGAAAAACGGCCATTGCCATGGGCATTTCGCAGTCGTTGGGCTCCGACGTGCCTTTCACCACTCTGGGCGGCTCCGAGGTGTTTTCGCTGGACATTTCCAAGACCGAGGCGCTGATTCAGGCTTTCCGAAAGTCCATCGGTGTGCGGATCAAAGAAGAAACGGAAATGATCGAAGGAGAAGTCGTGGAGATCCAGATTGATCGTTCCGTCACTGGAGGCCATAAACAGGGCAAACTCATCATCAAAACCACCGACATGGAAACCGTGTATGAATTGGGAAGCAAAATGATCGATTCTTTGTCCAAGGAGAAGGTCACGGCTGGCGACGTCATTTCTATCGACAAGGCCAGTGGAAAGGTCACCAAGCTTGGTCGATCATATGCTCGATCCCGTGATTACGACGCCATGTCTGCAGATACCAAGTTTGTTCAGTGTCCTGAAGGCGAGCTGCAGAAGCGAAAAGAGGTCGTTCACACGGTCTCGTTGCACGAGATTGACGTGATAAATTCCCGTACTCAGGGCTTCTTGGCTCTGTTCTCTGGAGACACTGGCGAAATCAGGTCCGAGGTTCGAGAACAAATCAATACGAAGGTCAGTGAATGGAAAGAGGAAGGCAAGGCCGAGATAATCCCCGGCGTGTTATTTATAGATGAGGTTCATATGCTGGATATCGAGTGTTTTTCCTTCATCAACCGGGCCTTGGAGGATGATTTGGCTCCAATTGTCATTATGGCTACAAACAGAGGTGTTTCTGCCACCAGAGGAACCGATTACAAGAGTCCTCATGGCTTGCCTGTGGATCTGCTGGATCGCTTGATCATCATATCGACTGAGTCGTACCAGAGTGAGGAAATCAAGCAGATCTTGGCCATTCGAGCTCAGGAAGAGGAAGTAGAGGCCCATGCAGATGCACTTGCGTTCTTGACGAAAATCGGCCAGGAGACGTCTCTTAGATATGCGGCCAATCTAATTACAGTGGCTAATCTGCTTGCCCAAAAGAGAAAGAGTACTATAGTGGAGGTGACGGATATCAAGAGAGCTTACACGTTGTTCATTGATTCTAACAGGAGTGTACAGTACTTGAATCAGTATTCGTCTAGTTTGGTGAATAACTATGGACAGGCTACTTTGAGTGCAGGAGGAGCGGGCGAAGCTATGGATCTGAGTTGAGTGTTGGATACGGGAATGTATTCTACTGGAAGGCTTGATATACTAAAATAATACGATACTTATTGAGACGAACGTATTGCCGTATTTTAAAGTTAAACGCTAGTATTACCCTATTTTCAAGTTAAACACTAGTATTTTTCTACCTTACGTTAAACACTAGTATTATCCTGTTTTCACGTTAAGCTCTACCTAGGCTATTACCCTACGTTAAAGTCCACTAACCACTGCCCTTAGTATTCAATATAAGCGCAATAATCATGCTAAAAGTTAATAAAAAAACCCTTCTAAGCACCCGTAAAATCACCTACCCGTATAATCCAAGTACCTCTGCAAAAATAAGAATAAGTACTATGCCTACAAACAATCGAGGCTGTAACATGAGTTGACGTACACCTTCATCTCCAACTATACCAATTGAATAACCAGCAGCCAAAGCAGCAAATCCTACACATAATCCGCATGCCAGATGCATAAATCCATGATATAAACTATAAGTTTCTGCAGGATTCAGTCCTCCTGCTATAAGTACAGCTACCACAAGTCCATATACCGAGAGAATTCCGCTCATAATGACGGGAATGAGCGACTTCATGATCAATTCCGGCTGAAACGTGCCGATTCCCGAGATTCCAATGCCGGATTTAGCAGTTCCAATGGCTGCACCTGCGCAGGAAAGCACCATGGCAGCAGCACATCTGATGTTAGAGAGATAACAAGCTAACTATGACTATTTAACTTACCCTGCGAATCCGAAGAAAGGAGCAAACGCCGGCGAATAATCTACGCTGGACCTGATTGTTAGAGATGTTTGGGGGTTTTGCGGGCAGTTTACTTACATTTAAGCTTAGATGAAGCAGTGGTTGTGAAGTTGGATTTGGAAATTTGGGAAACGGTTGATTCTGACATAAGCAGTTCGGAAGATGAAGATGAGAACATGAGAACGGTTTAACGAATAAGATCTATAAAGCATTTTATAAAAATCTTGTAATTTGAATTGAGGGAAATGGATATAATATGCTTAGATTTGTGTTATTTGATTAACTAAGTCGAAATACAGATCAGTATGCTTCGAAAGAGTACAGAGTTGTATCTCGTTTAACAGCTATTCACACTATAAAGTACTACAAGTACTACAAGTGCCAATAACACAAAGTACAAGCACTAGAAGTACCACAAGCACTAGAGTACCCCTCCAAGTCCAAATAGCCTACTCTCTCTACTGACAACTCCCCAACTCCAAACCACCCATCTATGCATTCGCCCAGCCCCCATTCAAATCATCAATCTCCGGATCTTCTCCCCAGCCCTTATGTACCGACGGCTGCGGAACTGGCAAATCCCCAAATACCGGGTTCACAGACGGCACAAATGTATCGGATGCATTGGGTGATTGTATTCCAGCAATACTGGAGCCATTGTCTTCGAGTTTGTCCAGGAAATCAGCAGGAAGAACCGGCTCATGCTTGCGTGCTCGCTTCTTGTGAGTTCCTCCAAGGCCTGCGCCCCACGTGATGATCATTTCCTGCTGTGTTGGCAGATAAAAGTGAAGAACATACGATGCATCAAGATATAGCGACTGTAGAGGGAATTCCTCCGAGCCCCGTCGAGAAATTAGTCGGAGATTGACATGAGGACGATCTGCACGGACTGGCTCTGGCTCCTCTTCGACTTCTTCTTCTTCTTTTGGCTTGTCCTCGCCATCTGCTGGCTTTTCGCCATCTTTCTCCTCATCCTTCGATTTCTTTCCATTCTCAGGCTTCGCATCATCTCCAGCTCTCAGCTTCCTATTATGTTTAACATCTGTTGTTGCAACATGCACTTTTCGCTCATTGTATGAATTCTGGAGTTCTCCAAGGTATCTCTTATACTCCTTGGATAATCCCTTCTCTCCAACCTCAGCTCTATATTTGTTGGCAACATGGATCAACTGGAGTGGATTCAGTGCCGTCAACTGCTGAAGAGTAGCCACGACATTGGTGAAATCGTCACCAAATCCCGTGAAACACTGGAGCCACTGTAGTATCTGGGTCAGTGATGCAAAGTTTTTCCGACATATATCCACAGTAGAGTCATAATAGTGTTCTTTCGAGGAAGACGCATCCTGGAACTCATTGGAGTCTTTTGGACGTCGATTGTTAGCACGAGCCCAATCCTCAATGGCTGATACATTCAAGCGTATCTGCATAGCCTTTGAACGTGTGAGATATTTCCTGTTTGATAAAATGCGATTGAAGAGTGAAGCACCAAGCCAGTAAAACACCTGAGATATGATCTGCTGACTGACAACGGGATGAACCTCGTACAAATCCATCATGAACAACAAGGAAGATAAAATAGACGTGACCATGCGAGGAGAAGGACGAGCTTTTCGCTTAGGCGATGGCGGTCTTGTGACTTGAACGACTTCCTCTTTGTGGGTCATTGGCCGAGCTTTTCTTCTAAAAAGACCCCAATCAGACTGATAATGTATAGTATCCAAGCCAGGAATAGTTTCATGGTCAAGAATACTGGCATCTAAAATGTTATCCAGTCTTGTTTCGGCGTCCTGAGTGATTAGTATGTACAGATCTCCAATGAGCTGGCCGAGTTCGCCTCGGAATTCATTGGAGACAGATTTCATTCCAGGGTCCTTGGCGCAATAATACAGCAGTAAATTACAGTTCGAGAGCCAGAAACATAGGTAAGCAATGTCCTGCTTATGGCTGGTGATTACCGATTTGATTCGCATGACAGCTGGTTCGAGGAGGTTTTCTAGCATTTCAGGAGATCCATAGTAATGAGCATACCGAGCTGATAGGAAAAGCATATTAGCCGGTATTGGTTTCTGACGCCGAGATCTTTCGGGGCTGATATTAGAAATGGCTGCATCAAGGATATGCGGAATGTCTCCCTCGTTAAATACAAACATCTGATCCGGTAGACATCTGTCCCATATGAAACCGTCTTCTCCGTATGTATACTCGTCGATATCAGCAATATCGCCATCGGTATCATCTTCGCTGTCGGGATTTACATCGACATCGTTAAAAAGACCGTATCCGACTGTTTTAGGCAGAGCGGACTCGGCCGAACCCAAGGACAAGTATGTCATACTAGTATCGAGATTGGAGGCCGATTCCTCGAGCTGGCGGCCAAACTCGTCCTCAAGCGTCTTTGGATCCTTCAATTCCTGATAGAAATCCTTGTCATCTTCATGGATATAGCCCCCACGTTTCAGATATTGGTATATTTCGTCGTCGGGATTGACAAAATCCAGAGCCGTTCGGCCTGAAGAGGTGCTAATACTGATTTCAGAGCCATTCTCCATCAATCTTTTCACAATGCTCAAATGCTTGTTATTGATAGCCCACATTAGCGCCGTCCATTCATGATTATCTTGAGTATCGGTATTAGCCCCGAACTTTAGAAGCTCAGCGACCACGGCATCATGGCCAAAGCATGACGAGTATATCAATGGAGTAGAGCCTTTGTCGTCTTTAGCATTGACATCGATATACTGAGCGATATTGGCGCCTGAGTCCAATAAAGTGCGGATCTTGTCGACGTCTCCGTTGGAAGAAGCAGCAAAGAGAGCCTTTTGAAGCAAGTCCGATTTGGCTTCATGAGATAAATTAGAATCAGAGGCAGTAGTTTCGAAATCCTGCGGACTGCCTAACCCATGGGCCAGATCGTCGGAGTTGATCTCAGAAGATGCCATGGTGATGTGCTGGAGGAACAACTGGGTGCTGGGAGGAAGTTGGATATCGGAAGAGGATGTTTAGATGAGATGTGGATTTAGGAGAGAACGAGGTATTTTTGGGTAAATGGGAGAAGGGGGATTGTAGTAAAGAGTACGGATATAGTCTTGGAGTGTAATGGGAATTAGTTATGTTTTAGGTACTTAGGTACTTTTAGGTACTTAAGTAACTTAATAACTTAACTAGCTTAACTACTTGGGATTTTTAGTACTTAACTAGAGACTTAAGTGATAGAATATACTTAGAATTTTAAGTACTGAACTAGATACTTAGGATTTAGGGGAATTTTACTATAAGTTAGTCAAATACAGTATTTGAGGAATAATGGAAATTAATTATGTTTTCATGTACTTAGGTCAATGGCTTAGTTTTAGGTACTTAACTACTTAACTACTTAACTACTTAGGATTTAAGCACTTAACTAGATTTAAGTAATATCGATACTTAAAATTTTAAATATTAACTAGATATTCCCCACATATAATAAACATTTATTCTCATAAAATAATATAATACATTTCCATACAACCACATCACTCCCTTATCTTCCCGATTATCATCCTTACTGTCTCCCCATAGAAACTTATACCCTCATCTCCAATAACATCAACTTTCTCCTTCAACAGGCTGAAAAACTCCTCTTCATCCTCACTCCTGTATTTATGCCCTACCAGTAAATAACATGCTTTGAACTTTTCAATACTTTGTAGTAAACTTGTATAAGAATCGGGGTTATATGTACAATCTGTCATGGCAACCAGAGTACTATTACCACTAAAGCCTAAATCAGGAACTTCTGAACCCCATTCATACTCAACAAACTTAGCATTAGCTCCATTGATGTTTATATTCATTTGACAAATCTCTTTAGCATCTTCGAGATCAGAAAGAATTGAGTTTTTCAGCTGAAGTTTAAGTAGTTTGCATAGAGTTATACCGGTGATTCCACATCCAGAGCCAAGTTCAAACAAGGTTGAAATGCCCGGTAAAATGGCAGCCAAATGCTGTGAAAACGCCGATTCAGTCTTTGATTCCAATGCCTTAAACTGCGCAACTACAGCCAATCCCGCATCCCATACATGTCTTGCTAGATTGTGAGTTCCAGCTTCCTCATAGTATGTGATTTCACCACTATGTCTCTTAACATACTGAGAGCATAGAGGATCGTTGAACTGGCAGCTTTCTACGTCTAAAAACTCCGGTTTTTCGCTATATATATCATCTTCGGCATTATTTACTGTAATATATAAGTAAGAAGATTTCAAATTCCGACTTTGTTGATTTAATTGTATATCGATAGATAGGGCTTGTTTTCCTGATATCCAATCAAAACTTTTTTCAACAAAAATATCTCCATTGGAATTTCTTACAGACGCTTGAATTTCCGCTGATCCGTATAAATAAACATCGCCTAAATCATTACAAATGGTTATTACAGAAGTCAGTTTGTTGGAGTTGAGTTTGGGGGGTTTGAGGAATCGGAGATGGTACAGCATGGTAGGAGGAGAAGATCGGGAATTAGAGAGAATAGGGCTCATGACCAAAAGGTCTTTTTATTATGCTTTCTATTTACATGGGTCTTGCAATACCGTCTAAACATTAGCAATGCAGTTTAAACAATTGGGGTTATTTAGCACGAGGTTTTAACGTTTCTGCTTTACCTCTGCTTTAGTCTCCTTCCTCTGCTGCTCACAGCCACCTAATTCCCCACCGACGTCTTCTCGGCCGGCGACAATTCCCCCGCAAAATGCTTCAACAGTATATTCCTCTTTATTGATCTCTTCATTCCCTCTGCTGTCTTGCCTACCGAAGCAATGATCTCGTTCACCTTTTCCGGCTCTTTTTCAAGCAACTCGTCCACCTGTTCGACAATTTCACTCTTCTCAATTGCCAGATGAAGATTCGCAAGACTCTGTTTAAACGAAGATATGTCTAGTTTGACGATCTCATGCACTGGGGGCCACTTGGTGATGCCGTACTTGTCCTTAAGAAGCTGGATATTCTTGGCATCTTGCTCGGACTTTTCTTTGACTCGAAAGGACTTTGAAAGAGTACGAAGTTCCTCGACAAGTGGTGATTTTCCAGCTTGTTCATGACGCTGTTGTCTCTCAGCCAGGTATTTGTCTAACAGCTTAACTTCCTCAGCAGCCACCTTTCCCGGCGCTTCTTCCTGGTATTTCAGCCATTCCGTTCCTTTATTCGTCATAATTTCGTTAACTGCGAACCGTTTTTTGGCGCTTAATGGCCTAACATATTGGATTCGTACAATGTCTCCTTCGACACAGTTATTCAACTCGTCATGAACCATGAAATCTTTATATTGAACGACATCTTTGGAAATCAGACGGTTGAATTTAATATGGGAAACTCGGACTTTAATGGTTTTGTTCATTTTTCCCGTGGAAATGACCAGCCCGGTCATAGTTTGACGAGCCATGTTGAGGTGAAAAGTGAAAAATGGAGAAAATTAGAGGGAGAAGTTGAGATGAAGAAGAAAACAACGAAAATGGTGACATTGGCAGGATTTTGGCTGAATTTGGGAGTTTGAGTGAAATTCCAAAGAATTTATATTGATTACGTTATAATACTCGTATAATTACCTCATCTCCTATAACTTATCTTAACTTATCTTAACTGATCTGCTAACTGATCTCCTAACTTACGCCTATAACTTATCTCCTATAACTTACTCCTAACTTATCTCCTAACTCACCCTCTTTTAGTCGACCTATTAATCCCGGAAATAATCCCGTATTTGTCTAAAACACAGTCTTTTCCAAATACAGTCATCTCCAAATACATCCGTATCTCTAAAATACGTTCATACCCCCTCACTTACGAGATCCCACCTCATATACCGTACAATATACCATAGTTTCTCGTAAATAACCCTCAATCTGCCCCACCCAGCCGCTCTCCTTGGCCTGGAAACTCAGTCTCCGGCAACAACTGCTCAGACTGATCAGCTCCCGTCTGACGGATCTCTCGTGCAGCTACTTCCGTCAAATACCTTATATCCGAAGGTATACGCGATATTAACATGTGCAACCGAGTCTCAATCATCTCTACGACCCGCGAAGATGGCTCAATGAGAATATTTAGCAGTCCAAGAGCCAGCAAGTAGCCGACCACGAGGCCGATCAGATGGCCCAGGAAACTGCTTCCAGGAACAAGAATGGCCGATAAGACCAAAGGAATGAAAGGAATGGCATACGTAGGAATGACCAGACGCGCCGTGATTGGCCATTGTGGTGTTGTAAGCCATTCTTTGTACGAATAGTACGCCAGGAACGAGAAGATCCACACAGAAGACCCAATTACGGCCGTATTGTAGCCGAGAAAAAGCTCGATGATGCAGTACGCCACGCCTGCGACGGTCGCCAGAATGTTCAGCACGATGCCGGTTCGTACAGTGCCGTTTTGCAGCTCAAACTGCTTGAGAAGAGGCACAAAAGCCACCAGGTTGATGAGATAGTGGAAGATATTGAGGTGAATGAGCGGGTAAAACGTCAAACGCGATACTACGAGTTAGCTGTTTCTTTTATACGTGTAATCGGCCATTACTTACGCTCCAGGCGCTGAATTCCCTTCGGTTCTAGACGTAAAGAGAGCTCCAAGCTAGGAAATAACGTCAATATCACCACCAAAAGAAACATAAATACGCTGATTCCGCACGTCAAGGCCGGAGGAATCGTCCGATACGCCGTGTTGTAGGACTGGAACAAGCCTGGCGCCATGGTGGTGGTTGGATGGACAGAAGGTGCTATGACATCAGACTATATATAGTCGGGAAAAGGGGAAAACAGCAGGGGAAATGGGTTGTTTATATATTGGGGGGAATTTTGGGGGGTGGATAATTGCTTTTTCGTAGGGTGTTTTAAATGGTGCTATGTTTATTTTTATGTTTATGTTTATCGTGTCTTTATCTATATACAAGAGATTAGGATCTTATCAGATAACAGGTCGCGTGGCTGACTTCCGGGTTTGGTGTAAAAGGCAGGGCAGGGCAGCTGGCAGGGCGCTGGTTGGCAGATTAGATAATGATGGAATGACAAGAATGCTAGATAAGCATTCAGATAAGCATTCAGATAAGCATTCAGATGAACACTCAGATAACACTCAGATGAACATACGTCAATGAGCATAAACAACAGTGTCATAAGCGTACGCCATTCCATATCATGTAACCCGCCTCACCCGCCTCATCCCCCCTTATTTCCCACCCTTCTTTGCCGCCTCCCGCTCCCGCTCCTGCGCCGCCGCTGCCAGCTCCTCCGGGTTCGGCAGCCCCTCCGTAGCCAGCTGCTTCAGCGTCAGCTTCTGCCCATTAAGAATCTCCTTTTCCCGTCGCTTCTCCTCCTCCAGCATCTTCTCTCCATTCTCCGCCAGGTACTTCTCAAATGCTTGGTATCCCTTCTGTCCTTCCTGCCGTATATAGTCCTGAGGCATCATAGGAGTAGGAGGAACCGGTGGTGCGACTCCCAGAAACCGCGCAGCCCAGTTCCCAGAGGCATTCTTGCCGTGTTCCTTTCTCCACTCCTCCTCGAACTTGGCTCGTGCAATGGCCTCTCGTCTGGCGTATTCGTTGGGGATATCTGTGCCTTCAAATGACTTCAAAATGGGACGCACGTCCTTGATGGGCTGAGTGGCCAGCCATTCCAAAAACGGAATCATCTTCACCAATTCCTGATCGTCGGCATTGCCAGTCCATGGTTTCAGAGGAACTGCATTTTGAGGTTGCAGAGAGTATGCGTCAGGTTCGCAATCAATGATGACAGCTTTGGCCAAGTCCCGGTTCAAATGATTCAAGTCCTTGACAATCTTGCCATCGCTGTATCGAGATGCTTCTCTATAAAGAGCGTATGAAATACACGATCGATATGGATCCAGGGCCATGACTGGCTTTTCAGAGTATACTTGGTACTTGGAGGAGAAGATGACGACTTCGTAGTACTGAGACAGGTAGTGCAAAAAGTAATCAACTCCAGGTCGCTTTGCCGTTCTCCATCCATGCTGTCTATCCCATTCGGAATGAATAAGAACATCGTCGAGTCCAACTACTAGGGTCAAAGGACGTCCGTAGGGTTCTGGCAGCGGATCAGGCAGCAACTTGTCGAAAATTGGCTCATTAAAGTACTGGAACGCATCACTTGTTCGAGCACGGATTCTTCCAAATATAGCCGACAAGGAGTATCCATTGGGCACCTGAGCATGTCTTGCCTGCTGAGCTTCTTCTCCCTGTTCCCAGTCTCGGCCCATATACAGCGTACCTCCAACCAGAGAACCGAACAAAATGGCATAGAAAATGTTGCTTCTTCTTTCACGCTTGATGTCGGTCGACGAGCGAAAACCTTCTTTTTTGGCGGTGTTTTCCCATTTTCGCGACTCAGCGGCGTCAGGATCAGCTAACTCCTTGTGCTGAGAGTTGATGTCCATGCCGGCTTTTTCCAGAATATCCTTGGTGAGGAGAGGGTTGGAGTCGTTGGAGTTTGGCTGCTCGGAGCTGGGGTTTGGCTTATCGGAGCTGGCGCTTGAGTTATTGGCGTTTGGCTTATCGGCCTTCAGCTCTGATTTTGCGTTGATTTGCGCCGATTTCCCGTCGATTGGAGCCGATTTGCCGTCGATTGGGCCCGATTTCCCGCTGATTGGAGCCGATTTCTCAAACTTCTGCGCCTTTTTCTGGCCATTTTGACCTGTTTTTTTCGACGAAAACGGCCTCAGAACCGCATATCTTGGAACAGTGCTGATTCTTGCACCTGCACTCCGTAATACAGTCCGTGCAAGCATGCCAATGAATTATCTGTACAGAGAATTTATAAGATATCGGATAACCTGAGTATCGGCTATCTATACTCTGCAATCAGGATATAGTTTAGTGGTGAAATATAGGATTAAAGTTGAAAAAGTTCAACAGAAATTTTGGAGTGTGGATCATCCCAATGGGGGAAGGAGGGTAATGTAGGGATGAAGAAAGGACATAGAAATGACATGTCAGATAGGGGGAAATAATGGGAATAAGATGAAAAAAATTGATAAATTGAAAAATAATATACTAGAATTTACCTATAGACGCAAAAAAATCCACTTTTTTTCTTAATGATATCGCCCTAACCCTAGTCTCCCCTCACGTGACCGCTCCTCCTAATATCAAAACACCGCTTTTATAACCTGTACAGAGCAAGTATTAAACAAGTCAATAAAAAAAACAAAACGGCACAAAACCCCTAGGAAACCCAAGCAGCAAACTCACCTAGAACGCATCCCTGTCGACTTTTTTTTCCACTCTCTTTGTTTACTACGGCCGGCTCTCCGCCCCTTTGCTATATATATATATCTTATTACCCTGGTACCCGGCCACCTGATTGATTTGGTTGACAAATTTGCCTAACTGTGCTCAAACCCTAATGACATGAGCTTTATCACGCGCAAAAAAGAAGCTCCTAATGTCCTTGAACGGCTCCGGTCCACCTACGAGGGTGCCTATGCGGGCTGTATCCAGGCCGTTACCATGGAATCGAGTGATAACTTAGATGGAGCTCTGCAGTGTTGGTTGGCGGTCTTGAACTCTATTAGTGAGTGCAAGACCTTTATAAGGGACACCAATCCGTCGGGGTCCCATTACGTCAAGACTCAGGAGGAATTGCATTTGTTGAATCTACTGGAAGATATGCAGAAAGACGGTGATTCCCAGGTCGAGCGACTGCGACGATCTACTGGAAGAGACCGCTTTTACAATCCCTTTGCCTACGAGGATACTGCTAGCCGTGAACATTATGGCTCGGTGGCTTCCCAACCTAAACATACGCTGTTAAAGACGTTGCGCAATAACAAGAGCTCCAAGAGCACTGATAACGTCGGTTCTTCTTATACGACGTCCAAGGTCGCAGCGACTGTTGCCTGGCCCGATAGAAGAGGCTCGCCCACGTCGTTTGACAACGGGACGACATATGAGGCTCCTGCTTTGATTAATTACTCTCCGAACAATAGCCTCACGTCGACTACAAGCAACAATGGAACGGGCGGAGGCAGTGTTTTCAGCCTGAGAGCCCCCAATCTGGGCTTTAACAAGAACCCAGATTCCCGCCGAAACTCGGAAACCAAGCGGCCCGTCAGTCGAAAGCCTGTCAATCCTTTGTCTACGGAAATTCCGGCTGTTCCTTTAATACCTGCACCGGGCAAGTCCGACACCAAGAGCTTGAGCGTGCCTACAGAACGACCCCCAAGCCCTGTCAAGTCACGGTCTTACAACAACTCGCCGCCGAAACCTCGACCTTTGCCGTCGCCAAAGGCACGCCTAAAGCCGCCTACATGGACCTCCAACAGCACCAACAACATCACCAAAACCACCAGCAACAATAACAGCAACAGCAACAGTAATAGTAATTCATTGACGGCCAAGTCGCAGCCTCAGTCGAGACGAACGTCGCCGGTGCCGGCTCCAGCAGCCAAGAAGCCTCCGCCAAAGCCGCAGCAGAAGCCTCAACAGAAGGCCAAGCCTGTGACGGTCGAGGAGGGTGCCACAAAGTCGGGCACAGTAGCAGACTCTGAAGAGGTGTCTGAGGACGCGTCTGCATGGGACAAGAAGGTCAACAACATAATAAAGAACCTACGTGGAGTAGACACCAATTCTGCTAAGCAAGTCATGAATGAGATTGTTCTCAAGGGAGATGAGGTTCATTGGGACGATATTGCTGGACTGGAGCAGGCGAAGGCTTCGTTGAAGGAAGCTGTGGTGTATCCGTTTCTTCGTCCAGACCTGTTCAGTGGTCTGCGAGAACCTGCTCGTGGAATGCTGCTATTTGGGCCTCCGGGCACAGGTAAGACCATGTTGGCCAGAGCAGTTGCGACAGAGTCGAGATCGACGTTTTTCTCCATCAGTGCGTCATCGTTGACGTCGAAATTCCTCGGTGAGAGTGAGAAGCTTGTGCGAGCACTGTTTGAGCTAAGCAAGGCTTTGGCTCCGTCGATTATATTTGTGGACGAAATTGATTCGCTGCTGTCTCAACGAGCGGATTCCGGTGAACATGAGGCGACACGACGTATCAAGAATGAGTTTTTGATTCGATGGAGTGAGCTTCAAAGTGCTGCAGCAGGACGAGAAGATGGCCAGAATGACGTGAGCCGAGTGCTGGTGTTGGCTGCGACCAATATTCCCTGGGCCATTGATGAGGCTGCACGTCGACGGTTTGTACGACGGCAATACATCCCGTTGCCGGAGCCGGAAACACGGCTGCACCACCTGAAGAAGCTGATGTCGAATCAGAAGCACGCTCTGACAGACGCGGACTATGAGCTGATTGTCAAGAAGACAGAACATTTCAGTGGGTCGGATTTGACGGCGCTGGCCAAGGATGCAGCCATGGGGCCGTTGCGATCGCTTGGAGAGGCGCTGTTGACGACGCCTCGAGAGGAAATCCGGCCCATTGGAGTGGCGGACTTCGTGGCCAGCTTAAGCACGATCCGGCCCAGTGTTTCGGAAGACGGCATCAAGGGCTGTGAGGAGTGGGCTAGCAAGTTTGGCAGCAGTGGAGCGTAGAATTGCATGAGGCACGTTGGATGTATTAATGATGTAATATCGAGATTAGTAGAATACAGTGTAAGGAGAAAGGTATCGTGTTGTAGAATATGTATTTTGTATTCCCAGAAACTATATATATATATATGTCCCATAGGTACCTATTCACCTTAGTGTAGATAGGTAGTTCGGTGGTTTAAGTATTTCCCTAGATAGGTAGGTCTCGTGGTATAAATGCGCTCTGATTGGCTGTATTTTAGTGGTTCTATCTTAATTTTAGATTGGTTTTTATCGCGTAGCGTTGTGTTCCGATGGTTATTGTGCTGAATCCTGGTTCTGTTAACAGCAACAATAAATCTAGTAAACTTCTAAATTATGTATATTATGATCATTATCTATATCAATTGTGTACCTAGTTGTGTGTAATGAACCACGGGTGTCTACTCAGCCGAAGTTTTCAGCCGAAGATAATCCATGGCCGTGGTGATTTCTACTGCCAAACGGTCATTCAGGCTTTTATTTCTTTTAGTATTATATAATAACTACTTACTTTGGCCTTTAAGATGTCTCATTGGCGATAATATGGTGTTTTAATTTTTTCGTGCTTTTTTATCGTAATATGCTTGCAAAATACATAGCATATAGAGCTGAAATACTCTGAAAAATGTTGCCTCTATAGGTCCTGTAAACACCTAAGTTAGGTATTTAGGTATTCGAATTTTATCTAGACAGGTACCTAGGTAATTACCTACCTAGGTATTTTTTAGGTAACTGGGGCTGCTTATCATGATTCATCGTAATCCAGAGACTCATTTCCATGAGCGACTAAGTCCCATAATAATTATTAATAGATATGTACAACGAATTTATTAACCGGTAATTATACCATAATTTTAGGTTTTTTCTTTCTTTTTTTTGAAAGATAAATAGAGTTTCGTTTCTCAGGGTTGAACAGACAGATTAGCTATCGGTTAATCACGGTCAGAAGCTACCAAACAGGAAATCATGGGATATCCGATGATGCGAAGAAGCTTGTCTTCTTCTTCATCCGCTGCACATAGTATGAATAAAGGTAAACAAAACGGTAGTGACCAAGAAAGCGATGACCCTGAATTTTTGTTAGTTCTCAAACAGAAAGTGCTTACCGCCGAGCAGAAAGTTCTAACCGCCGAAGCAGACAAGCGCACTGCCGAGGAGAAAGTGTTTACCGCCGAGGAGGATGTGCTTACCGCCGAAGCAGATCAGCGCACTGACGAGGAGAACGTGCTTACCGCCGAAGTAGAACAGCGTACCGCCGAAGCAGATCAGCGCACTGCCGAGCAGAGAGTACCTAGTGATGAATGGGAAATATCTCTGCGACCTCAAGAATATGCCGAGGCTCGATATAGAGTTGAAATTGCTAGAAACTTTGTTGAATATGCTAGAAAAGATGTTGAATTTGCTAGAAGACGTGTTGAATATGCTAGAAAACATGCTGAAACTGCTAGAAAATCTGTTGAATATGCTAGAAAAAGAGTCGAAACTGCTAAAGAAGATGTTGAAACTGCTAAAGAAGATGTTGAATATGCTAGAAAAAGAGTTGAAACTGCTAGAAAAAGAGTTCAAACTGCTGAGAATGATCTTGTGGTAGCTCGAAGGAGAAGACCTGCAAGAGTTTCTGGTACATCAACTGTAGCCAGTAGTTCGGGGAATCCATCGCATGTGTCTAGCGCCAATGATGCCGGTCAATTGTCTAGATCGAACAATACTGCTAATGCTAATGACGACGCTAATGATGCCCATAAATTGTCTAGACCGAACAATACTGCTGATGTTAATGACGGCACTGAATCTCCTGAATCGCACGTGCCTAGCGCTCATGATGTCGATCAATTATCTAGATCGAACAATACTACTGATGCTAGTGACGGCGCTGAATCTCCTGAATCGCCTATGCCTAGCGCTATTGATACCGATCAATTGTCTAGACCGACCACGACTACTGGCGCTAATGACGACGCCAATGATGCCGATCAATCTGCTAGATCGAACACGACTATCGATGCTAATGACTGCGTTGCTAGTGTCAATGTTTCCCACACTGGGCAGAGCTGTACAGAATCTTTGGATAAATCTCAGAGGAGTTTTCGCAGGCGGTTTAATATTTCGCGGTTTTCGTTTTCGCGGCTGTTTCGGGCAAGAAGAAAAACCATACCTAGTCGGTGCCCCATGGTGGTTGTCGACTGATAATATCAGTTTGATATATTACTGTAACTAACTTTAGTTTTCACTAACAGTTTGTAGTTATCTTGTCGCTGGTGAACCCCGTGTTGCAGATAATGGGTTACCTGTGGTCAATAGTAGCGTGCCTGATCAGCTCATCCGAGATTTTGGAGCGTCTCGATCCTCCAAAGAATAGAGCGAAGCAGAAGAAGGAGACCACAAAAGTAATAGCGACAAGGATCCCAGTAATGCGCGATTGTTTCCAGAGTTTTGGGTCGTGGTGATAAGTATAGAGATGATCAGAATGAACCAAATACTTCTAATTCCCAGGTAATGGATCTCACATCTGTCGCTAGCTCAAAATATGATTTAAAAAAATCAGTTTATTTTCTTGTGAGTGAGAATTTAGGTGAGAAACTCTCTGATGTTAAAAAATCAGTTGACTCTCGTGTGTTGAAGGATTCACGTCAGATATCCGATCTTGAAAAATACGATAGAGTAAAATACGATAAACTTTTATGTGGATATTTTTGTCTGTCTGTTTTTGTCACTAAAATTTCCGTCTTAAATCATTAATATCTACGCGACAGTTGTTGGTATTTAAGAGCTAATTATCACAATAAATATGTTCAAATAAATATAGGAAATTTACCCTACCTAAGTATTTTTTTAGGTAAAACCGACTGCCCTTCACTGTTTTTAAATTTATACATGTACATGTATATGTATGGGTTATGTGTGTGTATGACTTTATATTTCACTGCTATCGTTATATTTCAATGCTTAACTTTATATTTCTCCTTCCCACCTCTCATGCCTGAGCCCAAATCCAAACGTCCACGCCTCAACAGTAAACCCCGTAGCGCCCATAATTACATAGATAGTTTCTCCGAGCATCTCTTCGACAAAGTCGACGATCTCAGGCGTGAAATCAAGTCCAGTGAGCCCTACAAACATGGCGTGATCCGGCCGTTGTTCGACGATGATCTGCTGAAAAACGCCCGTAAAGAGATCGAAAACGAGCTGCATTTCACCAAGAAGGAGACCGACATCTACAAAGTGTTCCAGACCGGCGACCTGGCGAACTTGTCGGCGCTGGACTCGGACTCGTTGAGTAAAATCCCCAGTCTTTCTCAGCTGAGAGATGCGCTATATTCCCAGCAGTTTAGGGACTTTTTGTCTGAAATTACACAGAGCGGGCCGTTGAGTGGGTCTAAGAAAGATCTCAGTATAAATGTGTATGAGAAGGGCTGTCATTTGTTGAATCATGACGACGTTATAGGCACTAGACGAATCTCATATATACTCTACCTGGTGGAAGATCCATGGGATCCCAAGTGGGGAGGCGCTCTGAGGCTGTTTCCTACGCTTAAAGAGAACATTCCTGCTACAGATTGGGCCAAGGTTTTGCCGCCAAGGTGGAATCAGTTGGCCTTTTTCACGGTTCAGCCTGGACGCTCATTCCACGATGTCGAGGAAGTGTATGTAGATAAACCTCGACTGTCGATATCTGGCTGGTTTCATGTCCCTCAGGAGGGCGAAGAGGGATACAAGGAGCAGAGCGAGGAGGACGGGTTGTCGTCTTTGAAGCAGCTGGAGGTGGTTGATCCCGAGTATGATTTCCCCAAGAAGACGTTTGTGCCTTTGAAAACAGCGGATAATTCGCAGGAGGAATATGCACCTGAACTCTCCGAAACTGAAAAGACGGTTCTTGCCAAGTTTCTCGCTCCCGAACTACTGGAATCCGATCAGCTCAAGGATTTGAACACGGAATTCGTCGACAACAGTCTCCTCAGCATAAAGCCGTTTCTCAACGAGGAATATTCAAACCTCGTCAAAGAAGCCATAGATGCTGAGGATCTGAAATCTCCGCCTACTGCTTCCTCTACCATTAAGAAGCCGTGGGATATCGCCAGACCTCCACATAAGGCGCGATACATGTATCTTGATGAGACGAGCCAAAGTGAGGACGCAGATCTGACAGTGAAGCGTCTTGCCGAACTCAACAGGCTATTTCAAAGCCCCGAGTTCGCCAAATGGCTCTCGATAGTGTCTTCTTTGACCCCCACTGAGAATTACAGTCTTTCACGTCGATTCCGCCCAGGATACGACTTCACACTAGCTACCAAGATCTCCAACGACGAGGCCTCGTATCTTGAAGGATTGCTTGATATCACTCCCAGTAAGGGATGGCAGAACGGAGAGCTTGGAGGCTACGATTTCTGCATGACGGAAGACGCAGACTCAGAGCTGGATCCGGCAGTATATCGAGGTGACGAAGACGACGATGGAGGTGCGCTTTTCAACAACCTGCCGACATTCAACAAGTTCACACTAGCCCTGAGAGACAGTGGAGTCTTGCGGTTCATCAAGTATGTCAGCAAGAACGCACCAGGGAGCCGGTGGGACGTGTGTGGGGAATGGAAGGTGGAGGGGGAGGAGGACGGAGATGGCGAAGACGGAGAGGAAGAGTAAATCTTCGTCAAAGAGCAGTACGGAGATGAAGAGTAAATCTTCGTCAATGAACGGTAACGTCAATGAACGGTAATGTTAATGAACAGTAACGTTTACTGTTCATGTATAAGCATAATCTCCGCCATCTGCCACCCATCCCCCCTTCTTGTATATATTCCATTAACAGCCAATAAATCGTAACAACCAAAACTATAATAACAGGTTACTTACTGCGACTCTCGTGATTCGCGATATGCCGTCTCCTGTTCTGTCACCAATGTCTCGAAGTCCGGAACAAGCTCCTCCAGGACCTCGGAAGCCACCTTGTGATAGGCCACCTGCGCAGTAAGAAGCTCCTGCAGGTTTCTCAGCGGCTCAGGCGTGTCAAGGACGTTCTTCATGACGGAAATGGCCTCTTCTATGGCAGCCACAAACTCGTCCTCGGCCTTCTCGACTTCGACACGAGCAGCAGCCTGTTTCTCGGGCCTGGCAGCAGTGGCAGACGCCTTGGCAGCGTCCAGGTTCAGACGGGCATTCGTGACGTTCTTCCTGGCCTTGGTAGCAAAGCTCAGGGAGTTGTTGAGGGTGGTGGAGAACGGCGCATTGAACCGCGTGTTGATCAGCGAATCCTGGGCAATTCGCGCCTCGCCGATCTTCTCCTCGGCAACCGCATATTTCGACAAAGCAGTGCTCAGCGGCTGGTGAGAGTCGGACGACTGGCTAAGGGCCTCAGAGCCGGCAAGAGCAGCCCTTCCTAGCGCATGAGACAGCGTCTTGGGCTCCGTCTTGACGTTGGAGCCGGACGTAAGCAGCGTAGACGCCTCGTGGGCGTTCTGAGCATGGCTCAGCTCATTGACCTTGGCGGAAATGGTCTTGGAAAGATCAGCAAAGGACTCCTTGAGGTTTGGAGGATAGTCATAGGCCTCGTGGCCATAAATAGACGTCACAGACAGCAGTTTCTGGTGCACGATCTTCAGCGCATCGATGCGCTTCTCCAATTGAACGTATTCCTCAGGCAATTCGGTCTGTGCGCGGTTAATTGAAAGGGTTGGGCGCTATATATCTTTAACGTACCTTATCAGAAACATTGCCGAATCTCTCCTGAAGAAGCCGGGTAGTACGACGGGCAAAGGGAGTGAACGAAGCACCGATATCAGAAACAGAGCCCTGGAACGATTGGAATGATTTGTTAAAGTTGAAGTTACTCATGGGAGAGGAGATGGTATAAGGGGAGGATTGATTTGTTGAAGGAGGGGAGGCGTAGGAGGAGGGGGCACGTGACGATTACGTAAGAACGTTATGGAAGTTAAATATTATTTTGATTTTAGATGGTTATATGGGGGATGTTTAGGTATGGGTAGTAGGGTGTATTGTTTGGTTTTTTGTTATATCGTTCTTTGTTGTTCTTTATGTTGTTCTTTTGTTCTTTTGTTCTGTTTCTAAGGAGGTGAGGATGCAGGAGTTCTTAGGTTCTAAGTTCTAAGTTCTCTATACTATGTAGCTTTCTGTTTATGAGCAATTGCAGGAAAGTTGAGCAAAAAGGTTATTTTTGAATTATTACATTTTATTTATTCATTGCGATTTTTTGTGATTTTTTGTGATTTTTCTTATTTTTTATATTAGTTTTGTGTACGTCTATTACGTATATTATGTGATTTTCGGGTGTTTATCCGATCTTCTCTTCTCTATCCCCCCTTCCCTCCTCCTTCTTCTTAGAATAGCTAATTCTCCTCCACTCCCTCCGCACTCATTTCTTCTCCTCCACCTCCATCTCTTCCTTGTTGAAATACGCTCGAATCCTCGCCCCGTATATATAAAACCCTATAGGTATAAGCACCATTGCCAATGATAAAAATGCAAGGAACCAAGATGCCCATTGTAATCCCATGCCGTGATACATCTGCGTAGTAAACAATGGAGATGCTGCTCCTCCTCCAGATCGCAAAAATACCTTGGCTGCAAGTGCTGAGGCCGCGAATTCCTGGTACGAATCAATGATATAGTTGTTAACTGAGTAGTACACCAGAACCATACCGAAGCCGAATGCAATGCCTGAAGACGCAGGGCCAACCCAGATGATATGATGGTATGACGTAGCTCCAAGAATGAACATTGCAATTGGAACAAACGGGGCTCCAATCAACGCTCCGATCAGCCGATCTTCAGGAACCGGTGCTCTTCGATGGCACAGAGCTGCAAATCTCTTCTCAATCTGCGGAGTCACCAACAGAGCAAAGCCGGCTCCAATTAAAATAGGAATGAACATGAGGCCGATTATACCGTCGTTATAGTGGTACAGGTCGCCAAAGATGACCGGGTATGCGAAGAAAAACATGTATAGCATGGCGTAGATCAGAGTCACGTAGAAACACATGAGATCCAGAACTGGCTGGGTTGCAATCATGACCAGGGGACGAATCAGGCACGTCTGGATGATCTCACGAATGCTCAGCTTCTGCTGCTCCTGTTCAGTGATAATGAGGTCATTTCCTGTTTCCTTTCGCAGTCTCTGGGCTCTTCGTTTGAGAATCACTGGAGAATACGTCTCAGGAATCGTTGCTACCAGGATAGTTATGAGGCCAGTAAACGCCAAAGTCACGTAGAAAAATAAGTCCAATCTTCCAGTGCCGACGTTGATCCAGCCGCAGATAATTGGGCCCAGAACTGGCCCGCAGTATGGAGCTGCTGCGAAGTACGCTATAGCCTTGCCCCGATCCTCAACGGCCCAAACGTCGGCTATTGTTCCTCCTGCAATAGTCAAACCAGACGATGCAAATACTCCGCAGATGAATCGCGCGGCCAGAAGACCGCCAATGTTGGGCGAAAGTGCACAGGGAATATTCATAATGGTATACATGACCAGAGACATGATGTATACGGGTCGTCGGCCAATGAGCTCCGAAAGCGGAGACCAGATGAGCGGCCCGACAGCAAATCCAATCACCATGATTGAACATGTGAGATTTGCTACTTCCAGACCGACGTGGTATTTCTTCTCAATGAGACCCAGGCCTCCAGTGACATTGGCACTGCCAAACGCCACGCAAACCACCAGACACGACACAACAATAGTGATGTACCACTTGAATAATTTACTCCAGTTATGGGGATTGTCGGGGTCGTCGAACTTGAAGGTCACGAACTCAAACGTGGGCGTTCTTCCAATCTCCTCCTCCTCCTCAGGCAACGTCTGTGGAGTTTTGCTTCGTATGACTTCCAACGCCTGTTCGGGAACTATACCAGTCTGAGTCTCGAGCGTATATTCTTCGGGAAACAGCGGTTCTTTTTCTCTTATCGATGGATAATTGACGTCTGGGACCGGCGCTTGGTCTGCAAGGCCCAGATCCTTGAGCGACGTGGCCGTCTCAGTTTTGGTCAATTTTAACGACGAAGCTCGATCCAAATATGCCTGAGGCTCCTCCTGCGTGGAAACACGTTCCAAGTCATGACTCTCGTTGTAGGAAGAGTCATTGGCTCCTTGGTTGTGTGATGAGGTGCTCGACATAGTTGAGTGATATTTTACCAATGTTTCTACAAACAGCAAGTACTGGATTCTATATATTGAACCTCGATGCAATTGGCTTGTGGGAAATTTCCAGGGATTTTTCCTGCTATTTATATTTGCTTGCAAAACACGGTGGACGCTGGATGCCGTTTTAACCGGATTATCTTTTTCCTTTTTCGGCACAGCCGCACCCGTCATCAAAGTTTTCTTTTTGAGCAAGAAGCGAGAGGGAGAAGAATTTTGGAAATAAAAGAATAATAAATGAGTTAATGCTAAGTTATGTGTTGATAGTTGGTAGGAAATACCGACCTGTATAGGCCATTATTCGTGTTTAGTGAAAATAAACCGGATATCTTGCCGTTCTTCTCCTTCTGTTGTTCTCTCATTTTAACCTCTACCGCTTTTGGCGGTAATTATCCGGCTTATCGGCGCCGATCACGTGCCCGTATGTATAGAATGATTATTTATAAGTATCGCATCCGATCTCGCAAAAGTATCCAAATGTATCATTCAGTAAATGTAAACGAATTCGTCGTTCTGAAGGTCTGTCAGGTCCAAGAAGGCATTTTCCCCTAGCAAAGCTCCATCCGCGTTACCCTCCAGAATCTCGTGATAACGGCTCTGCATCGAATGATCCACTACTTGAGCAGATTTTCCATTTCGGACTCGGCGGCGGCTGTTTAGTTTGTTGAGGAGCATGAGATATGCCCATTGGATAGCAAAGATGGCCACCAGAGCAGCAAAGATCCCCAGGCATGCCTTCAGACCAGGAATGTATGTCGGAGCATCCTTGATTTGGAAGAGCTGAGGCCCAAGGATGTTGCCGGCGGCAGCTGCGGCGTTGTATAGAGATACATTGACGGATTTCTTCGTTGCACCTCCCGTATTGCCGATTATCCATACTATGATGATTGGAGCTCCTCCGAAAATAAACGCAAGAAGATAATATCCAAGTAATAAGGGTCCTTGATTGGACTTGGTTCGCGGAACGGCATATAAGATAGCCAGGCCTGCCACAACAGGAAGCATGGTGATGATGAGAATAGCACCCTTTAGACGAGCTTTCTGAGCAGCATAACTGGTTGCAAGAATCAGAATGACCTGCAGAGCACCGAAGGGCATGTTCAGAAGACAAGTGCGGTACTTATCATAGCCAAGGCCGTTCAGGATCAGAGGACCAAACACATTGCTGACCTGAGCCCCGGTATTCACAAGCAACGACATGGCGATCCACAAATACGTCTTGACGTCCAAAGCTGTTTCCCAGACCTGTTTCCACTTGAACACAGGCGATCCAGTGCCAGTTTGGTTGGCTCTGAGTCTCTCGATTCCTTGGATTCTCTCCTCTTCCGTGAGGAAACGAGCTGTCGAGATATCGTTGTCCAGCTTCCAATATATGAACGGCACACTGACGATGGTGACAAGACCAACAAACAGGAATATTATTTGCCATTCCCTCAGCGGGCCCGAGTGGATTTGCCCGAAAGCGAAGGAGAACAGAGCTGCAAATATCGTCCCCAGGCCATTGGTGCCGTCCCAGGCAGCTACACGAATTGGCTGTTCGGCTCTCCGATACCATTCACTGGTGATAACGCTAAATAAAGGCAAACATCCAGCTTCAAAAAGGCCCAAGAAGAAGCGTGCTACCATCAGTTCAGCATAGTTATGGCATGCAGCCATGCATGACTGAGCAATTCCCCAGCCTAACAGCAACGAAGGCATAAGAATACGATGCGGAACCTTGACTATCAGGTACGACGAAAACGGCTGCCATGCCAATTGAGCAATTGGTCCAATAGAACCGACCATTGAGAACTGGTTGCCGGTGAGATGAGTATCGGTGATCATGCCAAAAGTAGCACCGTAACCGAGAACAGACTTGTCAAGAATTTGCAGAAAATACACCCAGACAAGTATAGCGAGAATTACTTTGTCTGTTTTTCTGCAGATGCGCTTACTGTCTTGTTCGGTGAGTTCAACACGGCCTTTGCCTATGATTCTGTACGAAGCATCGAGTTCGGCGAGAGGAACGTTTTCAACATGAGCAGGTTGATCTTTTATATGGGCCATGTTGGTAGAAATTCGGTTTTAGTAGAATATCCAGATAATTAGTGGAATCCCTGAGTAATAGTGGAATCCCTGAGTATGACGGATCCAAGTATTAGCTGTACCCAGCCCAGCTATACGACCCAACAGCCTATTTATATATTTTCCAAACCCCGCATCGTCTTTGTAAATAACTACATTTCGTATTAAACCGTTCAAAGCCGTTGTTGAGAAGAAAGAAAAGGCGTTTTTCCCCGCATTATGCCCCCACTGAGCCCCCACGCACGCCAGGCACGAGATGTTCGCAAAAGTATTTATAAGAGAATTTATATAATAAAGGGATTTTTGGGAAATTCCGAGAATTTGATGTTAGATCTTCGATGTCATATTGTTTGAGCACTAAGGTCTCTAATAGTTGGTTCAGGATATTTCTGCCAGTTCTTCAATTACGTTCATCGTATCGTCGAAATATTTCAATATCAGAATATTTAATAACTAACATTGAATAAAGACGAAAAAAATACGAATACAAACGTTTGTATGAATCAGTAAATTCTTTGTATTTCCTAGCTGATATACTCAAAAGAGGGTAACTCGCTACTTCCATATTGGGAAACGTATAAATATTCCCTGACGCTCAGATTCTTTCTTAACTTCTAACCATTACACCGTTATATAGCACATTCGTAGATCTCTGTAGTTTCCCCTGTAATTCCTGCGTAGTCATTCCGCTAAATTGTACTTGAATTAGCCGTATGTCCGAATAGCTATATGCTGAGCCATAGTACAGAAGAGCTACAGCTAATCCTGGCCGATTCGAGTCCGTAGCAGATCCTTCTCGATTATCTCACTCTTCTTCGAGATCAATTCGGCTATATCCCAAAAGACGCTCGCGTGTCGGCCCGACAGAAACGCTGCTTCTTCGCCTGCAAGCCAAGCCATGAAATCAGCGGGCAATTGAATATCTGTAAGCTGGTATTGCACCGACTGCGGCAAGTTATCAAAAGAAACACTTTCAGATGCCAGTTTTGTTTCTACAAGGCCGGGATGTACTGATACGAAGCGGGCCAGTGTCTCGGGAACATCGAGGCCGACCAGCTCGGACCATCGAATGAGAGCCGCCTTGTTAGCTGCGTACGACCAATTGGCTGGGAATTGGATTCCATAACCCATTTCACTGGCAATTGTGAGGACTACGGCTGGGCCCTGGGCTTTTTTGGCTATTCGGTGCTTCAGAAACGTCTGAGTAACCAGAAAGGTCCCGTATACCATTACGTCGAATGAGGCCTTTATATTGTCCAGGTTTTCGTCTAAAAAGGGCCCGACTACGATATTTCCGCTGCCGTTTATGAGAATGTCTGGAGACTCGTCTAGGGAGTCAAACAGGTTCTTTACAGACTCCTTGGACGTGATATCGGTGACTATGGCTCGAGCATTGACACCCCGCTTGGCTCTGAGCTCCTCGGCAGCTTCTTTCAATGTCGACTCGGTTCTACTGGTCAGAATGATGGTACTTACGCCTGCTCTAGCTAGGGAATCGGCTGTCCTTTTGCCAATACCTGTCCCTCCGCCGGTGATCAGGGCAGTTTTTCCGCTCAATTCTTTCTTGTCGATCCATGAAGATAAACTGGGATACGTATGACGGTGCTGGCCTTTCATTTTAGGGGGATAGGGGGAAAACGGCCATTTTGTTTTTATATGTGGATTCGCCAAGTATTGGGCAGGGATATACGATTTGAGATATACGGGACAAAGAGGGGGGTACGGAGAACGACACAGAGGGCGAGGGGTGGGGCCGAATGGTGTTTATTGTATTCTGGAGATTTGAGGGTTTTTTATGAGAATTGAGTATTTGAGCAGGGGGTGGTGGTGAGCTATGGCTTTGATCTGAGCTATGATCTATATGCTATGATCTCTATGCTATGATCTCTACTATGATCTCTTTGCCTAGGCTTGGTAAGAGCAAATATCCTCGAGCGATTTGCAAGAAAACACTCTAAACTTGCTACTCCAACTCTTGAACGTTCTCTCGAACGTTCTCTTGACCCTCGCTCCACGGCTCCATCGGAGTCAGCCTTACCATGACCGGCAAATGTTACTCTTCGCCACTCGTCTCACTTTATATTGACTGATTTTCAGTATAAAACCTCCTCAAAACTCAATTCTCCTCAGGAATCACGCTATGGCCCGAAAAGACCCCTTCCGATCCGAACGTCTTGTTTTCAGGGCCCCCGAAAGCCCCAAGGACGATGATTTCTACTATAACCTCCATCAAGACCTCGAGGTACGTGAATTTATCTCGCCCTTTGCTCGGAAACCAGTCAGCCTAAAAAGCGCATTGGAACAGCAAAAGCAGTACACTGAAGATGCCGAGTTGTTTGTGCTTATTTGTATAGCTCATGCTGACAGAGAGCCTGAGCCCATTGGAGAGGTTCTGGTAGGCAAGCAGCCCACTGATCCAGCCATGACAGGGGCTGCTAAGATTGGGATTTTTATAAAATCAGAACACCATGGAAAGGGATACGGGACTGAGGCTCTTAAATGGGTACTAAATTGGGCTTTTCATGTTGTAGGATATCGACGAATTGGCCTGGATGTGTCTGGAGAGAACGACAAGGCTACCAAGGCATATGAGAAGGTGGGATTTAAGATGGAAGGAAGGACTAGAAAGGCGTTTTTTCGGGATGGAAAGTACTGCGATCGATTACAGATGGGGATATTGAGAGAGGAATGGGAGGAGATGAGAGAGAGGGAAGAGAAGGGAGAGTAGAGGAGAAGATGGTATAGGTTTCCTATTTGGGCCGTGTCACGTGATGCAAGTTTTTTTTTGGCTAACAGCGGTTATATGCGTTGAGTAGCCTGTATTATAGATATATAGAATAGTAGATAATAAATAAATACAATATAGAACTTAGTTGATATAGAAAATAGTTGATATAGAATGATATGCTAAGTCTCCCGGCCGGGTAACCCCATTACCCTATTGGGACTACCACTACTTCCTCCCTCGCCTCCATCTTACTTCTTAACTTCTTACTATTACCTAACTTTTACCATGGCTTCTGCACTTCATCTTTATCACCAACTATTAAGACACGCTACCAAAATAAGCTCGTATAATTTCCGATATTATGCAATCAGAAGAATCCGAGATGGATATCTAGCGAATCGAGGCTTGACAGATGCAAAAGCTATACAAGCAGCTATAGCCGATGGAGAACGACAATTGGATATTCTTAAGCGCCAGAGTTTGATATCGCAGATGTATAAAAGTGATAAGCTTGTTGTTGAGACTAGAATTTAGGTGAGGTTGAGCATGGAGTTATTAAGCAGGAGGTTGAGCATGGAGTTATTAAGCATGAGCGTTAAGAATAAGCGTTAAAAATAAACGTTAAGAATGAGCGTTAAAAATAAACGTTAAGAATGAGCGTTTAGCATATGTACATATAGAAAGAAAGATAATCGGAGAGTTATGAGATAAGCAGAGGTCGGATATCGGATATCGGAGAATAGTGATATAATCAGTGAGTATCCGAGTTATGTAATTCAGAGAATGCCAGGCTGAAAATTCAGTTTGGAGTTTAGAGAATATCATATAATCCAGAATGAATATCCAGAGTTCAAGGAACATTAAGAGTTGGAGTTCAAAGAACATTTAGAGCTCAAAGAGTGCATCTAGAGTTCAGAATGAATACCCAAACAGAGAATATGCAGAGCTTTCATACAGTCCAGATAATATCCAGAGAGTTCATAGAACACTTAAAGTTCAGAATATGTAAAGAGCTTCTCATAATCCAGAGTATCATACAGTCCAGATAATATCCAGAATAAACTCAGACAACAACGGATCTACGATACTCTTCTCGATATCCCTATCTCGATACCCTTCGCTCGATCCCTCGCTCAGAACTCAGACTAAAAATTATAATAAGCCCTCGTCACGTCCACCACCTTCTTGCCCCGGCTGGCTGCGATCTGCTCCGCCGACTGCTGCTTCTCTGTAAATGCCTGGATAGTCGCCTTTGCAACATTCATCGGGTTTCGCGATCGTCGTACATGGCCAGCCAGATCTCGGATTCCACATGCTTTACATATCTCGTAAACAATATGATTCACCTTCAGTCCTGCTCCTGGCGGTGCTGCCGACAACTCAATAAGTACCGAACCGAACTTATGATTCACTGTACCGAAAATAGTACGATCTTCGAACCGCGGGACATACTGAAGGTTCTTTATGCCGTTCCAGATCGAACGCGAGGAGGCCAACGACATGACATTGGCATCTCGGCCCTCTCCCACAGCCACATGGCCGTTTTTGTCGCCAACAACACTGAGGCAGTAAAACCCGTACTGCTTGCCCTTTCGAGTCATATTGACGACCTTTTTGCTCACCAGGGTCTTGGCTACCAGAGTACGCAGAAACTCCTTCGACAGTCCTGAAAGCTGCTCCATTTCCGCCAAATTCACACCGTTAGCCATATCCTTGGTCGTGTCGGATATCGTGCTGACGCCGGGAGGAAATCGCTGCGGAATTGGCTGCCATGCTTTGGATTTGTCGATCCATTCATGCTTGGCAAAGTCATAAAGCGGGTGATATTCCGAGAAATCGTCGTCGTACTGAGGTGCAAACTGATTGTCCACCTGTAGCGAGCGATTGGCCCACTTTTCCGGCGTCACAGCCGACTCGGCGGCTAAAATGCTTTTGATCAACGACGGAGGATAGTACTTTTTGAGTTTCTCCAGATGCTCGTCTCTGGTGGAATCGGGTTTGGGGATTTCTCCATTACCCGATGTGCCGTTACCTGATGCTGTGCTATTGAGGCGCCTTATCACCGACGGCCGTAGCCTGTTAAATGCTGTGCTTTTCCTTAATGCTCTGATCATTGAGAAGTGAAAAATCAAAGCACAAAGTTGAGTTGTAAGTGGGACTTCCGGGTAAACCCAGTGTGGAAAAACCTCCAAATCTTTTTCAAAACCTTTCAACACTCACAAAATGGCATATAAAACCGCCGAAACAGTCGATTCCGATGACGACTTTTGGGATAACGAGTCTGGAAGCTCGTCTTTCCAGGTCCCTCCGGGCTTTTCCACCGTTCGAAAAGCCGCACAACTCAAGGCTCCACACGAAGAAGCATGGCTGATCCAACTTCCAGCCTCTCTGCCTTTATCCAAACTCAAAACCTTGCATTCTTCGTTCCAAGTAGATGGAAAAAGCTATTCCGTAAAAGACAATACTGACGGTGGTTCCGACAATAAGCTCGTAGCCAATGGGAAAATCAGCACAAAAGGCTTCTCGAGATCACTGAAGATCATAGAGGCTCCGCATATTCCGGAGATAGATTATGGTAAGGTAATCGTACCTGCTCCGGTAGTTAAGCAGAAGAAGCATTTGGTGACGAGGCATCGAGCGACGGGATATGAGGTGGGGGCAGGAGCAGTGGATGCACGAGATCAGGCAGATTCACAGGATACAGGAGACCTGGCAGGAGAAGCAGTGGGCGAGCGAGATGCCGAAAATACAAAATCCAAGAAAAGAGCCCGCAAAGACGACAAGCATAAGGAGAAGAAGAAGAAGAGGAAGAGCAAGTCGGAGCGTCATGAGGACGCGGAGATATAGGCGGGTGGGCGGGGCCAAAAGGGGTGATCCGCAGCTGAATGCATGTTAGTAGGGTGAAAAGAATGAGATTGTTGCTGGAACGTTGCAGCAACTAATTATGTGTTTTTGGAGGTAGTAGACGTAGCAGACGTAGCAGACGTAGTAGACGTATGCAGTCTGGTTTACCATGTCTCAATGTAGAGTATTTCAGTCCACAACGTATCGTTTGAGAGAGTTTTATAGTCCTCATGCGTGACTTACTTTTCGTTTGACTGCGTTCGGCGGTCGCCTGTTGCCATGTTGTGTAATGTAATCAAAGTAGAGCTTTCAGTGCAGGAGAATGAGGCCTCCGTAGGAACTCCATATTGTTCATATGCAACCTGAGTAATATACTCTCCGTACTGTTATTAAGCCCCCACCTTGAACTTATTCTCCGTACTGAACCTATGCTCCGTAACCTCTCCCGTCACGACATCCCTCTCAATATACCTCGCATTTCCCTCCAAATCCACCAAAATAACCGTCTGCGTACGAGTCCCATAAAGCCCTCCACTGCCGTCATAAGACACCTGAGGAATGAATATACTTTTTCGCACAGTCGCCGGACTGGGTGTGTCGATGTCCTGCTGGCTCAGGCTGCTTGTAGACAGCAAATCAAAGCATTTGGCTATGAATTCGTCCTCTTCGCCGTCAGAGCCCAAAACCTCCTTGAATAAACGAAGCCCATTTGTGGTTTTCGGCCAGTCTGAGCCCAGAATAGCGTTGGAAATACAATATGATCCAGAGCCCCAGTTGAGATACTTCTGGTCGCCTCGGTTGGACACCACACAGAGATCCCTGGAGGCAATGTCGCCGCAGACCAGACTGAAACCCCCGGAATGCTCAGGCGTGCTTCCTAGCGACTGGAACCAATTTTCCGTGTTGGAATTAGCCGAGGAGAGATAACTGAGAGCATAAATGCCTCTGGAAACGTCTTCTTTTCCCGAAGGAACCTCCTGAACATTGAGAAGAACGGCAAATCGCCCCTGCCTATCAATAGCAATCCACGTCCCGTGCTCTTTTGCCGACAGATCAACGGGATTCAGCACGTTTTCATGCCATGCCGCCGGCGCTGTAGGTCTACTAAACACCTCATCTCGGTTCGACAGTATCACCAGCTGATACCTTTCGGTCTCCGTGCTCACAAATAGTATACACATCACAGCCGTATTCTCACAGCCCGTAGTCCTTGAGCCGCCCCTGCAAGTGCGTGTTGGTGATTTTCCTGCTTGCTCGGGATTTCTTGGTTTTGGCTGGCTTTTGTGGGGCGGGCTGGCGCTTGACGGTTGCCGGGTCAACGCTCGAGGGCTTGAGATTGGCCTTGGAGAGCAGCCCCGGCAGCTCGCTGGGCTCAGGCACCTTGGCCTGGCGCCACAGGCTCACGTACTCCTGGTCGATCTGGCCCATGGCGCCGCCTACATTGGCCCATACGTACAGCGGAGCGTTGTCCTCCTTTTTGCTATGTAGAACGATGATCTGGTTGGACTGCTCGAGCTCGGCTATGGCTGCCAAACAGCCGGACCAGCCGTCACGAAGTTGGGCTACAGGGATGCCTCGGAAGGTCTTTTCGGTACGCAGGAACGTCAGCAGCTGGGCGGCGCTGTAGATGCCGAATCGCGACACGTAGCGGGCAGTTTTGTCCCGGTCGTTGATTCGAATACGATCCTTGGCCCGCAAAACTGGCAGCAGCGAGTCAATCGGCATGCCCAGGTAGCTCTCGATCTCGGCGAACCGGACGTCTCTATCGAACTTCTTTATGTACTCTACGGCGTGGAGGAGATGGGTGCTTTTATGGGTGGCCGACGCAGCCATAGCCGCCGGCGTCAAGGCCGAAGGAGTCGTTGATCTGCTGGATATTTTGGGGCGTTTGGACTCAGCATCGGCATCTTCTATAATACGTTTGGCAACTGTAGGAGCGTTACGGACCTTGGCTTTGAAGGAGTTGAGCTGGTCGTTGAGCGACATAAGGTAATTTCCAAAACGGGGTGGTGAAGTTGAAAATCAAAAACTGAATTTTTCTTTTCTTTACAAAAAAACATCTTGAGCTCAACAAAACGACTGGCGTGAATGTTAGATGCGTTTAGGAGTGAGCAGTGTTTAAGGCTGTAGAGAGTTCATAGAGTAAAGATAAGAAATCAAACTTAAAACCATTGCTGTGAGGAGCCGCGTCAGCAGGCGCCCATGAATCGGTGATGACCTGTGTTTTGGTACAGAGTAGGTGGGGATAGTGTTAGATTTGGAGGGTTAGTTGGGAGAGGTGGTTAGTTAGGGAGGTGGGGTGTGTTGAATGGTAGTTTTGGTAGTGTTGGTAGTATGTCTGGTAGGTTTAGTGGTAGTACTGTCTAGTGTCTAGTAGTACGTCTAGGAATACTGTTTAGGAATACTGCGTAGTAATATGTCCAGTACTCTCTAGTAGTATGTCTGGTAGTATATCTAGCAGCATATCTAGTAGTATGTTTAGTAGTATGTCTAGTTGTATGTCTAGTTGTATGTCTAGTTGTATTTCTAGTAGTATGTCTAGTATATACTGTCTAGGAACACTATACCATTGATCTAGTAAATTAGAAATTATGTATATTAAATTTTTTCGAGTCGAATATAATATATCTAATACTATTAAAGTCTAATAATTAAAATTGTATATTTTTTATTGGTTATTATTATTGAATAGCCTTGTATGTTTGTATGCTTTGTACGCTTAGTGCATTGTAGATAGAACGTATTGCCTATTTCTCACAATTGACCGTTCTAAGGATATACTCAATATTACCATATTAGGCATTTAACCCTATATCACATCATAATTTCCTATAAATCCCCTCAAGCCCCCAATCCCCAAGTTCTCTTCTCCTCATCTCATCTCTACCTTCTTGCTACCCCAGTTTCCACCCACCCTCCTCCACCCCACAATGTCCTCTGTTTTCAAATACACTGCCTGCGATGTAGCCGACGCACTGGTCAAACTCGGGTTCAAAGAAGGTGGCTTTATTCCCGATCTCGTCCAAAGATCCTCCAATCCAACTAATTCTGCCATCTATGGCCCTGCTTATACTGTCTTGTATGCTCTCAAAGATGACCCCAGACCAGCCTTAGCATCTCATTATATAGATTCAGCTCCCAAAGGGGCAATTGTAGTCGTAGGAGTAACTGAAGAATTGGCCAAATCCGGCTATACGACTGCTTTATACGGCGGTTTGATGTCTACAAGAGCTCAATACTTGGGGTGTGCTGGATCAGTGGTGCTGGGCCGAGTCCGAGATGTCAATGAACACCGCAATTTACAATATCCTGTTCATAGTTTGGGATTGGGTATTTGTGCTCCTAACAATGTAGCCAAGGTAGTAGCTGTAAATTGTAGCGTAAAAAGCCCGTCTGGGGGCCCTGAGATCAATGCTGGGGATCACATAGTTGCTGATGAGAATGGAGCAGCAGTCATTCCGGGGAAGTTGTTAGAGGAAGTTTTGAAAGTTATACCGCCTAGAGTACAGGCAGATGAGCTGGCATCAGAGGATATAAAGAGAGGAGTGCCGGCAGCCACAGCGCAGAAGGAGAGAAGGAAGGGGCTGTAGTGGTTTAGAGGTAACGGTAGTTCGAGGTAAAAGATATTAAGAGGTATAGGAGAGATATCTAAGGTATCTAAGGTATTTTAAGATAATTAACGTATTCTGAGATATTTAAGGTATTTTGAGATATTTAAGATTTTAAGATATTTTTTTAAGGTATCTAAGATATTAACGTCTTTTTAGATATTTAACGTCTTTTAAGATATTTAACGTATTTTACTTAACCATTTAACATTTCACTGTTCTAAGAGAATTAACGACATGCAAAGTACAACAGTAAATATCGTAAAATATCCAGAAAATATCCAGAAAATATCCATAAATTTTTCATCAATATCCTCAATTTTATGATATCCTTATTTTATATCCTCAATTTATAATAACTTCATCTACAATAACCTCATTTTTTATTTTTAACCTCCCCAACATCCTCTACAATACCCCCCCCCAACAGAGCTAATAAATATATTCTCCTCATTATCCTATTCTACTTCTAACAATCCTAAACACTCTTCTCCGGTACCTTCGAGTGCTTCTCCTTCTTCTTCTTCTTGTTATTTGCTGCTTCTGCCATCAACTCTTCAAACAGCATGGCTTCTGTCACCTCTTCAGGAGTTCGTTCTATTTTCCTAAACACCGATCCTGCTAGTACCAGTGCTTCTGCTCGCTGAGTTTGTTTGGCTGAATTCACTGTCTTATCATGTAGCACATTGTCACACACTTCTCGTAAAACACTCTGGATTTCAAACCGAGAACCGTTCCATGCGGCCGCCAGTACCTTCCCAAGCAACGTCCTTTCCATTTCCGCGCGTTTCTCCACTGTCCAATCGTCTCCACCTCTCTCCTCGGCCTTGGACATCTCAGTCATCATGTTCTGAGCATCAATGGCCGACGAGATCGTGGTCCAGGTATCCTTGATCATGCCTCCCTTTTCCTTCATTTTGGAAAACATGCCGCCCATACCAAACACCTTCTTGCTCTTGAGATAATGCGATCCTTTCTGGTAGTAGATGTTGCCTACAGTGTGAAGAATCTCAATTCCAAACGACTCCATCTTGAGGTTTTCACCCTCGAGCCGGATTTTCTCCTGAAATGCTAACGTGACATCGACATCGCGGCCTGTTTCTGTCCATACGGAGAGCTTGTCGATGAGCTTTTTGGTCAGTTCGGCCACCCGCTCCTTGCGCACTCTGGCCCGCTCCTTCTCGTACTCCTCCAGCTCCTTCTGCTGCTTCTTGCTCTTGGCCTTTTTCTCCGCCTTGGCACTGACGTCCGTGCCATGCTGGTGCTTGGAAACGCCGCCGGGAGACGCAGCTTCGGGGTATTCAATGGCCATTGCACTGCCACTGGGGGCCGACGATCTGGCCGACGACGCCGGCGAGCCGTCCGCTTCCGCCGACCCAGGCTCCTTCTTGGCCGCATCCTCGTCCTCCTGGACAATCTCCATGGCCTTGGTGAGGTCCTTGATCAGGCTGATTTCCCCAATAAGGTCCGTGAAGGCTTCTCCACCGAATATGCTGGCGAAGAAGTCCGACGGGTCCTCGAACCCCGAGTCCGGAACAGCCTGTTCTTTACCATACTGATCATACAATCGACGGAGATCTTTATTACTCAAAACTTGGTACGCCTGGCCGATTTCCTGGAACCGGGCACTGGCGTCCGGGTCGTCGGGGTTTTTGTCGGGATGGTGAATGACGGCGAGTTTGCGGTACGCGCGCTTGATTTCCACGTCGCTAGCGTCCTTGTCGACCTTGAGAATATCGTAGTACGCCGTGTCGACAACCATGGCAAAAAGCGTTGAAGAAAGATGCTAAAATAAACTTTAATGTTTGAGGGGGGAGAAAAAGTGATATTTTTGGCGTTGGGAGAAAAACAAAAGACAAAAACCAAATCAAAAGGTGCCTTAATATTCATCCTTTGATTCCATGGAACAGCTAGTTAGCCAGGCCAAATCGGCCCTAGATATACCTACAGTCGGAGCTTATGCGCTGAGCACGCTTACGTATGCACGGGCCATAATGTCCAACGGGCTCAGTGTGGCGGTGCCGCAGCTGGACGCTTCGCATGCTGATCTAATCACCATTCTGTTGTTATTGATGATAGTATACTTTTCGCTGCTTATTTTACAGAATACCTTTCGAATGCTGTATCGATCAGTGACGTTTTTTATTCGATTTAGCATATATTTGGTGGTGTTGGCGATAGGTGTGCAGTTGTATGTGGAGGGACCTGTAAAGAGTTATCAGAAGGCGGTATATTATATGAATGGGAGTCGAAACGGGGTGATAGTTTAGGGTGCGGTGGTTGTTTGTTTTGCTTGTTTTGTTTGTTTTGTTGTGCTTGGAGTTGTTTGTTTGGTGGTTAAGTAGCTTAAGCATTAGGTACACAGCTTTAGGGTGGGTCTTAGAGCATAGGGCCTACAGCATAGGCCTACAGCATTAAGTTACGCAAAGGTTGCAAGTTATAGCAAGGTAGCTTATAACATCAATACGTTATAGCATTATAACATTAATATGATCAAGTAGCTAATGATATCTGTAGTTTAGCTTCAATAGCCTTATAGTTTTACCCACATCAAGTAGCTGTAGTTTATATGGCAGTGTGATAAATGATACCAGTTTAACATCGGTCGACATACAGTACGACAACACATGAAGTACGGTATCATGTAGTTCGTACGTCGTATAGAGCGTGCCTATGTCGTGCAAACGAGTAGCACGTACGTTCGTTCCTCACGTACTCTACACCACCCCCTTCTTCCCCTTATGCTTCCCCAGATTCTTGTCCTCCTTCTCCGGATTCGCTATAAACTCCTGCACACTGTAATTCTTCACCGTGTTTCGAATAAACCAGTCCCCGAACTTACGTGATCCCTTGGTCTCGGCAATATGTATCAAGTCATTCTCCAAGGCAATATCAATCTCCGATGCATTGCTTGATTCTCCTTCCAGCAAATCTCCACTAGTCCACTTGATTTGTCGGTTTTTCAGCTTGAAGCAAACCAATGCTGATCTCAATGAATCGGCATCCGACTCCAAGAATCCTGCAAGCTTGGCCAAGTCCAATGTAGCGTACAAGTTCAAGTAAGGCTTTAGTCGAGTTCCCAGAGTCGCATTTCCAACCGATGCCAGGAATATTTTCAGATGATGCTGCAAAAGATCCGCATTAAGTGCTGGGTTTTCGTAATTAGGCAGTGAAGGACTGATGAACTTAGGTGCTGCAAACACAAACAGCTCCTCAAACACCTTGGTGATGGTCTGGTTGTCAGAAAGTGCTGTACCTGGGGCTGTAGGTTCCTTGAGAGAACGAGATATCTTGGTCAATTGTTCTCCGTACTTCTCTCTCAAGCCCTGGTGAATCACATCGTCCAATCTCGTAGGACTCAATGTCACGCAAATAGCCAGCAATGCGTACATCTGCTCGGCCTTCTTGGTAACAATGCGAAACTGCGCCGATCGGTTGATATTCTTGGTGCGTGAAATGAAAACAAGAATATGGCTGAATGCCTTGATGGCGTCGGCATAACGGCCCAAAATCATGTAGCAGAAGCCCACATAGTAGTAGGTGGTGAAATGTGCAGCAGCTACACGGGCGAAAAGCGCCTTTTTGTTCAGCTGGATATCTTCCATGGTTTTAAGTGCAAGAGTGAAGTCGCCCAGAAGAGTGTGCACTCTGAGAGTTCCAATGATGGAGAAGTAGCCCAGCATCTTGTATAGAGGTCGAGAGCCGAATTCACCGGCCACCGACAGCGGATCAAGGCCCTGCTTCATGGCACGCAGCTGCTCGGTCATTTTGGCCTTGAGAGACAGAGAATACAGCACATTGAGCACGGAAAACGCACTCCACATGCCGGGATTCTGCTCCATGGCCTCGATTTCCGGCGCCAGGTTCTTCTTGATGGCACGAACTCGGTACAGCGAGTACGAGTTGAACTGGTAAATGAACTCGTCGATGATATCCCAGGCCCAGTAGACCGGCAGCTCGATGGAGTTGGGGCCGTCTGAGTTGACAATTGAGTCGAACAACGCGCAGTAGTTGTTGTAGGACTCGAATCGCTGCTCCAACGTAGGCTGTAGCCTCGAGTATAAATGTCGGAAATAAACCTCTCGGTAGTAAAGCAGGAAGGTCTCGTCATGGTTCACCAGGGGAGCCACGGCCTCAGCATCGGGCCACGGCGAGTTTTTGTAGAACTTATCGGTAAGTTTGGCAAACGACGTCTCGTAGCAGGCATGCAATTCGTAGACATTGCCGTCGTAGAGACATTTCTGGAAATACAGAATGAAGTCTCGTACAGCATCGGGGATATAGGTTGATTTGCGCTCCTTGGCACGTGTTTCCGCAAACAACGCCTCCTGCTGGCGGATCAGCTGCTGCTCATCATAGACATGATCGCCAACGGCAATTGTATCGCTTGCACCGGCCTCGTAATCGTCGAGATCGTAGCGGTCGTCCATTGGTGAGTTGAGTGAAAAATTTGGGTGGGAATTGGGTGTTTGAAGGGAAAGCCGGGTAACTGGTATATTTTTCAAAATAAGAAAGCCGGGTAACTGTTCCTCACTCGCACTATTCTCAACCTTAGCATCTTCAATGTATCATCTTGCTAAAGGAATATATTCATCGTTGACTAAGAAGGAGGAGTATTCGGTGCTTATATTGGGACTAGATAATGCCGGAAAAACCACGTTACTGGAACGTCTGAAGAAGTCGTATCCTATAGGAGGAAAGTCCGATACAGGTACGTTTGACGGAAGTGGAATAATGCCTACTGTTGGGCAGAATGTAGGCCATGTGAAGATCAATAATATCCTCATGAAGCTGTGGGATGTCGGTGGACAGGAAAACTTGCGTACTTTGTGGGAAAGTTACTACGATTCAGCTCATGGAGTGGTCATTGTGGTGGATTCCAGCGATCGAGAGCGAATTGAGGAGTGCAAACAAACTGTGGATAAAGTTATATCGCATGAGAGCATAGAGGGAGTGCCGATTCTGATGTTGGCCAATAAGCAGGACAAGGAGGATCGCATGGAGGTGGAGGATATCAAGGAGATCTTCAATAAGATAGCCGAGAAGATGAGTGCACGAGATAGCCGGGTGCTGCCTATAAGTGCGCTGCAGGGGGAAGGAGTGGCTGATGCGGCGGAGTGGCTGGCGACGCGGTTGGTGAGGAATAAGCAGTTTCGGCCGCCGAATTGGAGGTGATCATCACGAGGGGATTGAGAGGTGAACGAGAGGGCAGCGAGAGGGTTATTGGAGATGTTGAGTTGGTGTTAAGATGCTGATAATAGTGTGAAGTGGAGTATGATGTGAGGATGTGGAATTTGGAGTTTCAAGCGTGTACTGGATATGCGTGGGTGGAGCGATTGAATGGGATAGAAAGCATTGTTGCAATTATTGAAATGATGTGGTTTTTCGTTTATGCGCTTATGCATTTATGCTACTATACTATTTCTCTTTTTCAATTTCAATTCCTATTCCTCATGTATCAATAAGTCTTAGGTATATCATTGAGTAGTACAAGTATAAGAGAATTAACGATTTTGGAATTTCAACAATAATTACAAATTAGCAAAACTTTTTTACAAATTAGACATTATCACATACCTCTTAATACCCCGATTCTCTAAAACTATCCTACAAACCCATTGAACTCTTTCTCATATCATATTCTCCACTCGTTATTACTAAGTATTGAATTTTCCTTGAGTAATACGATGAACTTCCTAATTAGGACAAATTTAACAGCACCACAATGCAATAAATCTAACGGCTCGAACAGAATACAATAGGATAAAGTACACTACCCCACACTCTAGTACTCCACAGCCTAATAAACTACAAGCATATACCCCAACACCATAAACAACAGTACCCTGCCCTCTCCTTCCTGCCCTCGCCTCCTCCCCGTCCCTGATCTTCGCTTTAAAACCCGCCTTAAAACCGCTTTCTCCCAACATTTCCCAATTTCTCCAATTAACTGCAATTTTTTACAAATTGCTCAGCCGCACCTGGAACCTTGATTTAAACGAAGCAATTTTGTTATTTTTCCACCAAGCTGCCATGTCAGAGCATTCGTTATTGCTGGATTCCAGCTCAGTCAAGCAGACCAGGCGCTCCAGGCCGTACCTGCTGTGGATATGGGCTATTCTCGCTACTTTCGGTATGTATAGACTCTGCTTTTATGAGGTTGTATGCTAATCAAATACTTCAGCCGCCGTATATTACTCTCCTATATTCAATAGACAAGCTGTGGAAGTGTTCGAGGAAGTTCTAGAGACTCGAGCACCTAAGAGAAACGTCATTTTCATGGTTTCAGACGGCATGGGCCCTGCGTCGTTGAGTTTAACTCGATCGTTTCGTCAACATCGGGATAATTTGACCATTGACGACATTTTACACCTCGATAAGCATGTCATTGGGCATTCGCGGACTCGGTCCTCTGACTCGCTGGTCACTGACTCGGCGGCGGGCGCTACGGCGTTTTCCTGTGCCGCTAAGAGCTACAACGGCGCCATTGCCGTGCTGCCAGACGGATCTCCGTGCGGATCGGTGCTTGAAGCTGCCAAACTGGCCGGTTTTTCCACCGGAATGGTCGTCACGACTCGTATTACCGATGCTACCCCTGCGTGCTTTGCGTCTCATGCCGATTATCGTGAGGAAGAGGACCTAATTGCCGAGCAGTTGGTCGGTCTGGGCACTCCGCTAGGTAGAACCGTTGATCTCATGATTGGAGGCGGCCGATGCCACTTTTTACCGCATGGAAAAGGATGCCGAGGCGATGACCGCAATGTGGTCGACGAAGCTCGGGCTTTGGGCTGGAATTATATCAGTACGTTCGACGAATACCGGGACCTGGACGGCGGAGCTAATGTGACCTTTCCTCTTCTGGCACTGCTGGAAAACGGTGATATTCCTTTTGAATTGGACCGCTCGGACTCGGAGTACCCGTCATTGGCCGATACGGCACGGACGGCGCTGCGGGCGTTGGCCAGTAAGTCGGGTGATAAGGGCTTCTTCGTACTGATCGAAGGATCTCGAATCGACCACGCAGGACACCTCAACGAGCCTGCAGCCCAGGTGCACGAGGTTCTAGCATACGACGACGCGTTCAGAGCAGCGGTGGAGTTTGCGGACGAGCTGCAGCGCGAGACGGGCGAAGAAACGGTGATTATCAGCACCAGTGACCACGAGACTGGAGGCCTATCTCTAGCCAGGCAACTGCGTCCGGAATATCCCGACTATGTATGGTATCCAGAGCAGCTTCTGGTGGTGAAGAATACAGCGGAGGTTCTGGGGAGGAAAATTGCCAATTACAAGGGCGATGATTTGCGTGACTTTATTGAGAAGGATATCGTGGTCCAGGGCCTGGGGTTCCAAGAACAAACCAAGGACTGCGACCGGGTAGTACAGCGTCTTATTGACACCAGTATTGTCGTAGCAGAGTACGACAGCATGAAGGTGCAGGAGGAAATCGCTACAATCATCTCGGAAAGAGCCCAAATTGGCTGGTCTACGCATGGGCATTCGGCTGTGGACGTTAACGTGTATGGGTATGCAAGCAACTCGAGGCTGATGGCGCAAATGGTGCAACACGTGGGGGGCTCGAATGAAAATACCGACATCGGGGCGTTTCTGGCGGGCATTCTGGACCTGGACTTGACCGGGGTGACGAGGAAATTGCATGGGATCAAGACGTCGGGCGAGGAGGAGGAGCTGGAGATGTACCATCATAATGCGGGGCACGGGAAGAATCTGGAGATGCAAGGTGTGGAATTTTGAGCTATTTTGCTATTTGGTGTTTTCAATGAAACTTTGTTTTCGTCGCAGCCTCAGAAAATAAACCGGAAAAAAGCCCTTCCTGCCACGATAATTTTTCCGATCAACAAGGGTTTTTTTGCAATTTTGCATCTCACCCGGCACGGATTTGCTTTTTGATCCCTTGTTCTGCAAGGTAAATGGCTTAAAAATTGCTATTCTATTTTTAAGGTGATAGTACTAATTAGACAATAGTACTAGATGCATAATTTACTTAGATGCATAAATAGCAATAGATCTGGACTTATTAAAAGCTATAAAAAATTTCATAGATGCAAGGAACCAAAATTATTAACTTTGAAATTCCGGTGTATTTCCGCTTTTTTCGCTTATTATTGCTTTTTACCGTTTTCTTGCTATTACTTTTTGCCCTAAACCCATAAGCTACAAACGGCACGACCACGAGCGACTTTTTTAATTTTCAAATGCTTTATTTCTGTATAATTAAGTGATAATTATAACCGTAATTACTTATAATCGTTTCCCAGATGATTAGTTTTTTGCCTTTTTTCTAGTTTGTCGTTAAATTCATTTGCAGCATGCTTTTACTACACGCCTTTGGTGCTCAGTTCAATTCGACTGCATATGCTATTGTGCACCTTGAGAGCATTGTGAAGTTCCACCAGGGTATTAACAGCCTCCTTGTTTTCCACCTTGAAGTGCTGAGAGTATAGGTTGCCCGGGGCCTTGTTTTCGGGAATCCGAGTCAAGAGATCCTCACAAATGCTATGGATATTTCGAAGAGACCAGTCATGGCCGGCACATGAAAGCTTCATGTCGAAGAAGTTCTCACTGAGAAGCAGGTTCGAGTATAATGCGCTGATTCGGCATCGTTCTTGGACCTGGAGGCGGTACAGGTCCGAGATGCTTAAAGTGTCCATCACCATTGTTGTAGCTTGAATAATTAAGAGAAGAAAAAAAAATAAAAAATAAAAAAGCACGGCTTAATTTCTTATTTCTTTTTTAAATTCAAAGATTCTCAATCTCTTGCGATAACGCCGAGTTGTCTGGTTTTTAGTATGCGATTGTATAATAAATGGATTTTGATTCTAACAAGAAAAAAACCAAAAAACTTGCTGCAATTGCTTTCTTTATATATTTGTGGGAGGGGCGAGGTGGGTCACAAGAACTTCACAGCCCTCTGTGGGGAAATCGCGGGTGGGTTTCCGTTTTGGGAAGTGTCATGAGAAGACAATCTTGTGGCTATGACTAACAGAGCGGTGGGGACGGAAGGAGAAAATATGGGGAAAAAAGGGGAAAATGCGGAGAGGGTCAGGAGGTAGAGAAATAGACGTGATTAGAAGCTGAAAAAACCTCAATCACTTGGTATTGAATGGCTTTTGATATATCATGTTGGAAATTATGTATGTTTGCTTTTTTTGCATATTTTTGATAACAGGCACGGCTGAAACTAAACGAACAATGCGACTATGGTAAAAATAGATGGTACGGCTGTGGAGAGCAAGTATATATAAAAAATACAATATAAAAAAAACTTTTTTTCTACTATTTCTTGTTTAATTTCCGGTTGCCGTTGGTTTATGCTTTTTTCCCCGCTGTTTTTTTTTTTGGCGTTGTGCACGAGGAATTTTGTTGTATCGGAATCCAATACCACTTTTCGGGCCCCGACTATATAAGACACGGAATGTCAGAGAGGAAAAATAAAGAAATGGAATATTCCGGGGATTTTCCGGGAAATTTTCGAAACTGGTCCAGGACACAAGACAAAGAGTACCAGGCTTGGCAGCGTGTTCTTTGCGGTGATGTTGCGATTTAGCCAGGAACCAGGCATTCCGAGCAAGCAAACGGGTAATTGGCGGAGATTTCCCGCAATGCCAGGGGGCCGGGCCGCCAAATGAGGAAAAGCCGCCGTTCTGTAAAACCCGCCATTCTGTAAAAAGCGCCGATGCAGTAAAAGCGCTGATTCTGAAAAGCCCGCCAATTCTCCGGAAAATCTCCAGCTTCCCGAAACCCTAGAAATCTCCAGACTGCCCGAAACCCCGTAGCCCTGCCGAACCTTCTCAACGCCCTAACCCGCCAACTCGCCCCGAACCTTCTCCGCCATCTGCTTGCTGTGCCCCAGGCAGAAACTGTGCGAGAACTTGGTGCTGACCTCGATTCGGACGTTTTTCTTGGCCGAGTACTCGTTCACCAGGAACTCCTCGTTATCCTCGCCCACCCAGTGGTCTCTTTTGGCCAGGTATAACCCCACCCTGATCTCGTCCTTGGCTGCCAAGTCCCAGAACGGCACGTATTGGCTGTCGACGATCTCGTCCAGCTCCTCTCTGACCATTCCGATCATGCGGTAAATTAGCACGGGCCGAGCAGCCAGCTCGTGAGCAACGTGAACGGCGTTTTCGTCCGCTTGATGAGGCAACCACCAGTCCACCAGGCCATCGGAAATCCACACGGGACAATAGTACGAAATAGAGGCCAGAACGGCACCCCAGTTGACCCATCTCATGCCCGTGAGAAAGTCGGCGATTTTTCCCGCAAAACTCCGCCGAATATGATGAATCGTAGGCGTCAATAAAAGCGCTCGCTGTACGGGAATTTGCGAAATAATTCGAGGAATTACCCGCTGAGCCATCCAGGCACCTAGGGAATGGCCCATAACCACCACACGAGGCTCACAACTATCCTTGTATTCTTTCCAGAGCCGCAGCATCTCGTTTATGTGATGATTGATCTGCTCAGATAACGCTGCTACATGAATAGGCTCCCTGGGGTACTCGTGAACGCCCACATGGTTGACATCCATGCCGAGATGAACTCCACATACAAAGAGCCAGTCTGGAAAGAGTTTTTTCAGCTCGCCGAGGAAATTGTCGTAGAACGCAGCGATGCCGGGGTTGCCAGGAATGAGGTATACGAAGCCGGCGTATTTGTCGGGCATGTTGGCGTTAAATAGAGGAGTAAATACCTATTTGGGATGTCAATAATCCGTCAATGAATAGTTAAATGGAATATTTGAACGAGGAGATGAGAATGGTGATTACGTAATCTGGGACAAGGAGGTTTTTGTGTTTTTTGTTTGGTGTTTTTTCGAGCGTTTCGCTGCGTTGGAAACCGTTGTGTGGTGTGGAGGTGGGATAGTGAAAACAGTAAAAGCAGTGAAAGCAGTAATTTAGCGCTAGAAGGGACGTTTCTAGGAAATTGAGGAAAATTCACAAATTTACAATTTACGTTGAATTTACAATTTACATCGATATTGTAATCCTACGCTGATTACTCGTATATTGCAGTTATTTTCTGGGGTTTTCTGCGGCTTTTTTGCTCGTTTAGCTGGCTGGCTGCACCGATCCAACCCTAACCCTCGAGAACCCCCTTAGGAAATGACTCGTCACGCGAACGCTCATCATGGAGTATACCCTCAATTTAGATCATTCCCTGCGTTACTCTTCTCCTGCTTATGCCTTCTCCAGTCTCACTCTCTTCCTCGGCCTCTCCCCCACCATCTCCTCCAGCACGTCCAGCATCTCCACGCGCGACTTCTCACTCTCCTTCTTCAACCTGCTCAGATTCTCCCTGTATCTCCGCAAATCCCCCGATATCTGCTCAATTGTAGCGGGCTCAATCGCATCTCTCGCTCCCGGCTCCTCGATGACCAGCCATGCTAGAATAATAGCCATATTGTACGAAACCTCTTCTCCATAATCTGCCAGAGCCACCTCTCGTTCGATATCTCGTTCATAAGCATCCTCCTCGGCGCCGTCTGTAGGATATTCCAGATATATATTGGATATCGTCGTATGGTACGATTGAAACAGCCTCTCCAGTTGCGATATACGACTGCCCTTATGATCCATGAGTTTCCCACTCAATCTGATCCTTTCACTTGTATCCAAATCAAGCCATTGCAGCATGTACGAGAGAATTGCAGTCATGTCAGCGAACTCAGGCGTGGGTTTTTTTGCAGATTTAGCCAGCTGCTTGTTAAACAGGTGAAAAAACGGCTTCAGTAACCCTGATTGAACCAATGTTGTAGATATTTGTGCGCTGTATGCAGAATGAGTAAAAGAGCGACTAAGCACAGCTAGAGCTTGGCTGTAAAGATGCTTATTGCCCAGCAGTATCACCATGAGTTCTGAGCCCTCGTTGTTTAAGAAACGCTCCTGGCCTTTTTGCGACGTCACAACAATCTTAAGACAATTAAATGCATTTGCATCATATTCAGATAACGTTGAATCGCGATGTTGAGCAATCAATTCCAGTATAGCTTCGATATAGTCTGCCGAGAGACCTATTAGCTCGTCTTCAACGCCGATTCGAACTAGCGAAATCAGCAATTTAAACGCTAAATCCATGCATGTTTCAGATAATTCCGTCTGAGGCTTCACGGCCTGTTTAAATATAAATGCTCGGATATGCTGTGATTTATAGACACTCAGAGCTATATCGTCGTCGTCAGTGAGCGTATCGAGCAAATCCAAGCAATACTGCAAAGTCTGAATCTTTTCGAAGCTTATAGTGGATTTTTCCAGCTCAGAATTCTCGTTGAAATTCTCCAAATATCCACTTAGAGTGCTCAGCAGCCCAAACTCGTCCACAAAAGCCGTATAAATACCGTTCAAGTTGCTGTTTTCTCCCTCGTTCTCGATATCCAGAATCTCGTTAATTATCTGCAGCGTATCAGCTACAATTGACTCGTTTTCATGCCCTATTAAAGCTACTAACGATACCATATACTGATGATATTGATCCTCCAGTAATTCGCGTTCCAAACCATTACTTGATATTGCCGATAATTGCCGAATATTATCGTGCAATTCCGCCTCGGAATCCAGAAATTTCAGCGGTTCTGTCTCGAACTGGCTGCGTTTACGCTCGTTTTCAATAACTGACGCCTGGAACCTCGCCAGAAGTTTCGGCAAAAACTGCGGATTATCAGCCGTCAGCACCTGATCTTGCGCCGATTCCTGCTTATCTACGTACTCTATAGCTGATTTCGTCTGATCATCGAGTCCTTCGGTATAAAAGCGGTCGTTTTCGTCATTTTCCTCGCCGTCATTCATGGGCGCTTAACTGGGAAACCTCGCAACTCGACTTGTTTTCAACCTCAACCATGGAAACCAAAAGTGAGAAATTCAGAAAACTCCGGGAACGAGCTAAACAGGCAGCGCTCGATAACAAGAAGGCTGTAATAGATGAAACCAGGCGCAAACAGCAGGCTGCAGAGGCGTCGGGAAACTCGCGCGCTAAGGACCGGGCGGCTATTGAGCTGGCCAAGCTGGAAGCACAGGAAAATAACGAGGATTTCGAGAGAAAACGAGCCTGGGATTGGACCATCGAGGAGTCGCAGGAGTGGGAAGTCAAACAGGCGGAGAGAGCGGAGAATAATAAGGGGAGGAAATTCAGCGATTTCAGTACGGCCGCTGAGCGGGCTTATTTGACTGATCGCAAGCATTTCGAGGTCGATGTCGATAAATATAAGAAAAATAAGGAGAAAAATGGAGATCAAGAAGGTGTGGATTTTCAGCAAAGGCCCTCTAAGGAGTCTATCGATAAGCTGGTGGATCATCTAACTAAGGGAGATGCTCAGAGAACGAAAAAGTACAGGAAAGAAAAGGAGTCGGAGGTGAATTACATTAATGAGGGGAATAAGAAGTTCAATGAGAAGGTGTCGAGGCATTATGATAGTTATACGAGGGAGATCAAGGACAGTTTGGAGAGGGGAAGTGCGATATAGAAGGGCTTGAGGCGGTTTTCCTGGAAACCGCTGGTGATCTTATTGATGAGTTCTGAAATTTGATGGATTCGTCAGGGTAACATGCACGATTATTTTGGAATTTTGAGAGAATGAGCGTTCTACATCCGATGGTATGGCTATTCTCTCTAAAAAGGTCATCAACTACCGTCTACCTCTCGATGTCGACGAAGCGGTTTTTTTTCAAACTCGCATGGTATATTATTTGAGGCAGTCTTCAGGTTGGCACGCAAGAATCTTCCTGAATTTCCCCCACGTCCGCCTTCTACGTCGGATAATACGCTTCTCTCTCTCTTTCAACCACCAACCCCCGCCTCTATCTCCACGCCAGCACCTTACTTCCTTATCAAAACTCCCCATCCTCCTCATCTTTACCCTCCCCTCCTATTTATCTTATTTATATTCTTTTATCCGCATATAATTCCCTAATTCAACGCATCCTCCTAAAACCCTCGCCCCTATCCACTCCCGGGTAACCTCCCTATATCCATCATCGCTCCACCTTTTCCATCTTCCTTTCCTACCATCATGTCGCGGCCCTCACGCAGTTTATGGGCTAAAATAGTGACTAAAGCGCCTAAGAAGGCTCCCGTTGAATCAGGGGGTTTATTGCATTCATGGGATAAACGTTTACAAAGATATTCAGAAACGTTAGATAAGCCTGACGAGGCCGTATCTAAGGATCTGCTAGGAGTTTTAAAGAATATTTTGGCTAAACCGATTCAGGAGAAATCGTCAGCTGAGCCGGTAGAGTCGCATTTTCAGGGATTGTTTGCAGGATTGCATACGTTGACAGAGGTGAATAGCTCGCTAAGGGCCGTTTTGGACCTCAAAGACAGCGATAAAATCACGTATATTGAGAAAAACTGCAAAACGCAAAAACAGCTGCTTACGTTACTGGATGAACTGTATTATCACCGATGTTTGTCAAGGAAAGTTGCTGCTGTGATTCTGAAATCTCCCTTGATCACAGATGTATCGCCGTTCATGAGGATTATCAATTCAGGTGCCAATTTAAGTAAATGGAGCATTGTTTCTAAGCATATATTTACGTTGCAGTTGGCAAATAAGTGCTATCAGTTGAAGGAAATGGCCACCGCGAGGATGTTGATTGTGGATCGATTCGAAGCTACCTGGGTACCTCTTTTGACCTCTACGTCTCTGCGTCCTCAGATTGTGGTCGGTTTAGGACGTGCTTTGCTTCTTTTAGGGGCTGAGTCGAATCTTCGCAAGCAGGTCATGTTATGGGATGAAAGTACGTTTGTAGGAGATGGGCTGAAGAAGGTGATTTTGCCGTTGATCACATCTACTCTAAAGACGAATAGCTTCTACGCTGATGGCGGAAAGGCAGGTGATTTCAATAACGAAGCAGCAAACGAATCAGGAAGGTATGGCGATCTTACGAATGCATTGGTCGACGCTGGCCTACGGTGTGGCAACGCAGAAGACGGAGTATACTATTTATTGGTGGAGTTTATGAAGAATGTGTGTGAATATGAGAGGAAAGCAGTGTCAACGGCGATAAGAAAACCATTATTGGACTGTTTCTATCAGAGTATGGACGTGGGATCAAAGGAAAACTTGGCATGTATCAACTCATTGCTGGATATCTGTGGGAAACTGGAGCCTGAGCTAGCACGGGACGAACTGAGGCTGCTGGATAGGTTTGTTCATGAGCATTATCAGTCGCAGGACGATGTGTCGGTGGCGTTTCTGTACCATCGGCTGCAGATGTGCAGAGAGGGGATGTGAGTGCATAGCTCTAGGGTAGCCTCTAGGAGGTACTATATCACGTATAACTCTAGTTCGCGTTCTACTTTTTCGCCATCTGAACGATATTTTACTGAACGATATATTTTTTGCATAAACAACAATATAATTCAAATTGCATATTAAATCTTCAATTCTATTTTCTCGTATTTGAGTTAATCCGTAGAGTTACCCGGCCTGTATTTCCGTATTCGACAAATGCCAGAAACTCTCAATTGTTCAATGAAAACGCTGTAAAAACGCTTCAAACTCTCTAATCTAACATATCTCATACTGCACGACCGTCCCGCTATAAATACCTCCAATTTCCAGATTTTTGTTTTCTCTAGATATACCTCTCGCTCCACTATTCTCGCTATTTCTCAAATAAAACATAAACCTCTTCTCCCAACTTCACCACCCAGCCATTGAATTCCCACCGATGAACAGCCAGGACGCCTTGTCTCAACGAGTAGCGCAGCTGCTGGCTATAGATGACGAGGCTGCTTTGAGTGGTATTCCGGAGGAGATTAGACAGAAGATTGTTGATAGAATTGAAGGCAGAGAGATCAATGGTAGGTGTGATATGGCGAGTTTCGGCGCTAGGATACTAATTTCAACAGATGGCGGGCAAAACAAGGATGAGGATGAAACTATGAAGGACGTGGGCGAGAATGCCGGTAGTTCGAGCGAGATTGGAGGTGGTGGCGGCGAGATAGGCGGGGAAATAGGCGGTGAAAAGTCGGCAGTCGGCTCTCAGAAAGCTGCTGATTCGCAAAAAACCCCACCTAATGAAAGTCTTGTTGATATTCTTTCTCGAGAACGGGACGGGCTTCTTGTGAGTCTGGAAAGGAGAGCGGAGGAGGTCAAACGAGCCTGGGGAGAGCTTGACGAGGAACGAGAACGATCCCATGGGCTCAAAAGCAAAGTCGCCAAGCTCGAGGACGCCGTGAACTCGGCCAGAGGCGATACTGAAGCCTTCAGGGCACGCGAAAAGGGCTTGAGGCAGGATCTGGAGCTGCTAGGTTCCAGTCGCGACTGGCTCAAAAAAGAAGTCTCACAGCTCCATGAGCAAATCAAAAGCTTGCGATCTGATCATAGTGTGCAGATGACTGATTTGGCCGGCCGTGTCGCTGTGCTGTCTGCTCAGAACAGTGAGCTGCAGCAAGATAGCCAAGCCAGTGCTGATAGACTAGCTTCGATGAGCAAGAAATACGATGCTGCTCTAGTGCAAATCAGCCAGATCCAAGACCAGTCTACTGTGAATCAGGTGAAATTCCGCACGGAAATGGACGAGCAGTCGAAACTGGCTTCGTACTGGAAAACAGCTGCTGAAACTGCTCAGAAAAAGATCGCTAATGCCAAGGCAGAAGCTTCTAATGAGCGCAAGCGCATGAGCGAGGAGGTTACGAGATGGCGTGGAAAGGCCGAGAAGTACCGAGTTTTGTCCGACAAACTGAACAAGCAAATTAATCTGATTGAGAGTGATCTTTTGTCGCATGTAGATCAATCGTCCACTTCGCCTTCTGTTTCGTTCATTAGTGGGATTTCTGGAACGCCTCAGCGACAATCGGCTGCATCTCCGCAAACTCCAGGTAGAGATTTACCTCCTGGAACCTCTATGGTCGATTTGTACACTGAATTACGAGAAACGCAACTAATGTTAAGACACGAAAAACACAGAAACAAGGCATTGAGATCGGAAATGGATGCCATTGTAACGAAAATGGAACGAAAATCCTCGTCTATCATGTACGAGCAGGAGGCTAATAGGAGCTACGAGAGTAGAATGGCTGATATGAGTGTACAGTTGGATTCGGCATTGGCGAAATATGAGTCTACTGAAACCAAATTTACCCAGCTTCAGGACGATCTTAGTCGTTCCCAGAAAGAAAAGCGACTTCTTTCTCAACAAGTTGCTGACATATCAAGGCAGCTTCGTGTGGTTTTGATTAAGGAGCATATGAATTCATCCCATGGAGCTCCTCTTACTCCTCAAGAATCGGCTGCTTTGCAACAGCTTATACAGAATCCTGACGTTTTCAAGGGTCAATCGCAGCAGTATATCACTGAAAACCTGGTTGTTTATCAGAATATTCTGGAATTGCAGCAAAAGAACGAGAACTTGATATCTGCAGCACGAGATATGGCTCTGCAGGTTGAAGATGAGCGTGCTAAGAGCAAGAAAATGATTCAAAGTGTTCAGTCTGCAGCTATCGACGAAGCAAAGACTGCGATAGAATCTATGCAAAAGGAGATGAACGAAACAGCAGAATATTTGGAGCGAGTAACCAAGGAAAGAGATAGCTTCCGTGACCTGCTGTCAAAGGGAGAATCCGTGCAGAATTCACAATTAGACGATTCGGGTGTGAATTCGACCTCTGCTGTCTCGATGAAGCATCTTAGCTATCATTTGGAAGATACCAGTGAAAGATTGCGCACAGTTCTGGACGAGTACGGTCAATACAAGAAGGAAACTGGTGCTGCATTGGATCGACTAAACAACGAGGTTCGAGAGTTGATGAACTCACGTGCTACTTCCCAGATTGAGCTATCGAAGAGCACTAATGAGCTGGATCTTACTCGAGCCCGCTATGAAGACTTGAAGGAAAGCTTGGATGTCTTGAAGACTGCAAATTCAGATCTCAAAGCCAAGAACCAAGACCTTCAAATGAGTGTTGCGGAGTATCAGAGGCAATCGCAAGCATCTAGTGAAGAAGTCAAGCATATACAAGCATCTTTGAACTTGGCTCGTGAGCAGCTGGGTCACTTTGAAGCTCAGCAGTCCCTCTGGAGATCAGTTGAAGAAAGATTGACCAAGGAGAATTCAGAGCTCCTGGAGGAAAAAGGACGGCTCCATGGAATTATTTCTAGCTTTGAAGGTGTCGCTAATGAAAGAGTGACTCGTGATTCGGAGTCTCAAAAGAGTTTGCTGACTGAAATTGAGTCTCTGAATAATCAGATCGCGACTCTTCTGAATAAGCAGGATGTTGACCAGTTGCTGGTCAAACAGATTACCGAAAAGAGCAAATCTGATCAACAACGTGCAACAGAGAAGATAGAGGAGTTGAGTACCGAGTTGGCCTCGATCCGTCAGGAGTGTTCCAATATTCAGAGTGAAAACAGTGTTTTGAAGACCAGAGCCAAGGATCTGCGCTTTATGCTGAAAACTGCACAAGAACAACTGAGCGCGAGGTCTGTTCCCCTATCTGGTGATTTGGCATCGGCTGAACCTGATGTTCTTCGTCAAGAGCTCATTTCTCTCAAGGCATCGTTGGATATTGCTGAAAGTGAGTTGAAGTCTGCCAAAGATTCTAATGAGCTTTATGCATCTGCAAATGAGAAGTTGGCCAGTTTGTCGTCTGAGTTTGACGAGCTCAAGGCTTCCAGCACTCGCATTATTGAAGAGAAGGAAAGTGAGATTGCTCGACTGACCAAGGAGCTTGAAAATGCCCCTACATCAGACACGTCTCAAAAGGTTGCAGCACTTGAGGAGGAAAAGGCAAGTTTGGAATCTGTTATCAGCACGCTCAGAGCTGAAGAAACCCGTCTGCAAGAGGTTGAGAGGAAACTAAGCAGCGAGGTTGCTGAATATCGAGGATTGGTTGAATCCACCGAATCTAGATTGCAGGCGGAGACTGCCAAGCATCAGGAAGTATTGGCCGAGCTTCAGACTGCACGAAGTGAAACTACGCAAGCCAGGAACGAGCTGTCCGATGTCACTAATCGATATAATCAGGTATCTGAATGGCGAGATTCTGCTCAGAAGGACTGGGATAAAGAGAAGTACGGGTATTTGCAGGAGATTGAGCAGCTGAATACGCGATACGAAGAAGCTTCGATCCAGAATGAAAACCTCTTTGGAGAAATTGAGAAGCTTAACCAGGGCGGCGATGATGATCTTTCTGGAGTTGTTAGTTTGCTCAAACGTGAAAAGCAAGCCATCAAGGAGAAGTACGATACTGTGGTGAAGGAACGCACGGGCTTGCAGTTGCAGTTGGATAACCTTGAAGGGAAGTATGGCGAGGCTCTTTCTCAGCTTCAGAAGGAGAAGGATAAGCAGAGATATGAGAAATCTCGAATGGATCTGGAAATCGGAAGATTGTCACGAGAAGTTGCTGATTTTGGCGTATTGAAAGAAACCAATGCTGCATTGAGATCGCAGGTGGACTTCTTCAGTCAGAAGAGTAGCAGTCTTGAAGAACGGCTCGATAGTTCACTGAAGGACTTGGCTCCTTTGCAAGAGCAGTTGAAACAAGTTACAAAAGATTTGGAAAGCAAAAATCAGCAGCTCAATAATCTTCGTAAGGAGGCTGATGCTCAGAAGGACCAGGTCGAAAAGCTCAAGCAGGAGATTAATGCTCAGAAAGAGCTAATTGAAGGTCAGAAGAGGGCTATTGCAAGTAAGGAAGAGGAGCTTAAGAAGCAGAAGGAAGGTTCCGAGAAGCAAAAAGTACAGCTCGAGAAACAAAAGACACAGCTTGAGAAACAGCCTGAGGCTTCTGCTGAAGATTCCTTGAAGCAGAAACTTGAAGAGCTGACTAAAGAACGTGATACTCTTTCAGCGGAACTGGAGATTTCTAAATCTAGATTTGAAAAGCTTCGAAAAGAGAGCGTGGATAAGCTTTCTAAGCGAAGAAATGAGGCTTCTGTGATGAAACAGGAGATTGAAGCTAAGACTACGGAGATCAATGAGCTGAAAGCTTCACTGGAGAATAAGGCTTCCGAAGTCAGTGAAGCGAGAATATCGCCGGTAGGCGAAGGGCAACCTGATGAAGCTAAGCTCAAGGAAGAAGTTCGTAAACTCAACGAAGAGCGGCAGAAACTGGATGCGGATCTTCAGAAACTCACTGAGGAGCATCAGAAAGCGGTCAAGCAGCGTGACGAGCGTATTTTGAATTTGGAGAACGAGATCAATCATCTCGCTGACGAAGCTGTTGATTTGAAGAATGAAATAACAGCAGCAAAGAAGAGCTCTCCTAGTAAAGGGGTGGATAGTCGAGAAATTCAGGCTAGGATCAACGCTCTTAACGAGCAACGAGCAAAGGAGCGAAGAGAGCTGGAAGAGTTTTTTGCAAAGAAAGAAGCAGAACTCAAGGCTACGCATGAGAAGGAGGTTACGGCGACTGCCAATCGAACTAGGGAATTGACTCGTCGAGAAGCGAATCTGAGGATATATCTCTATGAGGGTAAGGCTAAGCGAGCTGATATTGAGATACAGCGGTTGAAGGCATTGTTGGGTGATTCTTATGTTCCGCCTAGTAAGGAGGAGCAAGCTGCTGCTGCGGCTGCAGTAAAGCAATCTACTCAGAAGGAGGAGCCGGCAAAGCAGGCTGAGAATGGTTCTCGGCCGCAAAGCAGCGGTGCGTCTACGCCTTCTGGGCCAAAGGCGGCTCAGAGTAAGGAGGCTACGAAGGAACCCACACCTCAGGGTCAGGCTGCTGCCAAGGAGCCGACGTCTCAGAATAAGGTGCCTAGTAAGGAGCCTACGCCTCAGAGTAAGGTGTCTACGCCTGAGAATAAGGAGCCTACGCCTCAGGGTAAAGAAGCTACTAAGGAATCTACTCCTCAGAGTCAGAAACCTGTCAAAGAGCCTACTCCTCAGACTCAGGAAGTTGCTAAGGAGGCTCCATCTCAGAGCCAGGAGCCTACTAAAGAGCCCACACCTCAGGAAACTGCTAAGGAACCTACGCCTCAGAAGCAGGAGCCTACTAAAGAATCTTCGCCTCAGGATGAGGAACTCATTGATATACCTGCATCTCAGAGCCAGGACCTTCCTGCTGAGTCTGCTCCTCAACCCAAGGAAAGTGCAGCACCTCAAGAGCAAACTCCTGCTCCTCAAGAAACTTCCGCCCCTCAAGAGCAAACTCCCGCATTGTCGTTCAAAGGAAGTGCTTTAAATCCACCTCAGTCAACTGAGCCTGAAAACAAAGCTAAACGACCCTCAGAACAGCCTGAAGAAGGAGGAAACAGCCCGAAAAAAGCCAAGGAAGATACAAGTGAAAACTAGAGCACGTGACGATATATTTTATCTATATGTCTATTAGGTGTGTTTTTGATGGCATTTTATTGTACAATTGATGTTTTTGATGAGCGGTGATAAACTCGCGTTTTTGTTTGATAGCGATGTCGTGATAAGCGTATTCCCAGAAGAAAGATCGTATTAACCCAGGAGATAGATCGTATTAACCCAGGAGATAAGTTCGTATTGATCAGGAGATAAGCGTATTGACCCAAACGATAACTATCTCGTATTGATCCAGCGATATCAAACTCGTATTGATCCAGGAGAACTCGTATAATCCAGCGATACCGAGCGTAATTGGCCATGAAGATAGCTCGTATTTCTCCGTGACGACGATAACATACTCGTATTACCCCAAGACAACGAGATGATGCTCGTATTACTCCATATCATGCTCGTATGCTCCATGACAACGATAAACCCCGTATTTGCTCATGACAAGCTCGTATCGCTCCATTATGGCCGGCTTGCTCCGTAACAGACCCCTACTTCACCTTCTCGCTCGTCTTGGCTGCTGGAACCGTCACTCCGGACGTCAGAATCCCCGACAGATTCTCCAAAACAATCATAAACAAACACAATGCAGACGAGATGCAGAAATGCGAGATTCCCGTGCCGATGTCCAGCCAGGAACCCTCGTCGACCACCAGGTAAAAGAAGTTAAGCGTCAATATGTCCGAGACACTGAGAACCATGGCAAAGAGAGCATAAGTGGCCAGATGAAGACGGAGATTTTGTATGCCCAGCATGGCCGAAAGAACCACAAACGGAACGAGGATCTTGTAAAGCAGCAGAGCTCCCATGGCAAAGGGGTCGAAGATCGGAATCAGACGGTAGACTGAGTCGAGAGAAAACGAGGAAACAGAGGCAATGTTGCCGGTACCAAAGAAACCAATCTGCGACAGGAAGAAGAAGAAGAGCGAGATTCGAACATCGTCAAGCGACAAAACTCCTGGCTTGTGCGTCTGGCGGAAAATGGCCTCCAGCTCGATCCATACGACCAGAATGGCAAAAAACGCACAGTAGAAAAGACCCTCGTAGGAGATCGTCAGGAGCACGTAGACCGGTGAAAACGTCAGGAAGATCGCCAGAATTCGCACTCGGTAGTCCTTCACAGGCGACCAATGATGGAGAAACGGTGCTAATTGCGATAACACGAGAACAGCCCATCCGACCACCTGGTTGCCGAACGGCAGTCCTGCACGTGCAGCCAGCGACATGGCCGACGAACGCGTGACGATTATCGACAGAGGAATGAATCCCAGCTGTAGCCCAAGCACAAACTGCGTGTATGAAGGCAGAATGTCGCCAACAACGGCAATTATGCTGTAAAGACCGACGATCGTCATCAGAATGCCTCCCAGAGCTATTTGCGTCACCGACTCGACTTTGATGACGGAAAGAAGCGTGAAAGAGGCCAGAACAAGACACAGAACGGCCCATATGCCGGTGAGTTTCCAGTGCTTCAGCGCAAGTCGTCCATCCTGAATGATGGGCCACATGGTGCCTACTGCGAAACAGAGTGAGAATGTTTCTCGTCGAAAGTAGCCGATCACAATGGACTCCAGAAGTGCTACAGTAAGCAGAACCGTGTAAACACTTGCCGAGAGCGGGCTCTTGTACTGCTGAGAATTAACGGCCAGACGATAAAGGCCGACCTTGAGAATCGTGCCGTTCTCCAGCACCTGCCACCAGAAGAAGACGGGAAATCCTGCGTACAAGTAGTAATTCCACGGGGATTTCTGATAGAAGAGAATTCCACACAGCACCGACAGAACGGCCACTGCTACAACGCGCACCTGGCCTGCAAACGGCGACGGTTTTCGTTCCTCTTCAGACACCATGAACAGGTAGATGAAGCAGACAGTGGCATAGCCGATCCAGCCCAGGAACCCGGCCGTGACCAACGACCGCAGAAACAGCCAGTTGTACGTCTGGAGGTACCTGAGCCCCTGGAGACCGAGAATCATGAGCTCTTCGGACTTCGCTATGGCCTCGGTGTACTGCTTGGCCTGGACCAGGTGCTCGATCTCGGTCTTTCTTTCCGTCAGGTTCGTCAACGGCTCGAACGGCACAAACCTCAGCTGGGCATGCTTCCTCTCGTGCTCCTTTACGAGATATTGCTCAATGATAGCATAGCTGTTGGCCTTGATGCTCTGGCTCTTGATGTCCTCGGAGCTGTCGATGTACTCCAACGGCAGCTCGCCGACGGAATTGGCCGGGAAATTCAGCCCGACCAGGTACGCCATCAGCGAGGCGATGTCGGCCTGATTGACGTCGTGGCGGGAAACATCGCCGAACGCCCATTCCTCGGAGAATTCGTCATGTCCGCTGCCGTCGTGCCTGGGCTTGTTCACGCCGGCGCCCCACGCAACAAGCGGCGTTCTCGTATTGTCCGGAGAGCCGTCGCCATGACTACCGAAGTCGCTCATTCCGTGGTCGGCCGTGAATATCCACGCCGTCTTGCCGTCCCGGTAGAACTTGTCGACACGTGACTCGAGCTCCTTGATTTTCCCGTCAATGTAGCGGATATTGTCGTAATACTCCGCCGAGTACGGGCGATATCCGTGCCCCGCAGTGTCAATTCCGAGCAGATGGAGAAAAAAAACAACCTTATCTTGCCTGAGCCGCGCATTCAACTCCGCATCGGCCTCGGCGCGCCGCAGAAGGTCCTCCACGTGCTCAAACACAAACGCATCCAGCTCAATGGAACTCTTGGTGAAATCCTCAAACTCATGTCCGTACATCTCCGTGTCAATGAGCTCGGGATCCCAGGCGCCCTGCGCGAACATGGGCAGAATGTCCGGCGACCCGAACGAGTACGTGTGCCGCGACTGGTTGAACACGCTGTCGAAGTCCACGGGGTTCTCCTTCCAGCCCTTGGTGACCGCCGACACGTCCTCGTAGAAGCCGGCGATGAGCGCGACGTGGCCGGGCCGCGACTCGGTCGGCATGCGCGTGTGCGAGACGCCGAAGGTGCCCTCTTTGAGCACTTTGGAGCGCAGAAACGGCGCCAGGTAGTCCGATTCGCCGCTCACCGGATGCGTGATGTTCTGGAAACACTTGTCGGCGCGAAGACCGTCGCCTGATATTAGCCGCCGGACTGCAAAGCACCCGTGGATTCACTTACCAACTATCAGAAACAGCCGCTGAGCTGGCGCTTGATCCCCCGACGAGAAATGCCGCATCCCATGGACCAGCGGGCTGACGAAATAGATGTCGAAGATGCTCATCAGAAACGCCAGGTGGAAGATTATCCCGATCAGCAGCACCACTCGTTTTTGCAGTAGCATGGTGGTTGGTGGGGTTGGGATGGGTTATTTGAAACTTTAACACGTTTGTCCCATCCGCATGGGGAAGGTGGTGGACGATCACCCAAAGACCTACCTGAGAGCTAGAGTTAATATTACAAAAGGGACGTGCGAAACAGGGACGTGCGAAACAGGGACGTGCGAAAGCAGGGTTATTGTAAAGAGGCTCGAGAGAAAGCAGGGTTATTGCAAAGAGGCTCGAGCGAAAGCGGGATTATTGCAAATGGGCTCGTGCGAAAGCAGGATTATTGCAAGCAGGGACGTGCAAAAGCAGGATTATATGCAAGTAGATAGGCTGATGGCCATGCAAAAATAGGCTCCGACCCCATCGCCATTATATGCAAATAATAATAAATAAATAGCCTCGAGCCTCACGCCCGCATAGCAATCAGCTCGAGGTAGACGGAAACCGCCGTGATGTGCCGCGAGTAAGCCACGGCCCATCGAGAGTTGACGATTTCGTCCTTTTTCAGAGCAGTCAGGTACCGCTCCGTCGTGTACAGCGACTCCAGCGGCAGATTGCCGTTCTCGGCGTCCGCCAGCTGCCGTTCCGTGCGGTACACGTTGGTGATGTAGCAGTAGTGATTCCATGCCGCCATGTAGGTCGACATTTCGTCGATGTATTTGGCCACGGCGATGTCCCGCATGAGCACGTTGCTGAGAGACGGCGGCTCGGGTGGGTGAATGCTGAGAATGAGGTCGCCGTCGTGGAAATCCAGCGAGTTGAGCCGCCTGATGTGCTCCTGCTGCTGCCGAATCACCTCGGGGTTGACTCGCGGCAGCGTTTCGTTCACCGGAGTAAACACGGTGGCCGGTCGGAACTTCTTGTACGGCGTAGAAGTTGCATTGCGTGGCTCTTCTGTATCGGGCTGGGCACGCTTCGAGGGCGACGTCGAGCGGGACTCACCGCCGATTTCCTGCTCCATCGACGACATGTTGAAGTTCCCGTTGGTCTGAGTGAACGGCGGGACCCGGTTGAACATGTCTTTCATGTTTCCATAGAGAGTTTCGGTGTTTGTAGCTGCCCCGTTGTTTGTAGCTGTCCCGCTGTTCGTAGCAGGCCTGGCTCCACCCTCCTCGTCCGATAGATCGATGACAGGCTCCGTTTTCGACGAATTCCCATCCTGCATCGTATGGTCTGCAACGTCGTCCTCCTCCTGCGTCAGATCAATGATGTTGGGGTCCTGGCGAGTCTTCTTCGGGGCGTCGTGCTCCTCTGATCCCGTGCTATCCTTGGTATCTGCCGTTCCATTGCTCGTGCCGCTGGTATTTCCATCTTCGCTCTCAGCGTCACTGTCGGGTTCAGGAGCGGCCTGGTACGACTCAAAGGCATTGCTCCAGGCCTGCTTGTAGTTGCTGGAGCTGGAGAAATAACGCCGAGATTTCGACGCCGGGCCATCTGCCGACTTACCCTGCTCCACGTCGTCGTAGGACCACTGGGAGAAGGGCCTTGCAGCAGGCTTGGGCGTGCTTTGGGGTGTGGAGACCTTGAACGGAGAGACCTTGGGCATGGGAGGTTGCTCAGATCCGTCGACGTTCTCCTTGTTGGCATTGGACGGAGCTGACTCTGGTGCAGACTTAGGCGGTGCTGGCCCGGACTTAGACGGTTCTGGCCCGGACTTTGGCTGCTCTGCCCCGGACTTTGGCGGCTCTGGCGGAGATGAGCTCTGCTGGCTGTGCCGTTCACTGGGCACATATGCATAGGGCCTGGAGCCAAAATGCCAGTTCTGGCTGGTATCCTGGAACTTGGTCTGGCGCTCCTTTTCAGCGCGGTCTTGAGGTGCGGAGTTCGGATCTGACGCTGGTTCTGGTGCCTTATCTGCAGGCTTTCTGCGAGGCCGCTCGAACTTGGGCTTCAGATCCTCGTCAGCAGGCTGCGGGCGCTTGCTGGACTGAGCTCCGGCGCGAGGAAAACTGGCGCGAAAGGTCTCGAAACGCCGAGCGTACTGGGGCTCGGCGCTGGTGTCGAAAGTGGCATACCAGGCGGGCTTGTCGTGCGTCTTGGAGTACATGGTGTACTGCCTGAAGGAGGCGAAGGCTCGGGGCGCGGACTTCGGAGTTGAGGGCGCCTGTGTGGTCCTCGTGAAGGCGTTTTTGGCCGTGGTAAGCGCCAGCTTGCGGTCGTACGCAGCCTTACTGGCGGGGTCTTTGAGCGTCTCGTACGCTTTGATGAGAAAACGAAACTCGTCGCTTTCCTTGCCGTTGTTTTTATCGGGGTGATATTTGAGCGCTGGGTGTTAGAGGGGAGAGATACGGAGAAGAATGGAGAAAAAAATCGAGAAGAATCGAGAAATACAGAATACAGATGAATACCTACCTAACTTCTTGTACGCCTTCCGAATATCGTCTTCTCCAGACCGCTGAGAAACATCGAGGAATTCGTAGTAGCTGTTTTCGTCAAACATGCCCGATTCCCGCGACATTGCCGATGTTGAATCAGGCGGGCGCTAGAGACGTGGAGAGAGATGTTGATGGTAGGAGGAAGAAATGAGCGGGAGGAGAGATGGAGATAAGGGGTGGGGGGAAGGGCGAGACAGGGTGGGGGGGACGAAGGGAAATTGGGGTATTATGTAAAGATGGGGTAGTATGTTCGGTATATGCAATAATATTATAAAATAAATAAACGCTGGGGGATTGAAGCGGAGATTGAAATGCGGGCCTGATTAACTAAGAAAGTGGAGTTTGTTACGTAATCGAGAGATATCCCAAACGGGCAAACACAACGAAAAGTGCAAAAAACGGAGAAAACACAACGAAGACGGGGAAAAGAGGTATAAAAAGAGTAGGGAAAATGCTTAAAATTGCTGGAAAACAGTCTAAAAATGCTGGAAAACAGTTGTAAATGCCCTCAAAACCCCCTAAATACCCCCAAAAACCCCAACCCCCGAAAACCAATCTCATTACCTTTTCTTATAACCCTACGAACTCTAAACAGCATCATTACATCAAACAAAATGCTCTCCCAGCCAAATAAAAAACAGAATAATTATGCTACCTTCGTCTTATGCTTTCACGGCGTCACGTTCGAGTACCGTTTGCCCATAAATTGACGTGTGGTGCCTTCTCCGGCCAGAGGAACTCCGAACCGGTCCTTGTAGAATCGGGGATGACGGCCTCGGACCACAATCGGCTTTGACGACACCTGTGAAAGCACAATCTGCCGTCCGGACACCGTGTGGGCCATGGCCACGACCATTATTTCGAAATACGGCTGCTGATTGGGCGCTCCGTTGTTGATGGTGGCGGACGAGAATTTGATTTTGCCCCAGTCGTGCGACTGCTCCAACTCCGTCAAGTCCGCGTCGATCTCCGTCACCGGAGCACCATGCTGGTCAATCAGCGCGGCTTCTCTTTTGCGCTCCGTCGATGAGAAAAGCTGGAGTCCTATTGTGATTTTGGAGATGTCTTCTCCGAGCATGTCCGAGTCTCCTCGCACACTGGCGGGCGTGCCGCTGAGAATCAGCACGCTGTTCAGAGCAAACAGGTTTCTGCGATAAAATATAAGCTGGCCCTGCCCCGGAGCTCGGGGTTCGGACGTCTCCGGAGTTGACAGGTGCCAGTTGCCCTTGAGTTTGCACTGCAGACGCAATTCCACCGGGTTGCCCGAATGATCGTACAACTCCGCCATGGAGCCGTTGGAGTTGAAGTACAGGTACTCCGACGTCAGTGCGTCAACTCCTTTGGGGTACATTGGGTCGTCGGTAGAAGGTGGGGTAGCGGGCCCCCAAATCGTCTGGTGCGACGTCGGCGCACTGGACGGCGACGACGAGTCCGATGCCGTTGTATTGGTGCTTGAAACAGCCCTGTAGTTGGCTCCGTCCCTGTGGAGATGATCGGAGTAGTATGAGACGTCGTGCGCGGAGTTGAGCGATATGGGCGCATGGTAAAGCGGCTGCGGGTGCTCTCCGTACGGATGCAGCTCCATCTTGACCCGCTTGTTTGCTCCGTAGCCGTAGTAAAGTCCGTCGAGCAATTGAGGTTGAGGTAGCGCCGGCCGGTGTTCATAGTGGTCTGGCGGAGTTATGGCAGCCATTTCGTACTTCGGCCGTCGGTCCGGAACCTCGACGGGAAGCCATTCGTCCTCCATGGGCAGTATGCTCTGCCCGTAGGTCATGTCGAAGTAAGGCATGATGGTTCAATTGGTGAGATGCGGAGTTGAGAGAAAAAGGGAGGCGAGATAAGCGGGTGCTTATAACAAGGTCGGGGATCGGCGAAAAACTCCGACCGCGTATAACGTACAACACAAGGATTGCGTGTCGAGAAAAAATATATCCTGGGAAATTACCAGGGTATTAGTACGATAGGTGAGTTCCTAACCCGGGAATTTAGTGGGTTGAGGATCGGAGTAAAGGTGCGAGGTTGGAGGAGTAAATCCGTCGGAGTTATAGAGTCCGAGATGAATACGGGCGTTGAGTCGTCAAATCCGAGTGTGTCAACTCCGAGTGTGTGAATTCTGTGTCAACTCCTGTTGAAACTCCGCTAACGCAATGTCGTCTCAGGCTCAACTCCTGTGTACGTAACTTGTCAAGTTCCCTCACGACACTCCGGCGGGTTTATCTTGTCTACCATCTTTTTAGTGGGATGACAAGTCTCAATTGGGGTAGCTACCCGTGTAACTACGTTGCACTGGTTCCAGCCAATGATAGACCAGGGTCTGTGCCCTGGCCCTTGTGATAGGATCCCACCTAGCCCGATTAAGCATGGGTAAAAATAAACAGGCTTTGTTTGCTGGAGATAATTGCTGGAAATCTCGCAAAAATTCGCTGCATTACCCAAAGCGGACAGCCCATCGGGAGGGGGGGTGCCATCCCACGGTTTGGGGGTGTAGCAAATACAACCTTCTTATCTCGTATGCTTATCTTGGAAAAGCTTAAATCATGGCTACATTTCGGGATGTATACCGATGAATAGAGGCGACTTGGAGTGGTTTTCTCAACTCCGATACTCATATCTCCTCCGTCTTTCCCGTGCTTTCCCTCTCCTCTGCCAGACAAACAGCAAGATTAGCCTAAAAGATCGCCCCGCCCCCAATTCCGCTTTGGGCATGATCCGCCGGATCGGCTGTTTTTGGCCTCGCCGCCACATTATCCGCAGATTCCGTAATAGCCCCTTGAAATTTGGGGGTAGTACCACGGCTATCGGGGATAGCGCTGATAACACCGGCAGTGCCGTGTCCCTCTGAAGATATCCTCGTCATTGCATCTTGTCTTTCTCCAAGTCGCCTGGCAAGACCTCGAATCCTGGCCAACATCCGCCTTTTTTTGCGTCCATTTTTGCATAGCAACCATTGGTGGGCGGATTCCGCTTCTAAATTAGGAACCATGTGAAACCAATTAGTAAAGCCAATTTTTATGATCTCATTCCCGTTGAAGCTAAGTCCGGTCCTTCCTCATCGCCTTGGCAACCGTCGTGCAATGGCATATTGCCATCGGCATTACTTATTTGGTCAATGCCGATGCTCAGCCCACTCGCCCGCTGTAATCGCCGACCAGGCCCACCCTGTTACCCTGCAGATGGTGCAATTCCACGTCATATCCGCTCCGTCGGCCTTGAAGCTTTCTTAGTGGCAATTGTGCCGCTCGGGCTGAGATCCGGGCCATTCCCAACCTAGAACTCCCCCATGTCCGCCAACATACCCCTATTAGTAGGTTCTCCGGCGGCTGAAGGCCGACCCTATGTCGGTGTGTTCTACACGTCTGGTCGGAGTCTGCATTTCGAGTCATTTTCCACCGTGCCTTCGGAGCTCAGCGCATATATCTCCGATTTGGTGGTGACGCCTCCGGGTGATACTGGTGGGCAATTGCATGTTCCTGAATATCTTCGGAATCTGGTGGTCCTCAACTCCACCAAATCCGGAACTGAGACCTCGTCGGACTTGTACGGCGATGTAATCCGGCCATTGTTGCAGAGTCTGGGCCTTGAGCACACCCATATCGAGACCTCAAGTCCGACGTCTGTCGCGGAGTACGCTGCAAAAGTATCTCCTTCATCTACTGTTGTTTTCCTCAGCGGAGATACTTCTCTGCATGAGTTTGTCAATGCATTGTCGCCCGGAGTTGGCGATCTCTGTCTGGCTGTAATCCCGACGGGCACTGGCAATGCCCTCAGCAGTTCCCTGGGCCACAAAGGAATCCCGTCGGCCATAACGAGTCTGTTTCTGGGTCAAGTCCGGCCGTTCAATACGTTCCGCGCGGAGTTTCCCCGGGGTTCGTATTTCTACGACCCCAATGGCGGAACTTCGGAGCCTCTCAGCTTCATACAGTGCCTGGTAGTCACCAGCTGGGGCTTCCACGCTGCCATTGTCGCCGACTCCGATACTCCGTACTACCGGAAAATGGGAATTGAGCGCTTCGGAAAAGCTGCCATGAATAATATTGCCAAGGACCAGCTGTATCGGGCGAAATTGGTCGTGAAGGGTTCGGAGTTGACACCCATCTACGACCACTCGTACCTTCTGTTCACCACAATGAAGAAACTGGAGCCGACGTTTGAAATATCTCCGAGGAGTCAGCCTCCTTCCGGAGATGACATTTATCTTGTGGAGATTCCCCACGTCTCCGGCTCGGACATCATGGATATCATGAAGAAGGTCTACGACAATGCCAAGCATGTTGACGACGAGCGCGTACTGTACGAGGCGCTATCTCCGACAGTCAACTCCGATGAGCCGGTAGTAGAAATTGAATTGCTCGAGCAGAAGGTGCAAGACAAGGATCTGTTGCGATGGTGCGTTGACGGGCAGATCATAGTTTGCGGAGATGACGCGCCAAAAGTCCGGTTGTACGCGCCGAAGTCCGAGTACAAGGGCTGGAAATTGCATATATTGGTTTAGAGGGTTCTTAGAGGAGGGTTCTTAGAGGAAAAATGGGGTTTTCAAAGGGTTTAAATAGAGAATAGAGATCATGTTGGCCGGATCCATGGCCAGATTCATTGCCTATTCGGGAGAAATCAACATGAAATGCATAAAGAAAATTCACAAGCATAAATTATAATCATAAATTTAACTACATAATTCATCGATATTCCGTTATATCTACTCCGTTTGGCGTCGTTCTTCAGATACGCCTCCCCGGAGCTGATCGTCAACTCCGTCAGCGTTGCCCACTTTGGGAATTATCTGATCTTTTCCTCATCCCCTAAAACTGCATAATCCACGGAATTGAAGCGCAAAATGGCCAATCCCGTAGAAAAACAACTTGCCCTGGAAAGCCTCGACGAGCAGGTTGCTCAGATAGTCAGCAAGATCGGATATTCGGAGTTGTACGGATTTGACCTGACGGATTTGGCAGCATCTCCGAGTGGCTTGAAGATCCGCGAAACTCTGCTGAACAAGTTCCTGGAAGCTCAAAAGCACGACGTGGAAAAGGCCAAGGATCAGCTTGTCAATACGCTGAAATGGAGAAAGGAGTTTGATCCGTTGAGTGCTGCATTCAAGGAGAAACACGATCCGGAGTTCAGCAAACTGGGCATCATTACACGCTCCGACGACGTAATTGCCACCTGGAATTTGTACGGAGCTGTCAAGAACAGGGAGGAGTTGTTTTCCAAACTGGATCAGTTTGTCCGATGGCGCGTCGGACTTATGGAGAGAGGAATTGCGCTGCTGGACTTCACAAAGTCCGACAAAAAGGCCAATTATATGGTCCAAACGCACGATTACTTCGATGTGAGCTTTCTCCGATTGGACGCGGCTACCAAGGCGGCTTCCTCGAAGATTATTAAGCTTTTCCAGGATTATTACCCGGAGTTTGTGTCTTCTAAGTACTTTGTCAATGTTCCCGTGATCATGGGCTGGCTGTTCAGCTTCGCGAAGACTTTTATGAGTGCGGAGACGGCTGCTAAGTTGTCGATGATCTCCGATGGAAAGCAGCTAGCTAAGAGTTTGGGTCCGTGGGTGCCGGAGAAGTACGGAGGAAAGAAGGGAGTTACGTTGGAGTCGATCAGCGTGACGGAGTTCAGGGAGCCGGAGTTGATGAAGGAACAGGAGAAGAAGCAGGGAGCGCCGGAGAAGGGGGAGGAGAAACCTAAGGAGGAGGAGGAGAAGCCTAAGGAGGAAGAAAAGGAGGAGAAGGAGGTGCCTAAGGAGGAAAGTAGTAAGGTTGAGGAGGAGAAGACTGAGAAGCCTGAAGAGCCTGCGGAGTCTGAGAACCCCGAGCAAACAGTCAAATCCGAATAATCGAATAATTGAATAATTTCCTCGGAGTTCACTGGGCAATGCTGCTGAATAAGCAATTCATAGCTGGTTTATGTAATTTGTAATAATAATGAGCGTGGTTGTATGGAGAGCAGAGTTATAGCCATTGAGGTCAATTTGGGAGTGTTGAACATAATATTTTTAATAATAATAATTAGATATTTTTCTATTGCTTGTCAATTGAGTGCTATAGCCTAAATTTGCTGTAAATTCTGGCTGAACTCCGAGATGCACTGCCATTCAATGCTGCTCACTGTCACTGCTTGTGTTTATACAACTCCGATGTTATCAGTAAAATCATCAGAAATTCAGAATTCCGACCACCGACCCTGAAACAAAATCGGCTAATAACCCCTGTTATTCCTGTTACATTCCTGTTATCTCCCGTACCTTTTCTTATCGCTCGGAAAAACTCCTCGAACCAACACTACGACATTCCTTCACCTGCTGCGCCTCAAACCCGTGCTTATCGGAAACTTCCGTCTTATCATTAATAATATTGCTATTACGTACTATTACGTATGAATGCCGTAGCTGAATGCCGTACCTTTCTGTCGATCCACCGTAGAAATCTCGCGATAATTCTATAAGCCGCTTCTACACTCGCCCAAACTAGCAATTTAATTCCGGTAACGTTCTAGAGCCCCCATCATATGATATTGTTGCTATATAATTCTTCCAAGGAGGGCAGTGCGGTGTCGATCAGTGCCGTCCGCAACCCTTTCGATACCACATTTGGACCGAACGCAACGGCTTTTGTTCTGAAACCTGCCGAAACAGGCGATTTGGCGGGGAATTGCACGGGTTTAAGGCACCAAAATGTTTCGGACATTTGGCGGTGATAGTCGAATGGTGTGCGAAAGGGGTAATTGTGGCTGAGAGCAAGCATGAAGGAATTGTGAGGGGATTTCATGTGAATATGATGGCAGGCGGTGAGGTGATTGAGGATGATGGCTGGGAAGAATTTCTGAAGATTTCTTGGAGTTTTGCGGTTTCTTTGCGGTGTCTTCGCCGTCTATAGCCGTCATTAAGCTATACCATCACAGTTTCTTAACTAACGTAGAATTTCAAGAGATAAAGAACAAAAATATTATTCATGATATTATACTATTCTGTGTATTCGGTTGGAGTACTTTAAATATCACGTAAATATTACTAAATAACTAACTTAGCTTCCAGATAACAGTCGATATAGTTTTGTCATCTTATAACGTTAACTATAACCAGCAGTACAGCATCACATCAGCCTGCCGTATAGCCAACAACATCCATCTAGACAAGCTAATATTTGGATATCCGTTTATTCAGGGGTCGAAAATCCCTTTTTTCTAATAATATTCATATCGACCATAATCGCGATTTAACGATATTTTGGTTTCAAAATGGAAATATCGTTATACTGCGATTCATATAGAAAAGCTCTGAAATGTACAAAAACGTCATTTTCTCGCTTTAAACGAAACTAAACGATCAGTCATCGATCAATAGAATGATATCAGCTGATATCCAATCGTTCATTTCATTGTTTATGTTTATTTTTATTCCTCGTTTCATTCCTCGTTTATTCGATCGATCGATCATTCGATAATCTCCGTATTTTCAGTCCTGCAGCCAGCAATGCATCGATCACTCCACAAGTATATCTTCAATCTAACTCTCCGATCTATATCCTACCTATTTTAACTTCATTCCATCAAATATCTCAAACTTTACTTCTATTAATTAACCTTACGTAAGTTTCTTCTGCGGCTCACCTCACGTGACCATCTCTATTACCATCTTTCTCAACTAAAATAACTCTCCATTCTACCATTCACTCCGTTTTTCAGTGCTTCTAAAGCCAGTCATCTGGGCATTTCATTGCCCTTCTCCCCTACTTTCTACTTTCCCTTTCTACTTTCCCGTTCCTCATGAACGTCAGGGATAAAATCAAACGAAAAGAACGCGAGCTTGCCGATCTAAAAAAGCAGCTAGAAGCCGAAGCCGAGGCTGAAAATGCTCCAGAAGCATCTAATTCCCCGAATCTTCAAGATAATACTCCCGTTCTTGTTCCTGGATCGCCGTCGGCCAAGAAATCAAGCCCGGCGGTTAGCACTCCTCCCGCTCCAAAAATCCCCGCTCGTATAGCTCTTGGCATCGACAAGCAGAAGAAAGCCTCTGATATATCGCTACGACGGGAAAATGACGGAGTTGAGCCAAATCGGGACTCCAAACGGGTCAAATCAGCGCATAAATCACCGTCTTTCCTAGATCGAATCCGATCTCACCAACAACAAACGACTCGTACTGATGATCTTCAAAACGGTCGCGTCAGTAGCTTCAAGACAAGCTCCAATATCGGTGGATCAGGTTTAAACACGTCTTCGGCCAATGTGTCGATGGAAACGTTCTCAAATGTCCATATAACCGAGCGCTATTTGGCCCAGGAGACCCTGGAGGCCGAGTTTCTCGACAAAAAACTCCTTTCTATCTCCAAGGTCTTTGCAAAAGTATATCCTCCTAATTATGAACCGCTCAAGTATTCTAATTACGTGGTTCTGGGCATCGTGGCCAGCAAGAGTGCCGTCAAAGTCAGCCGAGCCAATACCAAGTACATGATACTCACGCTTTGTGATCTGCGCACGGATATCACGTTGGCACTTCACAGAGGAGCCTTTGACTCGTTTTGGAAAATCAGACAGGGCTCTCTGATAGCCATTTTGAACCCCACTATTTATCAAACTCAGGAAAACGGCATGCCTACTATAGGGCTTTCGCTCTCGGACTCGAAAGACTGCATTCTGGAACTTGGAAAATCCGCTCATCTCGGCAGATGTACAGCTAATACCAAGAAATCTCGGTGTCTGAACTGGGTAGATTCGTCTAAATCGTTATATTGCGAGTATCATCTATCGCTAGGCATGAAACGGGCCGGGCAGAACCGCATGGAGTTCAATTCGGCCGGCTCGATCCTTCATTCGCCCAAGAAACAGGGCAAGAAGCAGTATGTTATACAGGGAGCTAACTCTACAAGGCTAGGCGTGGAAAACAGAGGAACAGGCGAAACCACGACTCCAGCGAGGATTCCACCGGCCTTTTTCGGCGACGACGAAGCGCCGCAAATGAGCGAGGCCCGGCGAAAGAAAAAGGAGGCTGAATACGAGAGAAACAAGGCGGTTCGAGAGCAGTTGGCTCAACGGCCCGAAGCCATACTACTCAGACAGGAACGTCTCTTCACACCCAAACAGGTGCGCAAACTGGGGTTTGATCCTACTAAACAGGTATCGAGGCTGTCGGCAAAGGATATACACATAGACCGAAACGAGGCGAGCGAGGTGAGTTTGAAGAAACCGCCGCTGGTGGCTTCGGCGGACGAAGCGGCAGCTTCGGACGAAGACGAGCTAGAAATCGAAGGATAGGCGGGCAGATAGCCGAAGGTCAGGCAGCCCGAGAGCCCTGATGAGCTGCGTGTCGTTACATACGTAGCACGTGGTATTTACAGGTTACAATGGTCTAAATCGGGCCATGCATGGATATCGCGCTTTGTGAAGCGCTCTAAAAACTCTGTCAAGGCTCTAATGGTCCTGCTAGGCTCTAATGGTCAGCTAGGTCGGCTCTAAACGTCCTGCCAGGCTCTAATTGTCCTGCTCGTCCAGCTAGTTCTCGTGGTGAGCTCTCGTGAGCTCTCGTGGTCAGCTAGAACCCATCGCTAATCCCCTCCCTCTTCTCCTCCTCAAGCCTCTCATCGTCCACCTTGAACCAAAACCCAAAGGTATTGGTATCATCATGTTCATTTCTATCAGCAAGATCCCTGACGTCCCAGGGCTTCGGGTTGATGATATAATGGATGTTTTTGACCTCGCAGTCGCTCCAGACGTCCGAATGTATGACCTTCAGCGTCTTCAGCGCATTGTACTTGTAACTCAGGGGAATCCAGGCGCCCTCGAAGACGTCGGAAAGCAGCGACTGGTCGGCAAACTCGTAATTGTCCGTCAAATTGGGATTTGCTAACGCATCGACGATCTTGTCGTACAGATCAGGCTTGGGATCAACCACTTGAAGCCCTCCGTTGCAGATACTCAAGCCGGTATCGCTCTTGGGTCCCAGAATATGGGTATGTTCGTCGTCCAGCTGCAAGGTCGCCGGATCCGCAGTGGTATAGCCCGTATAGGCGCAATTAGCAGGATGCCAGCTCTTGGGGTAGTGAGGCTTCTTGTAGGGGTTGCAAACGCAGGCATGCGATGCAGCAAACACCGCCGTCTTCCCATTGAGAGGCAACGTCATGAGCTCGTCCATGTTCTTGACAACAACCATATCCGAGTCCAACTGCACGACTCGGCTGAATTCCACCAGGGAAAACGGCTGCAGCTTGGACCAGCAGTCGTAGAAGCGGGCGTCTTGGGAGTAATCCTTGTGGGCTTTTGGCAGCAAATATTCAATGCGTTTCTTGTACAGGCGGCGCCGATCCAACGCAGCATGGCCCTCGGGCTCCAGGGAATCGGTATAAAGGGCCACCAGAGGGTACTTGGAGCCTGCGCGTCGCAGCGAATACTCCAGAGTCAGCAACCCCGTCATATATTTGGTATTGGTGATCAAAGTCGTCCAGACCTTGGAGTCCGCCGGCGGCAACCGGTCGTCTGTGATGGTCATTTTGATCGTGTTGGTGGAGCAATGGAGAAATGTTTCGATTATCAATCAAGATACATGCAAGTTGCCACAGGGGATCGCAAGCCACACCAACAACCGGGAGGTTTCGGGACAAGGGGGGTTGGAATTACGACAAGAGGATGGGTTGAAAGGTTTCAGAGGGGTTTTTTACCGCTTTTTTCATACAATTTTATGGTTATTTCACCAATAAATGACTGATCAGATTAGGTCTGAGATACGTCACGTGACCGCTGACGTCACTGTTGTGGATTCTTTGGAACATCCCAATTGGGTAATCACTAAGTGTTACCCTCAAGAAGGAATAGCTATATAAGTTCTATATTATCTTTATATTTGAATAACAACAATTTATCAGACACAAAGACATTCTCAAAGATCGCAAATACTAGTGCTTACTTCTATTCTTTCCTGCAATCTCAGTCGTTGCACACAAGCGTATATTTCAGGCCTATAACGCACAAAATAATTATTTTGTGAGAGCTCTAGCTCCTAAGAAAGAGATCCCTCTGTTTTCATCCTGAAGACAGAGAAACTAATTGTTGGGAAGTGAGATTTCTGTGATACGCTTGCAGAGAGTTGTTGGGGTTCTTGTTAGCCGAATAGACAGCCAAACGTTCGCCACATTAGGTAGGTTGCAGCACCTAAATAGACAACTTTGGTTTGCCGCATTAGACAACAGTGCTCACACCACTTTCGCCCACGAATTACCGGGAAATTCAGTCGAATAGGGATCATCCCAGGAGTCATTTTCGAGTGCAGACCACACTGCTAGCCGGAAAAGTCGTCTGAGTGGGACCGAATTAGGCGTGTCTCCTAGCCCTCTTGAAACAAATTTAGTGGAGGTGATACGAAGTGTGGCCCAATTAAGTAACTCCGTGGGCACTATCACCTGAGTTTATTTCCGAAAGCAGTAACAAGGGGGGTCACATCAGACAACTTACATCAAGTCGCATTCAAACAAAGGGGGGACCCTCGGATATAAATTCCAGGTTAGTCTTTAACCCCGAAGCTCTCTCATCACCTTTCTATGTCGTCTTTCAGTGAACAGTTACAACCACACATCGAAAGGATTAAAAGTTCAGGACTATTGTCGGACTCTCTCGTGGAGAAGTTGGCCGCAGGAACCAACTCCTTCAAGAACGAGCAGATACTCGAGTTGGTAACCGCCATCGCCATGTCAGGAGACGCTCAGGCGTCAGCGGAGGCGGAGCCAGCTTGGCTTCAACACTTCAAATCGTCGCTGCACAAGGCATTAGCAGCGCAGTATGAGGAAGTTTTTCTCAAGTTCGAAGACCAAATTGCTTCAATCGCAGATGAGGTTCACCTCCTTCGGGAAGAAGTCAATAAGCCGCAAGTCATGGCCGCGGTGTCGCCTAGGAATACAAGAATTGCGGCATCGCAAGGTCTAGAGACAAGTGATCGGGCACTTTCCAAAGATTCTCCTAAGGACAAAGATTCCAAAGGGGAGCCTGACCTGCGCCTTCCCGCGATGATTGAAGCGCACATATCGCCAAAAGTCCTCAAAGGGTACATCCCTCAATTGGTAACGGAATCCGCTCTTCGGAAGCCACCAGACCCCAAGTACATCAACTACAAGGGAGTTTCAATCACATTGCAGGCTATTTCCAAGACCTTATCAGTCCCAGCGCTGGTCGCACAGGTCCAAGTAGCCTTGAATCAGTCGTGCATTCCCTTTCAGGAATGGGTTCGCTTTGCCCACCCCGTTTTCCAGGCTTACGAGCGCTATCCAACCATTGTTCAGCGCTGCGGGGAAATTTCTCTCGATCTCACGTCGGGGTTTCACGACATGTATGTGCTTGAATGGGTTCCGTACCTATGTTTTATTCTCGACGAGCAGATGTTTGTGGAGGCCCACGATGCAGCCCGCGTTGCAATCGAACGGGTCCAACCGACCTCAGGTGAACATGCAGCGTCTTACTTTGCCAGACTCAGGGATTTTGCGGCACAGTACGGCCTCTCCACATCCGACGGCATTTTTGTCAACTACGTCGAACGCCAACGGCTTGGGTTTTCCATTCTCTACTCGTTGTCCCAGATGTCGTTCTCCAACTGGTGGGATAAGCTCTATAGGGAGAATCGGTTCAACACCTATAACCCAGCGTTGCGCGAGGTCTCGATCAGTAATGCCGGTCTCCGGGACAGTGCTCGTCCATATCTTGATAAAGTTGTGAATCCAGCTGCGGCGTCATCGGCCCTTGCGCCAGAAGCCGGAACGTCTACGTCAGCCATGTCGGTTAATGCTCTGGTCCCTCGCAATCAAAAGGGAAACCGTCGCTCCAGCTCCAATAGGTTGCGTTATGGAAACAAGTCTTACAACCTTCGGGGGCGACATCCGGCATACGTTCCAAACAAGGCTCGAGAATACACCGCTAGTATCCAAGGATCTGTTACGTTTAAACCCATCAGTCAGTCTAAGCATGGGTTCGGAAAGCGTTCGTACATCCACGCTATCACCGGCTCTGAGGAAGATTCGGAAGAGCCTGAGGATGCAACTACCTTGGATGCTGAGATTTTCGAGGAAACCGATGATCAGCTTGTTTTTGCCATTCACAACATCTTTCCTGGATTGGTTGATCCGCCAGATGAAGACACAGGCTTCGCTACATGGAGTCTTGGGCTTGGTCGGCACGCTGTCGATCCGTTAACTTCGCAGGCGTTTAGCATGCATTATGCCACGACAGCCGACTATGTTGCCTTACTCTTGAACGATCACTCCGACAAGGAGACTCATCACGGTCTTCAAGCAGTACCTCTTCATCGGATTCAGTTCACCATCCATGATGTTCCACTTATTGCTTTGCTTGATTCCGGTTCACAGGGTAATCTCATTGCTCAATCCGCGGCTGAACGTATCCCTCACACGGTTGGTCCACCTCCGCACAATCTTTATGGTGTTAAGCGGACTCCTTTGCCCACGCTCGGCATGGCGCAGTTTCGTTTTCGTTTTCTTGATCATCCTGAGTGTCTTTCTTGCTTTATTGTACCGGATGATACACTGCCCGACGCTGATCTGTTACTAGGCGTGGACTTTCTTGACGAATATGCCGGCAGAAGTGACCGCAAGAACCACCGTTTTACGTTCTCTTACAATGGGAAAACACTGTCATATCCCCTTGTTTATCCGCTTCATGAGCAGCCCTCGACCATGGTATTTGATTCTCCGTTGGCAGACTCCTCATCTCTCATCAAAGGATTTCAGGCTCAGTTTCCAGGTTGCTTTGGTTTGGCTTCGCAGTCACAGCCCTCTCGGATTTCTGCGACATTTCGAATAGAGCCTAAGGATCCTGTTCGTGGTATTCAGCCTTATAACATTCCCCCTCCGGAATTATCGCCACGACAAATGGAGTTTGTTCGAGAATTTGTTACCGAGGCCCTCCGCACCGGTCGCATTGTGGAATCAGATTCGCCATTTTCTGCGCGTCTTTTACTCGTTCCCAAAGGTCCAACAAATTACCGCGTTTGCATCGATTTTCGACTCTTGAATGCGCAAACGCGTCGTGATGCCTTTCCGCTCCCTTCCGTCAAACAGTTGCTTCGCCAAGCGGCTAAGGCTACCTTCTTCACCACGTTGGATCTTAAGGATGGGTTTTGGCAGGTTCCCGTTCACTCAGACAGTCAGCAATATTTGGCCTTTAGCACTCCAGATGGCCATTATCAGTGGACGGTTATGCCTTTTGGATTAACAAACGCTCCGGCAGTCTTTCAACGTCTCATGAATTCGCTCCTCTCGACCTGTCGCTCTTTTTGCTCGGTTTACATGGATGATATCATGATCTATTCCGCGACTGAGGAGCTTCATCTGCACCATGTTCGTCAAGTCCTGGGAATTCTTGAGCGTGCTGGTCTGCGTTTGAATCTGCGCAAATGTAAATGGTTTCAGTCTCAGGTCAAGTATCTTGGGTTTGTGTTGTCGGATAAAGGAATCTCCCAAGATCCTGCTAAGTTGGATAAGATTAGGGATTGGCCCTTGCCTTCGACTGTCACTGAGCTCCGGGGATTTCTCGCCTTTTGCAACTATTATGCTCGCTTTGTGCCGGATTTTGCCACTATTGCAGCTCCACTAACTGCTCTTGCCGGCTCGCATAAGAAAGGTACTCCGTTGCAACTTACCCCAGAGGCTCGTCAGGCTTGGCAACAGTTGAAAGATGCCATGTTGAATCAAGTGGTCCTGTCTTATCCAGACTATTCGCGTGATTTCATTATTGAAACGGATGCTTCTCAGTTCGCTATTGGTGGTGTTTTGTCTCAGTATGATCCTTATGCTCAACGTCTTCGACCTTTGGAATTTTTCAGCAAGAAGCTCACGGCAACCCAGCAACGTTACTCGGCTCAGGAACGCGAAATGTTAGCCTTGGTCTTCGCGCTCAATCACTGGGGTTATATCATCGAAGGTTGCCGCATTCATTGCTTCACGGATCATCAAAGCCTTCCGCAGATCAAGATTCAGAAGGTTGTTACGCCACGAATGTCCCGTTTCATGGAAACTATCACACGATTTGAACCTGAGATCTACTATCGCCGTGGTCCTACCAACATTCCTGCTGATGAGCTATCTCGTCGTTCGGATCTTCGCGACAGCGATACTATTCCCTTAAATCATCATGTTCAGCTACTGTCGTCTCGGCTTGATCTACCCGAAGAGTGTCCGGGTTACGATATCCTCACTACCGTGGAGGAGAGGGAAGGATCCGATCATACGCCTCACGAGTATTCTTACGTCAGCTCTTTGAAGGAAATTGAGTGGTCTCATGTTTCTGCCATTGTGAAGTTCTTCGAGTCTAAAGAACCATTGCCAGAGGACTTGCTACCAGAATGGGTCTTTCAGAATTTCATGTGGTTGCAGCCAGTTTTGCACGTCAGGTTGGATACGAAGTTGGTTCCGGTTGTGTCACAGGAGGAAGCGTTGAAATTGGCACAGAATATCCATCGCGAGCAAGCGCATTGCAAGATTGGCACCATGCAATATTGTTTCCGAAGTCAGGCTTGGACTCCGGACTTGGCAGACAGACTTCATTCGGTTATTCGGGATTGTCCGATCTGTATCATGAAACAGCCGCCAGATAACACCGCAAACAGACTCTATCCCTTGCCACTTGTTGAGCCATTTCATCGCTGGGGATTGGACTTTACTGGCCCGTTTCAATTGAATCGCGATCCGAATGGATGTAGAGCGTTATGCACTGCTACCGATTATGCAACAGGTTACGGTATGGCAGTTGCCTGTAACGAGATGACCACCGATGTTGTTTTGGAATTGCTGGTTAAGATTAGGTTTACCTGGGGCATTCCAAAAGAGATCATCACGGACAATGGAACTCAATTCATATCTCCCAGAGTCAAAGAATGGTTGGAATTCCATAACATTGAACACAAGTTGACAACTCCTTACCATCCTGAGTCAAATGGAAAAGTTGAGAAGTTCAATGGGGAGATTAAGAAGATCCTATCCAGTATGTGCGAAACAAACAAGGATGTCCCTTGGACGCAATTTCTTGCTGCTGCGTTGTTCGTCTACAACACGCGTCCTAACTCTCGGGGATTTTCGCCAATGTATCTTCTTACTGGGTTGGAATATCAAGCTACTGGTGAAGTTATGACAGCTTATACCAGAGAGCCTTCAGAAGAAGAAGAGATGGATCAGGAACAGTTCCGATTGTTTAAGGTTAACGGCGTCACGGAAATTCGAAGGATGTTGAAGGAAGAGAAACAGCACCGTGCGTCAGTTCGATCAAAGAATGCGGAGGATAAAGCAAATATCGTTGAGTTTGAGAAGGGAGAATTTGTGTTGAGACAAAGAGTTAAGAAACACAAACATGAACCGCAATACGATGGTCCGTTCATTGTCAAAAGAGTCTTGCCTGGAGACGTCTATGAGATTGAAACATTAAACGGAATGCCGGTTCAGAACAAGATAAACGGTAGAAGACTCAAGCGAGTTAACACTGTCGAAGGTCATCCTATTGATCCGTTCTACCGAACTTTCTTGATGAGTGTTGAAGATGAATCCCTTCGTGATTCTGAGGAGAAGGGGGAAGGTGTGGATTCTTTGGAACATCCCAATTGGGTAATCACTAAGTGTTACCCTCAAGAAGGAATAGCTATATAAGTTCTATATTATCTTTATATTTGAATAACAACAATTTATCAGACACAAAGACATTCTCAAAGATCGCAAATACTAGTGCTTACTTCTATTCTTTCCTGCAATCTCAGTCGTTGCACACAAGCGTATATTTCAGGCCTATAACGCACACTGTCTATGCACGGAGATCCGTACATTGGAGCGTTATTATTTTAACGCGTTTGGATGACGATATTTCTTGCAGAAAAAACACGTTTTCAACGCCCGTCTTGTCGTTCGTCGTGGTAATTCTTTGGTGCCTTGGCAAATGCCGTGCCTGGTTACCCGGCCCCGATGATTATGTAATCGATCACATCTCGGTTATGTAATCGCATTCTATCAAAAAACATTAGAAAACATGCATTTAACTTAATTTTTAAACATATTAACCATTTTAAACGCTTTCCTCCTCATTTGTACGAGAATCCTGACCCGTACTGTCCCGAGCGGCTCGGTGGAGGAATGTGGCCCGAGGCGTGCGGCCGGCCGTTGGCTCCGCTGTGATTTCCCTGGTAATTTCCGTGGTAATTTCCGCCTTGGCCGTAATTTGCATTGTATGCTCCCTGGCCGTATGCTCCTTGGTTGTATCCGCCTTGGTTGTACTGATTATAGCCTCCCTGGTTGTACTGGTTGTAGCCCTGATTATACTGGTTGTAACCTCCCTGATATCCTCCTTGATACCCTCCTTGATACCCTCCACGATATCCTCCATTGTAGCCTCCGTTGTAACCTCCGCGATTATATCCTCCCTGGTTATACGATCCTTGTCTATAACCTCCCTGGTTGTAACCGTTGTGACCCTGATTGCCCTGGCCCCTATTACCTCCCTTAAACTCCCCCTCGTGCTTCACGAAGTATCGATAACCTCCTGCTCTCTCGTGTTTAGCTTCAACTCTTCCTTCAGATCCTCCGTAGCCCGAGTTTCCATTCCCGTACCGTTGATCTCGTCTCCCACCGTTTCGAATAGCCTCCTTATCCTCATACGTCAAGACAGGCTCCCGCAGCACTACTCCGTTCAAGAGCATGCTTTTGTTATGATATCCCTCAAAAATCGGCATGCCATATCGAACTGTTAGGCTGTTGTTTTCCGTGATATCTGGCCATAAATCTTCACCTTCCTTGAGTGGAAATGGCAACTCAGCTCCAGGCTTATACCCTGTTTCCTGATCAGCTATTCCAGCCAGACCATTGCCTGCAAACGAGCCAAATATTACCTCTCCATGATCCTTGGAATAAATATTCTTAAGTAACCCAGCCAATTTGCTGTTGGCACTGATCATGAGAATATCTTCTCTTATACGATTCCTGGCATCTTCTTCTTCTGTAAGATTCGGATAAATCTTCTGAACTGCTGTAAGGAGTCGCTTTTCATCGATGAAAGGCAGCAGTGCAACTCCCTGCCATGACATCTTCTTGCCGTTCATATCAATGGGAAACTCTTCTGGATAGAAATCAATAATCTCCGAGTCTGCTTCCGACATGAGCGGTCTGAAGATAGCTGGCAATGTATGCCCTGAGGTAGCAGGCATGACACTCATTAGCTGTTCATAGGGCCTGAACGGTGTTCCTTTGTCGAATTTGACCTCAATCTGTGCCAAATCCTTGAAATCAGCAGCAAACGGTGCATAATGATAAGGATAAAACCATTTCCAAGACGGGCACGCTTGATAGTAATAGAGAAGAGTCCAGCAGATCCCTTCAATGTACTTGGCGACCACATTCTTTCTGAACTCGTCGTCATCTGGTGCCACGTGGAACTTGTTTTGGTAGTATCGGTCTCTGTAGCCAGGTTCCCACAATCTGATATTATCCTCGGGTTCGTCGAAATCGTCATTAGAATCTTTCGTAAGTTGAGTCTCGGCTTTTCGCTTTGAGCCTACTTCTGCTCCGTTTGTCTCCTCGGTAGTTTGTTCTGAAGGAGTTTGTTCTGAATCGTCAGGTGTACTCTCCTCAGCTCCGTTTGCTTCGTCTCCAGTCTTGTTCAAAAGCTGGGCTTTCAGTGCTTCAGCAGCACTCTTGTTAGCCATATTGGCCATAGTAATTGCATTTCTGTTGGCAACCAAGTCAGAATTAGACATGTGAGTACCTCCAATGCTTTCACCACCAGTGGTATACAAAGGCATGTTTTCCAACGGGTTTACAGGTGCCCGTTCACCTCGGTTCTTGCTAAGAGCCACTGGGGCTGCTGGGCCGCCTTTAACACCTGCTCGACGAGAGCCTTGTTTCTCCTCTCGTCGTCGCTTCTCGTTTTCCATTCTTCGAAGTTCCTGGTTTCTTCGTTTGCGGAACAAGTTATCTTCCTGCTGGCCTAGGGCCTGGGCCAGAATCTCGACTCTAGCAAGGTTGACATTGCCGTCGCAGGTCATATAGCCCCCCATGCGAGCTATGTTCTGCTTCCAGAGGCCGAGCAGAAGATCAATGCCGTTATCTCGGACGTCCAACGACGGCAGATGAGGAAGAAAGTCATTTCCGCAGAAAAAACACATGAACACCCAGTCATCGACGGCTCGTTCGAAGTCAAAAGGGAACGGCAGCCGGGAAACACTGAGCTCGACCTCGAGATATTGCCGCAGAATGTCGATGTGCAGCCAAATGAAGGACTTCTTGGCCTCCTTCTCGCCGTCGGCCTGAGCTTCCAGGTCAGCTCGATGCTGATCTAGGATGTTGAGGTTCCGTCGGGGCTTTCTGTTATCTTGAGCAAACACATCTTCACGAAGAATGCGGAAATGAGGCTCGTGAGTGGCCAAACCGAGGAAAATAAGATCGGCATCAAGTCCGTACATGCAATGAGTGGTGTTGGGGTCGTGCGAAGGGTCGCAGCGCTGACTTCGGATGAAATTCATGATCTTATGCTCGCCCTCGCCAGGAACAGTGGCATCTGATATGATAACCTTGAGGTCTTTCCACCCAGGATCGTTGTTCAGCTTGTAGGCGACCCAGTAGCGCAAGCTCTTGGCCAGAATGTCCATGAACGGCGTGCCCGGCGTGATTACGTTGGAATCCCAGTGCTTCTTGTCCTTGATGGCGGCGTCAATCACCTGGCCACGGGCCTCGGCCTCCTCAATGGCGTCCAGCTTGGCCTTGGCTGCGATCTTGGCGTCCTGCGCGGCCCGGAACCGCCGGCTGCGCTGCTGGTTCATCTTTGCTCGCGGCGCTACGCCATCCACGGCGATCATCAGCACCTTTCTGGGCCGAGCCATACGTACGACCCGATCTGTGTACTTGAAAACCTCCAGCATCATGTCGTCCTCCGTCTCCGGCGCCGGCCGCCCTTCGGGGTGCGTGCACGGATGTACAATGCCATTCATGTCCAGATAGAGGTTGTCGAGCTCGCCGTTGGGGTTCGGATTGCTGTAATCGGCGGGGATTTCCTGGCCGTCAACAAACACACCGGGCTCCTCGATCGTCTCGCTGATGATCTTGGGGTATTTCCTGCTGAGCCATCGGAAAAAAGCGGGAACACCCATGGCGGTTGGAGGAGGAAGAGAAGTTTGGCGGTGGGGGAGAATTTGGATATCCCAGTTGGGTGGTTACCTCGAGATGGAATATAGAAGTTGATATTCTTTAGATTTGAAGAATAACAAATTAACAGATTAGGAAGATAAATACGCAATTAGTGCTTAGTATTGTTTCCTGCAAAAAAGTCGTTGTTTTAGCGTATATTTCGGGCTTAAAACAAACAGGAGAAATTTGCGGAGGGTCACGTGACAAGTGCATTAAAGACATGACATACTTAAAATTGGAAAAGAAGTAGAAATTCGTATAATTTATGATAAATAGAACTAGTTTATGTATAATTAATGGCCGAACTCGTCTAGAGCAAACGCTAGATGTACTCCCGGGTAACCCAGTTCATTGCCTATTTGGGACTACATAGAATTTCACCCTCTTATCATTCCTAGCATTTCACACAGAAATCCACTTAAAATTCCCTCGTAGCACCTCTTACTCACTTCTATGTCTCTCGAACACTCCTATATCTGTTTCTTGTAAGTATATCTCTTCTCACCAGGCATACACCAGCCCCTAACCCCAGCTACGGCACCCTCACCAGCCCTCCTGTTCTCGCCAGAGTTCTTACCGGTTCAAAAACCTTTCCTCCTGATCATCCCGTAGTAGTTCATAAAGGTACTCTTGTAGATCATCGGCGTCATGCTCTCAAAGGCCTCGATTATCCGGCCGTAGTACCTGCCCCCGGTCACGTGGTCCACGGCTCTCTAGCTTACGGCTTAACTACGCAAGAACTTAGTAAACTGGATGTTTTTGAAGGTGATGAATATATAAGAAAGGTAGTATCTGTAGAAGACTCTGTTTCAAACACTGTAGTAACTGCTAATGTCTACATATGGATTGCAGGATCCAAGCTACTGCTAGAACAAGACTGGGATGAGCAGCATTTCATAGCAAACAGAATGCATTCCTGGATAGACGATGAGATGAGAGAATTGGAGAATGACGGGCGTGGAGGCCGGTACTGGGATCCCAGTCAGGTGATATAGGTGCGGAGTTGCGGAGTTGCGGAGACGCACAAAAGCACAGCATACCAGCAGTAATATTCAGTGGCAAAGCCAATTGAGCTATTCACACGTTCTTGCGACTTGTATATTTGTCATTTTATCCAGAAACGTTGAGAATACGGGGAAATTGGCATGACTAAGCTACCTTTGTCTAGGACACTTGAGCGACACTTGAGACGGTTTTTTGATGGAATTTAATGCAAAATTCTCGAGAAAAAGGGATATTCTTTTGTCATACATGTCTATCTACCTCTAATTTTACAGCAGGAAATATCGTTGTTTCGGGCCTCTACGCTCAAGCCCTATCTTCAACTAAGATTCTGCAAAACCTCCCATTCTTCTTTGTTGATTAACTAACAACAAATGCCCTATTAATAAGCGCCTGTGCATCTTATTTCCTTTTCTTACTTGATGTCCTAGTGGTTTATTACTAATCTGGCTGCTATTTAATATAAAAGGACGGGTATTCTGGGGTATTTCGGCTTCTACACACAATGGCATCTCAAAATATTATATTTCTTACTGGCGTTACAGGCTATATTGGAGGAACTGTACTGCCAAAAGCAGTGAGTTATTTCAAGGAAAAAGGGCAAACCGCAGTCTTTAGGGTTCTGGTGAGAACTCAGGCCAAGGCAAGCAAAGTCTCTGACTGGGCTAAGGATCGAGGATTTTCCGGAATTGAGCCAGTTATAGGCTCGCTTGCGGACTCGGATTTGATTGCAAAAGAGAGCGGAAATGCCTCTGTTATCATCCATACGGCTGACTGCGACGACGTTCCGTCGGCAAAGGCGATTCTCAAGGGAATTGAAGCTTCAGTTACAAAAGGAAAGCATCCTGTTTATATTCATACTAGTGGTACGAATATTCTTTATGATAATGCACTTGGGTTGCACGGTAATCAGGAGATCTACGACGACGATAATGAGGAGCAGATCAACAGCATTCCAGCATCCAATCCGCACAGAGATGTAGATACGGTGCTTCTTGCTTACTACAAGAAACACAAGGCGGACTTTGATTTGTTTCTCATTGCTCCTTCTACCATTTGGGGTTTAGGAACCGGACCAGATCATATCACGTCGAGCCAGGTCCCGTTTCTGACCAAACTTGCTCTCAAGCATCGCCAGGCTTACGATATTGGCAAAGGATTGAACATTTTTACCGGTGTGAATATTGTTGATCTTGCAGACTTTTACAAAATTGCTCTGAAAACCGGTCTGGAGAGCCCTGGAAAGCATGGAGGCTTCTACTTTGCGACTGCTGATGAGTTCAGATACGGAGAAGCTACTCAGGAGATTCAATATGCTCTGGTAGATCTCGGCTACACAACAGAGACTAAGGTCAAACCGACTGTTACAGATGCTGAAAGAGCTGAGATTTTCGGTGATTATGTCGGGCTTGCTTCAGGGAATTCACGAGCAACGTCTACTCGGGCCAAACGACTGGGCTGGAAACCGCGACATTCGTCCAAGCAGGAGTTTCTGTTCAGCACGTACAACGAGGTGTTTTATTTTGCGGAGGGTTTAGGGAAGTAAGCAGGGGCTGGGGCTGGTAAAGGCTTGACAGAAGAGGAATTCCTTTTCGACAAGTACAATGAGGTATTTATTTTGAGTACTATTTGAGTATTATTTGAGTTTTAATTGAGTGATTGCTGTATTTTATTTAGTTGTATTTGCTACTTTTATGCTTTGTAATCCCCGGATATTGAATGATCCGAGCCGAGAGATTTGATCCGATGGATTGCCAAATGCGGCAATGTTAGGTAATCAGCGGATTTCGACGGTTTTCAAAGAATGCCGGAATTGGCTCGAATAATTTCTATAAAAATACCATTAAGTGGTTGAAATAGCCTAATTTAACCTCCTTTTTATTCCCTACCTTTTTTTTTCCTTTTTCTCTCCCCCTCCGCTCATCTTCCATCCTCTCAATTACTAATCACCATGTTAGAAATCAACAGCATGTGCCGCAAGAGCCCTTCCGTTTGTGGAATTCCCATTTAATATAAAAGCAGAGAAGTCCCAGCCGTTTCTCAACCCCACAAAATGACCAATCATACCGTATTTTTCACCGGCGCAACTGGCTATATCGGAGGCTCCGTGCTAGCCAAAGCCATAACGTACTTCCAGGAAGCCAAAACTAAGGCTGTTTTCAGAGTGCTTGTCAGATCCCAAGCAAAGGCAGACAAGGTGGTGAAATGGGCCAAAGATAGGGGGTTTTCCAACCTGGAGATCGTCATCGGATCACTCGATGATACCGATCTGATAACGAAGGAAACCACCAATGCCACAGTGATTATCCACACGGCCAATTGCGACCATGTACCTGGTGCTAAGGCCATTCTCAGGGGTATTAGTGCGGGCATTGAGGCGGGAAAACATCCTGTTTTTATTCATACTAGTGGAACGAATATTCTGTACGATGCTGCGTTTGGATTGCATTCAAACCAGGCCGTCTATGACGATGCCAACGAGGAGCAGATCAACGCCATTCCAGCGTCCAATCCTCACCGAGACGTCGACACGTTGCTTCTGCCGTTCTACAAGGAACATCGATCTGAATTTGATCTGTTTCTGATTACTCCTCCGACGATTTGGGGGCTTGGAACCGGCCCAGACCACATATTGTCGATCCAGGTGCCGTATTTGACGGAAATTGCCCTCAAACATCGCCAGGCGTACGATGTCGGCAAAGGACTCAATATATGGACCGAGGTCAATGTGAATGATCTTGCGGATTTTTATCAGATTGCCTTGAAGACCGGCATTGAGAGCCCAGGAAAGCATGGTGGCTTCTACTTTGCAAATGCCGACGAGTTTCACTACCATGAAGTCACGGCGCAGATCCAGCAGGCATTGGTTGATCTGGGATATACTACGGAGCCCAAGAGCAAGCAGACGCTTACGGAGGCGGAGATTGATAAGATCTTTGGCGAGAAAAAGGACTATTGTTCGGGAAATTCACGAGCAAAGGCGACTCGAGCTACGAAGGAGTTGGGCTGGAAACCTCGACATTCTACCAAGGAGGAATTTCTTTACAGTACCTATAACGAGGTGTTTTACTTGGCGAGGGGCGAGTAGGCGTGGGGGCCTTGAATGAGTTTTGGAGCTTAGGAGGGGGGAATTGAAGCTTAGTACGTAGTAGGGCTTAGTGGCATGTTGCTTAGCGATTAAGTAGGTCGTTTACGCTTAATTGACGTGTTGGTGTTTAGTAGCGTGGTAGGGCTTATTAGCGGGTTATTTACGCTTGATTAACATGTTAGTGCTTAGTAGTGCGAGTAACGTTAAGTTCACTTAACTACTTCAAATATAATCCAATAATCCATCTAGGTTTAGGGTAACTCAAGTAGGTTGGTAAGATACAAAATGATGCTGTGGATTCTCCCGATTTGGGTAATATACTGGTTATCATTATATATATCTTACCCTCCTATGGTTATTATTATATATATCTCTCTATTTATTATATTATATTTATCATCATTCAATTATAAAGCAATTATATTATACTGTGTGCAATAAGTCACTTACTTATAACCGTTATCTACTTATACTTATCTCACAGTAATCTCTCTTATCTAAGGCACATTGCGGACAGGGCAAGGCCCAAGCGGGGAAGCAAAGAAACCACAAAAGTATGACATTTCAGCGGTGATATTCAGTGGCAAAGCCAATTGGGCTATTCACCTGACATTACGACTTACACATTCGTTTGTTTTTTTATCTAAAAGTGTTCAGAATAAGGAAATTGAGATTACTAAGCTAATTTTGTTCAAGTCACTTTAGACGGTTATAGAAAGCAATTTTGATGGAAAATTCTCAAAAAAAAAAAAAATTTTTTTCTCTGATCAATATCTATCTGATGATAATTTTATAGAACGGAGTATTGTTGTTACTGGTCGTCAACGCTAAATGCTGCATTATGGTATCTCCAGCCAGCCGGAACCACCCATTCTTTTTTGTTCACTAACAGAAATGCTCCATTAGTAAGCATATTATTTCCTTTTATAGAGTTAATGTGCTATTGTATTACTAGTCTTGCTATCATTTGATATAAAAGGGGGGTTGTCCTGGGGTATTCAGGTTCGGTTTTACAGCAACTTACACAACCAATTACAATGATATCTAAAAATATTATATTTCTCACTGGTGTTACAGGTTATATTGGAGGAACCGTACTACCTAAGGTGGTGAGCTATTTCAAGGGAAAAGGAGAAACTGCGGTTTTTAGGGTTTTGGTGAGAACACAGGCAAAGGCAAGCAAAGTCTCTGAATGGGCCAAAGATCGTGGTTTTCCCAACGTTGAGGCAGTCATTGGGTCATTGGGGGATTTGGATTTGATTGAAAGAGAGAGCAGAAATGCATCTGCTATCATTCATACGGCTGACTGCGATGACGTTCCATCGGCAAAGGCTATTTTGAAGGGGATTGAAGCCTCGATGTCAGAAGGCAAGCATCCTGTTTATATTCATACCAGTGGTACCAACATTCTTTACGATAAAGCACTTGGTTTGCATGGTACTGTGGAGATCTACGATGACGATAATGAGGAGCAAATCAGCAGTATTCCAGCATCCAATCCTCACAGAGATGTAGATACGATGCTTCTAGGTTATTACAAGGAACATAAGTCAAATTTTGATTTGTTTCTTATTCCTCCTCCGACTGTTTGGGGTCTTGGGTCTGGTCCTGACCGTATACTGTCCATTCAGGTACCATTTTTGACGGAAATCGCTCTCAAGAATCGTCAGGCCTATGATGTTGGAAAAGGACTCAATATATGGACCGAGGTTAATGTCAATGATATTGCGGATTTTTACCAGATTGCTCTGAAGGCCGGCATTGAGAGCCCTGGAAAGCATGGTGGACTCTATTTTGCAAATACCGATGAGTTTCACTATCATGAAGTAACGGCGCAAATCCAGCAGGCATTAGTTGATCTCGGTTACACGACAGAGACCAAGGTCAAACCAACAGTTACAGATGCTGAAAGAGCTGAGATTTTCGGTGCTAAAATGCGCCTTGCTTCTGGAAATGCACGAGCAAAGGCTACTCGTGCCAAGAAGGAGTTGGGATGGAAACCTCGACATTCTACGAAGAAGGAGTTTCTTTACAGCACTTATAACGAGGTGTTTTATTTGGCGAGGGGCGAGTAGGCGTGGGGGGCCTGAATGAGCTTTGGAGCTTAGGAGGGTTGAATTGAAGCTTAGTACGTAGTAGGGCTTAATGGCATGTTGCTTAGCGATTAAATAGGTCGTTTACGCTTAATTGACGTGTTGGTGTTTAGTAGCGTGGTGGGGCTTATTAGCGGGTTATTTACGCTTAATTAACAGGTTAGTGCTTAGTGGTGCGAGTAACGTTAAGTTCACTTAGTAGTGCTTAGTAACGTTAAGTTCACTTAGTAGTGCTTATTTAGCGTTAGATCATTAGTAGTGCTTAATTGACGTTAGTTCACTAGTAGTGCTTAATTCTCGTTAGTTAACGCTTAATTGTCGTTAGTTTACTTCGTAGTGCTTAATTGCGTTACTTCTCTTAATAGCTCCGCACTTAATTAACCGTCGTACGCTACCCTACCCTACGCTCTAAACCTAACCTATAACGCAATCGTATCGAAATCCCTCGCAATTTCTCCCTTTGTCATAACCCCTGTTCATAACCGAAAAATGCGCAACTCTGATGCCATATTACTAATACCCTTGCCCACCCCCGTATTATATAAAGCCCGGATTCCAGCAATTATCTCGACATTCCCAACATGACTGCTCACACTGTATTTTTCGTAGGTGCTACAGGATTTATCGGCGGTACTGTGCTCCCTGCATTGATTCGCCAATTCCAGGATTCCGCCGTCAAGGCTCAGTATCGGGTTCTGGTTCGAACGGCCGATAAAGGCAAAAAGGTCCAGAAATGGGCCAAGGATCGGGGCTTTGAGGGCATCGAGCTGGTCGAAGGCTCGTTAAGTGATGAGAAATTGATTGCCAAGGAGGCTGAAAACGCCTCTATTGTCGTCAATACGGCCGATGCCGACAATTTCGAGGGTGTCAAAAACATCGTCAAAGGGCTCGAAGTTTCTATCAAAAAAGGCAACCATCCCTTCTATCTTCATACTAGTGGCACGGGTATTTTGACTGATTCGGCCTACGGCGAGTATGCGAGCGATACGATCTATGACGATGCCGACGAGGACAGCATTGACAAAATCCCCGTCTCCCAGCCTCATCGAGACGTTGACGATTATCTGTTGAAGTTCAGCAGGGAACATAAGTCGCATTTTGATCTGATAATTGTCGCTCCTCCGACCATCTGGGGTTTCGGCAGTGGTCCTGATCACATCACCTCCATTCAGGTACCAGCCATTACGACCCAGGCTTTCAAGTATAAGCAGGTCCATATTTTCGGCAAGGGAGCTAGCGTCTGGACACAGGTCAATGTCGTTGATTTGGCCGAATTTTACGCTTTGGCTGTCAAGAACTTCCTTTCTCATCCAGGCAAGAACACTGGCTTTTACTTTGCTGTTTCCGACGAATTCACCTATGGAGAAGTCGCTCAGCAGGTTCAGAACGCCTTGTATGATATCGGGTTGTCTTCTACTACCAAGTTGAAGCATGTGAGTGCCAAAGACGAGAAGGAGAAGCATCTGCCTTCGCAGGACGGCATCTTCGCCAACAGTCGAGCCCGTGCAAGCAGAGCAGCAGCTCTTGGATGGAAGCCGACTCGTTCAAGCACGAAGGAGTTTTTGTTCAGCTCGTATGAGGGAGTGTTTTACCATGCTCGACAAGCGTTGTAGGTGGAGCTGGGACGGAGCTAAGTAGCAGTATGTAGGTTTATCGTATGTTACTTTATGGTTATTTGTGTGATTTATTACGGGTTTAATTCGTATATTATGACTGTTCTTCTGTTAAATTTGTGCTGTTTCGGCTCTGTTGCGCGTAGTTTGCGTGTTTGCAAGCCATCGATAGAGATATCGCTTAAATTTTGGGATTTTTTTTATTGTTTTTGGTATTTCATTGATTTATATGACATATTTTCTGTATATTTTGCTGTTGTTTCGTAGAAATCTGGTGCAATTGATGGATTTCACTAAACCTCCAGCTTTATATGCTATGTAAATTGCATGCATATTATAGATGAGATTTAAGAAAAACCAACAAATACAAAGATAACGACGGAAAAAAAAGCCAAAGACTCAATAAAACACATCATAGAACACATACAACAAAATATCATCATAAAATACCCATATTATACATCTACATTGACTCGAATAAGCAAACCACGTGACACCGCCCTAACCCGCAGCCACCCCACAATTCCTTCTCCAATCCCTTAATAAACCGTACATAACTATTATATAAACATTATATAAACATCTAATGTTCCCCAATTCACCAGAGATTACTCAGTAGTATCCACTACCTGCATGCAAGTTGATCATGAAGTTCCTCGTGTCTAATGCAAGCAGTAATAACCCCGCGACAAGCAAAGTAGCGAAAGTTGCGCTCAATTGATTGGACCAGAAACAGAACCAACGGTTATAGACGAAGCAGGTGGTAACTTAGACCTGATGTCAACAATAGTGTTGGCAATGTCGACTGTAGGCTCCAAAGGGACAGTCCCGTATGGTTTACCTATTTAACAACTAATTTAGATTTACCTGAAAAATATACGACATAAACAACAATTACCAGTAAACTAATCAGAATATAAGACTCAAAAGCGGCCTGCAACGGCATTTACAGGATATATTTCCGAATTCGGTAGATAAGACATCACGTAAGCCACACCGGGTAACCTCCCCTTTACCCAGCGTTTATTTACTTTTCTCCCCGGTCTATCCAAACTTACCATCCTATTTAACCACCCATTGAATGGACTTCAATGAACTTCATCAAACGCTTTCTTTCGAGCAGTACCAAGGAGGACCTTGCCGTCATACCGGCTGGTCAGCTGTATTTGACGCGATCTGCCAGTTCTCCGAAGGCAGCACAGGAGTGCATATTTAACGATGCTGTCGCCACCATTAGGAAATCGTCGCAGTTCCAATTCAACTATGAAATGGTCATTGAGCGAGTATACGACGAAGGGGAGGCGGATCTTGAGGAGCCCGTCGACGACTCGGCGCTGGAAGGCGAGGAAAAGGTGGATCATTACTCTTTTCTCCTGGACGAAGTATTGCATCTTTGCTACAGCCTGCGAGACAATCGAATAGTACTGTACTGGAAAGATCTATACGGAGAACCCCAGGACGGATTTGAGTTTGTATGCGACGATTCCGTGTCGCCCAAAGTGCTGGACCAGTTTGACGAGGCCGCCAAGAAGTGCCAGTATGAACGAAAGTACCAGAAGGAGTTCCGAGGGACCGACGAGGACCTGAAGGAGTTTGAGTTTTCGCCGAGCGACGTGGAATCCGAGGTGGGAAACGTGGTGAAAACGGTCAATTCCACCGAAAGTTTGAGGCAGCGATCTTCTTTTTCATCACCAAGCAAGTCTCCTGGAGCTCTTCGGGGACCAATCGACGATGACGATCTTTCACGAGATACAGCTGATTTTTCTGATTTGTCGGACCTGGAAGACACCCCCAGTGAGTCGGTAACACCTGATATCACTGGATCGCCTAAACCCGATGAACCTAAAGTTCCAGCATCGCCCAAAGTGTCTGCATTACCTAAGACATCTGCGTCTTCGAAATCCGCGGTGGCTGCAGCATCGTCTAAGCCCGCGGCGTCTAAAGCTGCAGCATCATCTAAATCCGCAGCCTCGTCCAAAGCTGCAGCATCACCAAAACCCGCAGCCTCGTCCAAGCCTGCTGCATCGCCTGAACCCGTCGCATTGTCTACAGGAAGTGCTATGTTCTCCGGATCGACCTACGTCTATCTATTCGATCCCACATCCGGTCAATTCGTTGAGCAGTTCGCTGACGCATTTACAAGAATCCTCGACGAAGGCTCTTTTCAGTACCTATTGGAAATTTCCAAGTCCGACAAGCAGCTGATGGCTATACCCTTTTTTGACATCTCAAATCCATTTTTCAACTATGAGCACTTGTCGTTTATCTTCAACTGTGACGCTGGAAAAGGACAGCTTGTTAGCTGGCTCATCAAACTGCCCACGCCTGAGAAGCTCGTCGAATTCCGGGAATCGTTCCAGATTGCTACATGGGAACGTGCCAATAAGCAGAAATGGAAAAACGTCACAGAATCCGAACAGAAATACGTCGATGAAGTGTATGCTGATTTCTCTGACGACATGGATGTCGACGCTATACCCAACGACGACGACGAAGAGGAGGAAGAAACACAACCAGAGCCAATCCGCTCTGCTCAAGACGAAGAATACGACTCAGACGAAGAGCAGGACGACATTGCAAGATTCAATGCAAAAGGCAAGAACAGCGGACTTGCAGTTGGAACATTCAACGATCGATCATTTGTGGTGCGTGGGAATACCATTGGCGTATTCAAACAGACAAACGACAACAGTTTGGAATTCACAACGGCCATAAACAATGTATCGAATGTGCAAGGAAAAGGGTTCTCGCCAGAAAAGGTCATGTTGCATTTGCAGGATAGTGCCATGGTTATTCAGGATCCATCGGTGCAGAACAAGCTCTACAAGATGGACCTGGAAAGAGGACAGGTAGTGGAGGAATGGCAAGCCGACCCTTATACTAATCTGACAGCATATGCACCTGATAACAAGTTTGCACAAAGAACGGGAGAACAGACGTTCCTGGCTACCTCGAAGAATGGCTTATTCAGAATTGATCCACGACTGCCCCACGATAAGATTGTGGAAGATACAGCGTTGAGGAATAAGACCAACTTCCTGTTCTCGGCTCTTTCGTCGACAGAGAGTGGAAATATTGCAGTGGCCTCGGAGAAGGGAGAGATCAGACTGTATGATCGAGTTGGAGTTCGAGCTAAGACGCAGCTGCCTGCGCTTGGTGATTCGGTGATTGGCGTCGACGTTTCAGCCGACGGAAGATGGGTACTTGCTACCTGTAAGACGTATCTTCTTTTGATTGACACGATCATTGGAAACGGGAAAAATGCCGGATCCAGTGGGTTTTTGAAATCATTTCCCAAGGAAGACAAGCCTCGGCCAAGAAGGCTGCAGGTGAGTCCACAGCATGCTGCATACATGCAGAACGAATCAGGAAAGCCATTGAGCTTCACAAAGGCGCATTTCAACACAGGAGTGGATACGAAGGAAAGCATTCTGGTTACATCTTCGGGGCCTTACGTCATCAGCTGGAGTCTGAACAAGATTCTCCGAGGAGCCAACGAGCCGTATATGATCAAGCGATACACGTCTCAAATCACGGCGGACAACTTTGCATTTGGCAACGATAGAAATGTCATTGTCACGCTGGAGGACGACGTGGAGATGGTGAATCGCAAGACATTTAGGAAACCCACTAGGGAGTCGTTGATAAGTCCGGTGAAGACGTACGAGTAGTGATAGGGAGGAGCAATGTTGTAATACGAAGAATATTGTAATAAGAAGAGTATTGTAATAAAAGCAATATTGTAGTAAAAGCAATATTGTAGTAAAAAACAATATAATAATACAAAAATACTACAAAACATCATTTTCTCCATATTTTCAGCTCTTGGCCAAACAGCACCATGAAAGCCTTGAATTTGAGCCATGTCATGGACATTTTAGCTGATTTGTTAGAGGACTAAATCTAGGTTTTTACTTATTTGAAATTTCCCGAAATATTCTTGCTTGGATTCTCTACTTACTTGGAGGGCGCCGGCCTGCTAAATTAGGATGAGTAGCATGTACAAAGGCATGGAATCTTGTTGAGGATAGAAGCTAGAGTTAGTGACGTAGGGGCCAAAAGAGCAAAAAAGAGGCTAAAAAACCAAAAAAAACCAAAAAAAAAATTACAAATATTACACAAACGACTGTAAAATACCGTAAATATTACATCAAAAATCAATATTACGTCAATGCCTGCCCCTTTAGGCCTCGCAACCCCCAACATTTGCCCTCGTCTGCCAAGAATATCGTCGTATACAGCAATTTAAACTCTCGGCATTTTCCTTCTTGTTACTTACCCTATTCACTACGTAATCATGTACGCCCTTGCGCCACATTGATGGGCACTGGTGAGTCAAAGAAGGGCAACTTTATTTATCCCACAACGGTAATATGGGGAATTTTGAGATGAGATCATCTTTTTGTTAGACATGACACGAGATTTGGAGACCGAGCCAGCAGGAAATTCAGCACGAGGTTCAGAAGGAGGAGCTTTAACGGAGCAGCTGAATTTACCCACAGGAGAAAATTCACAAATTCGTACTTCACCGGAGGCTGACGGGGCTCTTTTGGTTGAGCGAGATGATTCTCACCGGATAAATTCACAACGAACTTCACAACAAGGAGATTCTCAACATACAAACTCACCTGTGGAAACAAGCTCTCCTCAGACCAGTATATCCCGAGCTGCTTCTTCTCCACGGGCCACTTCTCCCCGAAGAACCGTGTCTCCTTCTCGAGCCCCCGATAACCACCCGAGACCCTCGTTTAAGCCCCTGGACAGCTCGAACTCAGTCCGCGTGCTCAGAGGCTCCTATGCTGGTCAAAACCCCGTCGAAAACGACCAAGATTTGGACTCTCCAGACCGCCTAACTCCCTGGACATCTGCCAATGGCACCGGCCCCCAGGCGTCCTATCTAAACTACAGACTGGCCAATTTGCTAGGCCAGGACACTGAGATTCGTAAGACGTACGGAATCGACGAGCTTCGAGACGGCTACTTTGATGCTGTCTTTGTTCAGACTGTAAGGGGCCAGGATGCTGCTAGAGACGAGTATCCCGAGGTTGCAACGCCCAAGAAATGGCATTCGGTCAATTGGAGTGCGAAATTTCACTGGACTGCTGAAGATCTGAAATATCACACTGGCGCCGTTTTCAAGGTCTTCAAAGCCTTTCTAGCCGTGTTCATTGCATATGTCTTGTGCTTGATTCGACCGACTTCTCTTTGGCTGGGCAAATTCTGCTATTTTCTGCCATTTGCAACCTTATTCCATCATCCTGCTCGATCAATTGGATCTCAGCTCGAAATCACCATCTTATCTTTGGCTGGCGAAGCTTTTGGCCTCGGGTGGTCGTCCTTAGCTTTATACCTATCTGACGTAACGGCACCTGCTCGTCATGGATATGCTGGTGTTCACGCAGCCAGTCTGCTTATTTCTCTATTTATCTCTTCTTGGATACAAGCTATGTTTGTGCGCTTTTACCATTTTACCATCTCCTTCATGTTTACTATCATATTCATGGAAACCGTCGACATAACGACCTACGTTGACTGGGAAAAGGCCTGGGATTATGGCATACCATACATGCTTGGAATTCTTCTGTGCCTTGCTGTCAACATTCTATTTGTACCTGATACCGGCCATACTGTGATTGCTGATGGATTTTCTACTTGCTTAGCTGATATCAGACAATGTGTGGATAACATGTCCTCCAGCGATCTTTCTGTTGGCTTTGCTGCAAGCCGAAAACTCAGTCAAATCAGTCTAAGTCTTTCAGAAAACGTCAGGGAATTCTGTAATCAGATTTCCATCACCGTCTTGCCTAGTAAGACTCTGGTTCGTTTAAGAAATTCTGTGCATATTTGTATCGAACGACTACGAGCAATTCCCAGCCCATCGGAGCTTTTCAATAATGCTAGATCTAGAGATGAATCTGAAGCTTCTGATCTGCTACAAGGAGTCCGCTTTCTCCAGGAACACTATTCAGAACCTACCAAACACTGTATAGAAGCAGTGACGAACGGCCTTAAAGCAGCAGAAGACTTCTTCAACCGCATGAAGCTCGTCAAATTAATTTCATCTGGCAAGCAAACTGCCCAATCTTCACTGGAAGCTATGGAAAAGGCACGCATGGACCTCATAGCAGCTCACGACAGCTTACTGGCAGTGTGCAATTCGCCAGAGAACATAAATACTCTCCAGCCGCATTTCTCCGAGATGGAGATCCTTGACATGCTACTCTATGTTTATCATATCACTCAAACAGCTAGTGTTGTCATTCGAATGCTTGGTGAATTTGAAATTGCTGCTTCCGAAGGATTTCACTGGCAAATATGCTGGCCAATGTACCCTCTGAGGCGTGCTATCAAGCGAACAACTAACCAGATCACTCATGATAGAGGAGGGGAAACTGCCAGCAGTTTTTTCCAGATAAACCGGGATGTCGATGACGTTTTTGCAGCACAGAGGGCCAATGAAAAGGCATCACAGCCTCCAGTATTTCTGGTAGACTCTCACAATACCATAATGTTTACAATCTGGAAGTTTTCACATCGATTACAAGATTTCGAGACTCAGTTTGCTTTCAAGGCCTCGTTTTGTATCACTCTGATTGCTTTACCTGCTTGGATGATCTCTGCGCGAGCTTGGTACAATGAATATTGCATCTGGCAGTCCGTATATTCAGCGTATATTGGGTTTCATCCCAGGGTCTCTGGGAATCTTACTGACGTCATTGTTCGGAGCTCGGCTGTAATTGCTGGGTGCGTTTGGGCTGGCATTGGTCTGAGAGCCCATAATAAAGACCCCTATGTTCTAGGAGTATTCTGTGCCATTTTTATGAGTTTTGCTTTGTACAGATTTATTGCTACGACACACCCGAGATCGGGGAAGTTTGCCTGTGTGTCGTTTCTCTTCGTCAGCCTAAGTCTCAGCTTGTCTGCAGAACCTGCAAGTGCCAATATCTTCACGGGGACATGGACTCGATTTGTAGCGATAGAGGTCGGACTAGTAGTTGCCATTGTTATCAATTGGTTTATATGGCCGTTTTCTGCTCGCCATGAGGTCCGCAAGTCAGTGTCGGCATTGGTAAGGCACCTTAGTGCTTGTTACTCGGCCGTAGCAGAACGATATCTGTATCGAGATAGTGGAGATTTACCGGACGAGACGACCTTGCAGCTGATCGAAACAGCCGAGTCACGAATACTTCAAAGTATAAATGCAATTTCTGAACTGATGAATCTCACACAGCATGAGATTCCTCTGAGAAACACTTTCAAGGAGGATCTGTTCCGTGCTATTCTAGAGAGTTGTCAGAATCTATTTGAGATGCTGTTGCAGGCAAGAATCAATAGTACTCATTTTTTCATCTTAGGTGGAGATTCCGGCGCGCATTTATTGTCTCTTAGAAGGGACGCAGCAGCTTCAATTATATTTGTGCTGGATATACTTGCTGGGGCCCTGAGGACCAAACAGGCTATTCCTCGTATACTTCCAAGCGCAGCCTTGTCGAGAAAGCAGCTCTTTGACAGTATTCAGGAACAGCAGCTTAACCTTGGTTCGAAACCACAGCCTGTGAGGATTGCTATCAGAGGAGAGAGTCCAAGCGATTCAGATAAAAAGAGCTTCGATACTCATGTTTCTGACAAGAGACAAGATTTACCGCTCTATGAGACTTTGGATAGCGAGCAAATGTGGACGCTTGTGCATCAGATGGAGTTTTCACGAGCAATGACAGGTTTCACAGAGGAATTGGAAAGCTTAATTGGTTATTGCAAAGCTCTATTAGGCGAGGAGGGTGGTTAAAGTGATATTTACCGAACTTGGGGAATTGCGTCGGATATTACGTTTGGCTATCAATTTGATATTTTATCCTTATATCATCCAATTTGGATACGTTTTAGCGACCTACATGGTGCCAACCCTTATAATAATCGCTATATTTATTTGATGCATATAATGTAATATAATTGTTTCATGTTCGAGTACCGTTGAAAGTGATGTGATCTGATGTTACACTAGCTTCCTGCCAGATCAACTCTTCGTCAAAAAGAACTCAAGAGTTTTACGAAGCGTTTAGAGCAAAATTCGATTTTTCTTCGACAGTTTTTGTTTCCAGCGCTTAAACACTAAGAACACGGCCCTGATGCCTTGGATCTCCGTTGGCCATCACCATTAGTTAGCAGTACTTCTACTAATCATATGAAAAAATATAAGCAGTATCACAGTTACAAGACCTAGTGATGTTGCAAGAGTATCCAATTGAGTGTCGCTGATCATAATGAGGTTGTGGTGGTGAAGTTGCCAGTTGTTAGGTTTGGGCGATGAGAAGATGGAAAATCAGCACGGCAGTTCAACAGTGGGATCTAAGAACACAAATAAGGGGTAAATAGATCAACATGAAATAATTTGAAGCTGTAAGTACAATTGAGACATTGTAAGCAAAAAATTGGCTTGCCATGCTTATATATCTGAATACAAAGATAAGTCCGGGTAAGCAGCATTTACCTATCCGGGAAGTTAAGCTAGGCCGGGTAGAATACCAAGCCGGGTAACAGACATTCAAGTCCCAAAAATTAAATCTCCGTTTTATTTAAATTGCATACCATGAAGTTCATGCAATGAACGTAAAACAACCATAAAGTTAATTTCGCGCTCTGCGTGGAGTCTCACTTATGTAGGATTTATTGGTGTTCCATAGCCATTTTTCGGCAACAATGCCGCAGCAATCAGATGGGCAAGTCAACTTCTCTGAAGAGGAGTTGAAACTTATCGAGTCTAATCCTCTTGTAATTGACGATCGATTATGGGGTCAGCTTAGAGACTTTATCGATGAGCTGTCCAGTAGCAATTTTACTAGTAATGAGAGTATGTCACAACCACTAGTAGAACAGACAATTGAATTCTGACCAGAAAGCGGATGCGTCACTTGCTTTAAGCAGATTTATTTCAGCTCTTCTGGACCATAAGGTTTCAGAAGGGCTGAGGACAAAAGTTGCAACTACATCAGTGCTTGATAATCTTTGCGAACTGATAGTTCGAATTTATACAGACAAAGATGATACTGCACTACTTAAGCTCTTCATTCCTGTTTTTGCTATAGTTACTCGACGGCGGGCATCTGATGTCGACAAATGGGCAGCAATTCTTAAGTTGTTCAAGGAAGCATTGAGTCCTGACCCAAGTCCAAATTTGAGCCCCGTATCGAGCGCAAAATTAAACCAGACAGAGTCTCATAGTTGTGTTCGAAATTCTATACCGACGGAGATTTTGTCAAAGTCTATTACCTACGAGCTCAAATATCTTGTAGGGGAAATGATGGACACTTCGTACTCTCATGTAGGAGGTTTTTTTGAGAAATTTTTCGACAACAGGAAGAACTCTTGGGTTCGAGAAAGTAAGGCTATATGGAAAGCAGTAAGATCTAAGAATGAGCTAGCTCCACTGTGGTCAATGTACAATGACCTAGGTGCTTCTGCAACGGTGTTTTGGAATTGGCTGGAGAACTTTCAGAAGGTATATCTTGCTGATGCGCCTCGTAGATATTTTCGTAACACAGATGCTTCTTATTCATTTGGATTGGAAAGTAATATAAAGGACGACATGTGGACTGAAAATGGCGGCGAGAGCCCTGGTGCGCCACATGACTGGGCTGATGTTCTGGCTGTTGGAGACACCACAAGTTCGTGGCATTCGCTATTCGAGAGATTAACAAGATGTGTGTACCGAATATTTATGAAGCAGCCGAGACGACTACGTGTGCATGTATTCACCATAAATGGGTGGTTCATGGGGCTTTACTGCTTTGATA